>OY720028.1:11237226-11502673 GCA_963082485.1 Eudonia mercurella
CGCGAAAAGACCGAACGAAAGAGATTGCAACAAGGCGTGAAGAGGCGTCAAGGTGAGGATGACTGATGCTGCGTCGTTTTCACGCTTCATAAGTTGTCTTCGCATCTGGACTCAATTTCCACTTAAAATCAGGTAGAGTGGAGTCATTTAACGTGCTACGTATAAAACAAAGACTTCACAGTGACATTAGTAGAAAAAAAAATGAAATGAAATGAAATGCATACATTGATGTTATGGCAGCATATTTAGATAGTATAGTGGTAGCTAGCCAGGCGGACAAACAAGCCCTACCACCAACCAAACCGAGTACACAAACATGTACGCACTGAGAATCGAACCCGAGACCTTGGGTCCTGGGTCTTAACCCTAGTGCCTGCCCATGGACAAGACAGATTTTTGATTGGCACAGTTGATCAAAAAAGGCAGAGGAACTGCACAACACAGCCTTAAATTAATTTTGATTAATTATGTTTGTTTTGTTTGTAATTTTATAATTTGATTGTATTTAAATTTTTACTCTAATTTACTTTTGCATGCTACCATACTTAGCTGAATAGGATGAGCCTAACAATGTTATAACATCTCCCCATGTACCCTGTTAATACGCCAAATAAAATATTCTATTCTATTTTTAACCACAGAGGCGATTAAACAGGACTATTAATGGGTGAACAACATAAAAGCCCTACCTTCGTTAAAGGCGCTGTAGGCGACCCACTTGTAGAACATCATGAATACCATGTACAAGAATAACAGGCAGAGGAACACCACCTGCGGCAGGAACTCCAGTAAGATCGAGTAGCGGCGCTTGAAGAAGCTGAAACAGAATTCAAATAAATGTTACTTTTTACTTTGGCTTTCAAAGTAAAAAGTGTTGGATAATTTCGGCGGGCTGGTTAGAACCACGATAGCTCAATTGGAAGAGCACCTGACCCGGTATGTCGGAAGGGTGCAGGTTCAAATCCTGCTCGTGGAAATTTTTTCAACATTTGTGTTTTTGTAATTTATCGCAACAAAATTTGCGTTAAAAATTATTTGAACATTTTTTAAATGTTAATTGTATCAATCGATGTTGACGATAGAATTCGAACAGGGTGCCTGGTACGATTTCTATTTGCAATTCGATCACGTTAATGAAAATGAGAATTTGAATGGCATTATAGCAGCGCCTCCTGGTGACAAAAGAAGAAAGAATTGTTTTCTTAAATTTACGCTAAAACTACACATTGAAATGAAACTACTTTTACGAACCTACGCGCGTTTTCCTGTGACCACGGACCCTGCAAAGGGTCCGAAATGTCAGGATAAACATTAAATGACATTAATGTGTAATTTTACACACACGAGCAGATCCGTAAAAGTAGTTTTATTTCAAAAAGAGGAAAGCAAAAATTTGCCATACAAATTCATGTTCTATGTGTCCTGACTCCTGATTCTCCCTGAATCGCGGCAGAAGGAGTAAAGAAAAGAAGCTTTTACTAGCAATAATCGCAAAGTCGAAATCATCTTATCGGTTGCCTTTAGGCAATAACATAAAAGAGGCTTACATAAAAATATTTTATCAAGATTAAACGCTGATCTTAATGTTTTTTATCACCCGTCGCTGTCATACAGTTTAGGGCCTTGGGGAGATGACAACTAAGTGCTTTCTCATTTTGGAGTACCAAGCCCCATTTTGTCTTCGTGATCTTGTGGAAGAACGGTAGCTAATTACAACTAGATTTAAAAAAGAAAGATGCTCACTTGTAGTTAACGACGCTCATGCAGACACCGAAGATCATGTGGACGACACCGAAGATGATGGACAGTTTCATTTTGTAGGAGTTCAAGAAAATAATCTTGTTGTCAGCCGTCTACAAATAAATACACGCATCGCAATATAAACTTTACTGTTTTCCAAAATGTTTACATGAACACTACACAGCTACTTGTACAACTGTCAGGTCTTTCTAACACCGCCCTTTAAGTATAACTCTACTACATCGTCGGGCCTATTTAACCAGGCCGACAGGAGATAAGAGCTACGCGATAGAAAGAGACGGTTCGTAGATGTCGCAGCCGTCTCTAAACTGCGCCTTGCACCTTGCGATCTGTGATTTGAATTGAACTTTATATTGTCGCGGCTAGAATCGCTATTTAGTTAGCTTAGTAATATTCGTAAGAGCTAAAAAGTAAAAAAAATTACAAAAATAAATGTTGAAAAAAAATTTTCAACATCTTACAATTTAAGAACTGCAACTAATTAAAAAATATGAAAAAAAAATTGACCACATTTAATGGTGATATTTAAGCAGTGAAGTCTTTACAGGGTATATGTACGCACCCTTAAATATTATTGCTCATTTTTGCATTGTGAATGCAAACTTTAAAATCATAAAAAAACATTAGTAATTACCTGCCAAACGGGATCAATGCCGAAGAAATACGGCACATTGACGTAAGCTTCTTTAGGATCCAAAGTTAAAGCGCCCACAGTGGCCAAAGTCTGATTGTCGTACGGGACAAACCACGCTGACCCGAAGATGTTCATTGACTTCGAGAATATGTCATTGTAAATCAATCCGGTGTACATAGAGAAACAGCCCATAAGAAGAATGATGTAGCGTCCCGCGAAGAATATGTTCCAGATTTCGTTGGTCGTCTTTTTCGAGGCGAGGGAGACTTCCTTCGCCACCATCCAGCCTCCGAAGAGCGCCATGATCATGCCGTGGCCCAAGTCGCCGAACATCACCGCGAATAGGAACGGGAATGTGATAATCGTGTAGAGGGCTGGAAAGACAACAATATAGTAAGTTCTTGGTACTCGTGTGTTTATACAATGACTAGACAGCCTTGTGTCTAGGGACGGCCCTCAAAGTCGAACCGGGTAAGGTTGTGTTTTTAAGACCCGCGATTTACATTATAATAAAAACTCTTTAAAGCACTATAAGTAGAACTCAGCACGAAATCGGAAATGATAAATATAACCATATATTGACTTTACGTCGACAACAACCTTATTATTTTTAATTTCAAATCCTACCATAAGGGTGCCGCCTGTGGAGGCTGGTCTGCTTTTGCTTACTAATCCTATTTTGATTATTATTATTATACTCGTATAACTTTGTTTTCTTAGACAATTTTTTACTTACATTTGTACTGTATGCCATTGTGAAAATTGAAATCGGTACTTGATGTAATTTTTGCAAACTTAGATATTTTTTTATTTTGTCGTTTTTTTGTGTGTTTGTGATTATCCTTTATTTTTTGAGTTGTTATTTGTGATGGAAAGTGTCCTTTCTAGTATAGACTGATGATGAAGGGAGAAAAGTGCTTGACACTTGCTGAGCTTCTTGCCGGTTCTTCTCAGTACAAGGTCTCCCAGCCCAGAGTAGACTTACGAACCGATGGCATAATGAAGTTCATAACAGCTATTTGTAGCCTAAACTGAATAAATGATTTTAATATTGATTTTTTTTAAATTAAAAAATAAGCTGACCAGAACATTTATCCGTAACGTAACATGTTCATGCGAACATTCGCATGGTCATTACAGTGTACCGAGCCGCTCGCCACTCACTCCGCCCTGTTATCGGTCAGTCAGCAATGCCGTTATATATCAAGCTCGCCGCGAATGGTACGTTACGGTGATACGCTCCGGTCATTCGCCACCATAACAGTAACAGGGGGGCGAGTTTAGAACCGATGATTAATTCTCACGCTATGATATCCATTACCTTTTTCTCTTATTCAAGGTCATTGGTAACTTATTGTTGTCACCAAAAAATCTTAAACGAAAATTTATATCGTTTGATTAATTTTAATAATCAAGTCGTAAGGAATGCACAAAATATTGTATTTCACGCAGACCAAATGTTAAGATAGGTCTGTGGTATTTCATGTCACTTTTAATATCGAGATCACGAGTAAGATTCCAAAATCGCCCTGAGCAGTTTATCTGCCAATGTATATTTGAAACAAAACAGCTGACATACCAGGGTTGCACTCGCGGTAGGAGGCGACGCCGTACGAGTCGATGAGGTTTTGGAAGCCGCGCGTGAACCGGTTCACGCGGTTGAAGGTCGGCGGCTCCTCCTCCGTCTCGATGCAGTTCAGGAACGAGGGAATCGAGCTGCCGCACGCGTTCTGAAATTAATCATGCTGTAGGGTGTCTGTAAGTCATCGACGGGAGGGTCCAAAATAATCATCATCATCATCAGCTTATTTCATATACTGCTGGGGCACGAGCCTTCCCTATGGATGGGTAGTGAGAACGGGCCATAAACCACCACGCGGGCCCAGTGCGGATTGGTGGTTGTTAACGACTGCTAATGCAGCCGGGACTAACGGCTTTACGTGCCTTCCGAAGCACGGAGGAGCTCTAGATGATAAATGTTTGGCCACCCATCCGATGACCGGCCTTTGCGAAAGCTGCTTAACCTCAGCACTCGCAGACCGGGCGCGTTAACCACTGCGCCATCGATCTTCTCAAGCTAATACGTAAAATTATTAGTAAGGTAACTCTAAGGAGGGCAGATGCTAATTATGTTGAATGCGAGAAGCGTGAGTGGAACTCGATGCTTGTAGATTGCGGTGCCTAACCCCGAGTCCCGAGTCGCGAGCCATTCTCGTTGCAATGACGGAATGGTACATAGTGTTTCAATGGAAAGGACTACTCTCTCCTTTTCAAAGCTGCGCGGGGAGAGTCCCACATAACCCTGTATCAAAGTTAGACTACCGACGTGAATGCATTCTTTCTGGCGTAGTAGTAACATGCATTGATGGATTAAGACGTCATTGCATGGTAATTGCAAATCTTTATGTATTCTAATATTATTAAATATATTAACCGTAGGCATTTAAAAAAGCGTAGGTACCTAAAAAGTATTTGAAAAGATAACTTGCTTTAGAAAGGACTCGAACCCACTTTACAGTTACCGAGATATTGGTTTCATTGACAAATTTTAAAAATGTTTTAACCTTTAGACTGGTGTTACAACGTCATATATTTCTCAATGGTTTACAATTCTATTGCAATGGTATAAGGTTCATATTATGTTGACATATTGCCACCTCAAGTAAACAGAGAAACTTACAGATCCATCAGCTAAAGCTTTCTGCACGTTAGGCAGATCAGCTGTAGGCACCCAGCATTCTCCGATGAGGCATTTCTTGGTGACGTCCATGTTGAAAAGGTTCAGGGTGTGGTAGATGGCCTTCATCTTGCGCACCATGATGGACCAGCTGGCCAGCTCTTTGGCCACGCTCGCGAGGACCCGCTGTCTGTGGTCCCGGGTTTGGTTTAGGACCTGAAAAAAGTGAGGTTAAGTCAAAGCAGAACAGAATAAGTAGCTTATCGGATCAATGTTCGATACATACCGCGTAAACTGTGTTTCACAATTTACAATGCTCTTTAGTTAGCTCTTTTCTTCTAATAAAACCACACCTGATATACCTTATCGAAATTTGGGGAAGTGCTGCCAAAACAAGATTAAACAAAATACAAATATTACAAAATAAGATAATAAAAATGCTTTTTAATTATAACTATCGAACAACAACTACAAAAATCTATCGCGAAACCAATTTAATGACCATTAAACAATTATACATTTATAACACTTGCACTTTCATTCATAAAACTATGTACAATAAAATCCGCTGCAATCTAAATTTTGCTAAGCGAAAAGTAGTTGAGCGCCCCTGCACTCGACGAGCGAGCTTCATTGTTTTGCCTAAGACACGAACAAAATACGGCCAAACCACTATAACATGTGAAGGTGCGCGCCTTTTTAACAAGATACCCTCAGATATAAAAAACACTAACTCCTTCGACGTATTCAAAAAGTTATTAGCCAAACACGTCATTGCAAATTATTAAACTTTAAAATGAAATGTTTTTTCTTGAGTGTGGTAAACTTGTTCTGTTTTGTTAGTATAAATTGGTTCCTATGACAACGAATGTAATGTATCTATTTTTTTATAATTAAGTTCTCATGTAAGTGATGTAGAATATGTCTTTATGAGAATAAATGTCTTTAAACCATAAACCATTATTGTGTTTGAGAATTGGCCGATGGCCTTAAACGGCCGTCGGCAAACTCTCTCAAAAAAACTCAACAATATCAATGGTACACAAAAATGCAACTAAAATAATATGTAGTGTTAATTCCGCTAAATGGGATTGATTTTGCGAAATTAACACTACATATAGTGTCAATTTATTATTATTTGTATTTTATATTTTTATAAAAATTTATTAAATAAAATTTAATAAATTTTGAAAAAAATTCATAATTTGGAATGCCTACCATGTTAAGGTCCTCGAGGCGCGTGCGCACGCCCTTGACCATGTCCTGGCGCTCGGTGTTGGAGGGCGGGCACGGGTACAGGGAGGCGTGGAAGCCGGTGCACACCTTCTTGATGCGCGACTTTAGCTGCTCGCCTTGGAAGAACGCCACGAACACCGTCTTGTAGATCTCGTTGCCCTGTGTTTGCAATAATGGCGCATTTAGGAACATTCTCTAGGAAAATAACTATTTAAACTATCGTGGATTGCATTAAAGTAATTTTAACGGGAAATATCGGATAGTTACAAACAAAAAACATGGTAAAATCTCGTTAGTGATTACTCTAATTTTCTAAGAAAATATATACCTACCTGAAATGTAGTAATTTACAGTGGATTTATATGGGTGAGTCAAAGGTGACTCGCCGAAAATTATTGTTTCTAATTTTTGTTGGCCGAGCATCATCATATTGTTTAGCTATGTTGTTGTGTATGTGTTGTGTATATGTTTTCGCACAATATATGCCTTGGCCCAAAATTAAAAACCCTAATTTTAAAATGTCTACTATTAAATGTAAAATGTTTTGGGCCAACGTTTCTTTCGACACTTTCGGGGGGCTTGACCCCCTGTTCGAGGGGTCGAGAACGCTATACAGAATGCTTTTCTTTATATATTGCCTGCTATAAAAAAACTGAAAATATGAAAATTACAGTTGTCGGTCAGGTTAGGTAAAAGTGTGACCACGCGGAACGAAGCGCTACTTGTTTGGTGCATACTAACTACATGCTTGCTTGCTTGAACGCTTATTTGCATGTTTACTTTTATCTAGTTGCGGTTAATGACGATTTTGAGAAGTTAAAATAAATATATATATATATATAGCAAAAAATATTAAGGCGAAGCAAAAATAGGCGAAACAAGTGTGGGATAAGTAAAAATTTTGCGAAAAAAATGTTGGCGTTTTAGTTTGGGATTAATTTTTGGTCATCGGATGGGTGACCAAAAATTTATCATCTCGAGCTCCTCCGTGCTTCGGAAGGCACGTAAAGCCGTTGGTCCCGGCTGCATTAGCAGTCGTTAACAACCACCAATCCGCACTGGGCCCGCGTGGTGGTTATGGCCCGTTCTCCCTATCCATCCATAGGGAAGGATTGTGCCCCAGCAGTGGGGACATAAAATGAGCTGATGATGATAGGGCCAAAAAAAATTAGGCGTTCTAATCGGCGTTGACTGCCCGATCATGATCATAAAGTTGAACACATTGTAATTTTTATTTTCTGTTTAGACGACTTTCTTCAAAAATTTTCAATCATATGTATATATATGGCACATAAAGTTCAAAGTCAATTGAAAAAATTTGGCAGTTTGCGGTAGTCTGATATGCAGGCGTGTACTTTTTATCATTTAATTTTATATGCAAGTATGGATTATCTTTGTCTGAAATAAATGTCTGAATTGAATTAAATTAATATGCACCATGCAACTCCATCAAACATTTTATTTATCAAATGCCACGAAAGTTCCAAGCCTTCTCACTCACAGTAGCGGGATCCTCCAACGGCTTGTCCAGATCCGCTCGTCGTAGGAACACGTTGCCGCGCGAGATACGCCACAGCATCCGCTCGAAGGCGGGCACGCGCTCGCGCTGCACCACACCGGCGACGAAGCCAAGCCGGCCGCGGGTCGCTTGATGTTGACCCGCCTCGTCGGTTATCAGCGATCTGAAAATTACTTGTTAGTTATAATAATTTATAGTTTTCGTCGCCCAAATGCACTAGTACCCACTTCGTATTCGCTTAGCTTTTTTTCAGACTTTTTTTGCTCTGCTCTTAAGGGTCAATGCGTGATGTTAATACCAAATGTTAAATCCAGCCTTCCACAAAAATTAGGCTATCAAATGCAAAAAGATTTTTTCAAATCCGACTGGTACCTAGTTCTAGAGATAAACGCGTTCAAACAATAAAACAAACTCTTCAGCTTTAGTATACTAGTATAGATTGCCTGTCAAACGATCCACCTGCTGAAAAGCTAACAAGGAAACTCATGGACTCGAGCCGGAAAAGCCACCAAGTATATTATTTAACTTGGCTCGGCAACCACCCAGTATATTTTTGTAACTTATTGGCTCGGCAAATGACACCGCTCCTCCTGTTCGGTGGAAACAGAGTCCAGACGCGAAGACAACTGGCGCAGTATGATAACGTCACGAGTATTGAAACGATTCGGTCTTTCGAGCCAGATAAGTGTATTGATATTGATCTAGTTCGGTCCTTCGAGCGATGAGCATATTACTAATGCAACAATTCGGTCATTCGAGCCTCACACAGGCGTAAGAACTAGTAAACATCAACTCACTTGGTCATTGAGTCTATTCCGAACTCCTCTTGTGCAAGAAAGAAGGCCTCGGTCTTCTCCAGCACGTGGCGCAGCTCCGTCAGCTCCAAGTAGTTCTGTTTCAGGTTCACAGCGTTGTGGGACAATTCGAGGATTTCGTTCTCGGTTTTTTCTAAATGTGCCTGAAAAATAAAAGCTACAATGTGACTTGTGAAGTTTCTTTGCAAGTCAGATAGTAGAATGTTCTCGACTGATGCCTTTTTTGAGTGAGCTCTGCAATAATTATACTTAGGTATGTAATAGATACCCTAAATAAACGCCTGGATGAAATGTGATAAATAGCAGAAAAATATAATTTAAATAATCTTTATTGACACTAATAAAGTAATCAGTACTGGAAAATATGTCGAAAATCGTTAATTATGGGTCCCGCCCACCCCGACTTTTCGTAGGACCGACCGATAATCGGACCGATTTTTTTACTGGAGTTTTAGTACCAATTTTGTGACTGACTTTTTGTAGGACGTCTGCATTGCAACTTTGAATTCCATACGTTTCATTCTCACCGACTAAAAAATTGGTCACAAACAAAAATGTTTAGAACCCCAGTACATGCAGCGACTCAAAAACTGTTTCGATAACAGCCACCGTAATAAAAAATATATATTGCATATGACCGTTTGTTTTGAAAAACAGAACGTATGCAACTCACCTCAAGGTCGATAATCTCCCGGGGGTTGGGGGCTCGAGGCTGCTCCTTCACTTGGGGCACGTGCACTCCATCTTTGTGCACCTCCACTTCGATGTAGCGCAATTTGCGCTCCATCTCGTCGCATCTTCGGACCTCGTTCACGAACTTGCGTTGAAAAGCGTTCACTTCCAAGTTTAACTGCAAAATATTAAAAAAAATACTTTTATTGATAAACATAAGTATAGCTTTCTTTTTATATAGTTTTGAGTAGGCAAATGACTCAGCTCCGCCTGGTAATAAGGCGACACACTGAAAAAATGCACCAATTTCGTCGAATAGTTTAAGACTATAATATGACTAACAAATCTAAAATGTTGTTGTAGGTAAATTCATGTCTTTATATGAATTTGCTAGCTCAAATACACGATTGTATAATTTTGACTCGATCATAATTATTTTTGAAAACAACTCTAAAAAATCACTATTGTTGAAATTACAACGAAATTACTTAATTTATATGCTTGGAAACCACTCAAATACATCGATAACATCAATATTCGTAATTTTGTAGCTACATATTTTGGTAATTAAAACCAATATTTGTTGTAAATATTTTAAGGTTTTGTTAATTTCGAAGTGGTCTCATACGTCGCGGGCGCTACGTTTTCGACTTTTTGCTTCCAGATGAGAAGACAGCTAGTAGAGGAGAATGTGTCTCACTTAAAATCCTCACCCCCTGCCCACCCGCAAGTTGCTTCTTCACACCTCGTATAGAGGACCCTATATTGAGAAATGAGCAAACACATGTGCTGGGAGAGCATCCCACCTTTCATTAATGCGACAAAGAAATGATTCATTTTCCTCGTTTGCAACGACCTTCATCTCATCTTAAAACGATTTAAATTATACCTCCAATAGGTTGAAATAAACGCACTGCTCCTAACAATTTGTGGATTGAAACATTTAACCTTGTTTATATTTCTTTTTCATGATTTATTACGTTACGTTTTATTGAATAGATTTAAAGATGTATGACAAAGTTTAACGTGGCTTTGTGGCCGTCCAAATAAAAAGAACACTGCACATACCTACGCCGTTTTTAAATATTTTTGTATGGATATTGTAATGCTTATGGCGATGTGTGTTGTGTACGTTCCACCAAAGAGTCTTTTTGATTTAAACAACCACCTTTAGTGGGCTCTATACCATACCTACAAAGTAAATTTCTACAAGGCAAATGAGACAGCACTATATTGAGATGATTGTTTTCAAATTACTCAGACGTAGGTACTTATTCAATGTGCTGATTGAGAATAACATTGTATTGTAGTTATCAACGCTACTTTGTTTCGTTAACTAAACAAAGTCACGAAGAGTCACCACTGTTTTATGTAGCAGCTAACAACTAAGAACAATTACTTTGAGTCTTTCTTTTAAGGCTAACCTGGTTTAAAACTGATGCTATTTTATTTCTGATGATGTATGCAGATAGAGAGATATCAGTTTTAAAATAGACTTAATTTTACTATAAGTTTTGGAATTAGAAGTTAGGTACCATATAGGCACCAGCTATCTATCTGTGAATGAAGTTAATACAAACGGAGGTTTTGTTACATTATTCATTCGAGCATATAACATTAGTATGGTTTTAAAAGGCGCTGCGCTGCCATAGGGTTCTATAGGATTCGGGTGTTCACTCAAGCGGACGAAGTCGCAAGTGAGCCGCTCTTTATACATGGCGTCCCACAGCCATGCCGAGGGAAAGTACCTTATTAGTAGATGGAACATTTTTCTGAAAGAAGACTTTATTTTAATTTTAAAAACAATGTAAACTGCATTCATACATTTTAAATAATTGCCTGATCGAACCCGGTACACGAGAAAAAAATCACCTGTAGTTTTATCATACCGATCGGAAGGCTTCATCATAAGGATTCTTTTTTGCTGTGTCATGGAAACCATTGATATTTAATTAACTCAATGATGGAAACGTCAAAGCGGTACGAAATCAACCGGGTCAGCTAGTTTTTTATAAAAAATGATTGCTGTTAATATATTTACCTAAATAATGGTCTTGTTAACCCTTCTAGAAAGTAAATATGCTATTCTTGGGGATGAGTTTACGTCAGAAGACTAACATGGCTGTGAGGATAGAACCAGGATTTCTCGGATTCACCTGGAGCAATCCAACTATTCGACTATGAGACGCTAATCATTTATTAAACGTTCATTTAATAGCTGACCCGGCGGACTTCGTACCGCATTTCTTTTTTTTTATAGCAGTATATGCCTATGTTACTCAGCGCTAATGTAATGGTGAAAGAATTTTTTAAATCGGTCCAGTAGTTTTTGAGTTAATTCGTTGCAAACATACATACATACATATAGAAGAGAGTGATTCAAATTTTTATAAAATACTTTGCTATTTCAAAATTCTTTTGTTTTAATTTTTTTGCTATGGATAAATTAGTTTTCGAGTGCTTCATTTGGCAATAAACGCTTGTGTAATTTGCTTTGTCGACAGGTGTTAGCGTATGCAAACAATGGGTTGCGAGTTCGATATTTTCTTTTTAGGTACACCTGGTGCAATCCAAACAAATTAGTATGACTGCCTCATAAAATATAATAATGGAGTCGATATACCTATGTGCTCCAATCTATAACACTACGAGTATTACAAATAAATTACTTCACATTTCACTTATTGTGCCAAACTAAAATATTGATTTTTTTGTTTTATGAATTGGTTCCTACTGAGGTACCTACCTAATGATGTTATTTTCTTGGCTGAAGGTCATCAATATCATCATCAATATATTATAGTCAAAGTCCAGAACATTTTCAAATTAATTTATTTGATGGTATACATATTGATCGTACATTTTTTCATAATTAGTTAAGGATCTATTTTAGCTGTGGGGTTGAATGGGTGCAAGACAATAGACATTTTTTGGAGAGTTTGCTGATTGTATCAGGCAGCATTTTCAGCGACACCGGACTTTTTTGTGGGCGGCGAGAAACTTAAAGGGTTCCTCAAGCCGAACAAGTGTGAAACGAAACACCGTCAGAGGTTTTCTAGAGGTGGTAATGGCATCACGCTCTTGTGCGTGTCCCCGTTCTCTATTAGACTCTGAGAGGGGTTCGGGTCGAATCGGGAACACTGCACAGCTTTATAGCTATAGAAGAACTAACATTTTCAAAATATGGAAACGTCTCTCTGCTGGGCTAAGGGTTTCCCGCGTGAATACAAAGCTCCAAGCGAATACAGACCACCTATATACTTCTTAACTGTTATCCAGTAAAATTTTAAAGAAATCTGTGTCCAACACCGCATATGGAATACTGCTCCCATCTTTGGGCTGGAGCTCCCCAGTACCAACTCATTCCATTTGACCGCATTCAACGCAGAGCTGCTAGAATTGTCGACGACATGGTTATTTCAGATCGGCTCGATCCACTGGCGGATCTTCGGAGAGACGTTGCGTCTCTCTATATATTGTACCGCATATATCATGAGAAGTGTTCTGAGGAATTGTTCGGCTTGATCCCTGCCGCTGCTTTCCTTCACCGCACTACACGCAATCGACTGTCATTCCATCCACATCACCTTGATGGATAGCGGTCTACTACTATGCGTTTTTCACGAAATTTCTTGCCTCGAACTACAGTGTTGTGGAACCAGCTCTCGGCGGCGGTATTTCGAGACCGTTACGACCTTGGGATCTTCAAGAAACGAGCCTATTTCTTCCTAAAAGGCCGGCAACGCGTCTGCGATTCCTCTGGTTTTGCGGGTGTCCATGGGCGGCGGTGATTACTCTCCATCAGATGACCCGCCTGCTCGTTTGCCTCCTTCTTTTATATAAAAAAAAAACACTGGGCTTAAATTGTTCAACACTAGGGCCACTAAGATATAATAATGAATGAGGTCGGGGAGTGACCGTTGTTGCAAGGAAATCTATAAACAACAGGAAACCGTTTGTAACTGTTTGTTTCGCCATTATTCTAGTTCTATTTTAGAGATGAGGCGAACACGCAAAATAATATTTCTTGATACCTACCTACAATAATAAATCACGATCTGGGAATGCTACTGTAGGACATAAGCCCTTTCCGCATGGTAAGGTAACAAATTATATAATATTTTTAATACCAATATGTTATTCAATGTTTTATTTATTGCTAAGCCACATTGTCACATAATGTCGAGCGATAATCTCAAAAGAATATCTTGGCTAGTTACGCAAGACATTGAGAACCTGCAAAGGTATGATATAGTTAGACTGGTAATTTATCATTGAGATATATTAAAACTGAAGTAACTCGTCATTAAAATTCTCAATACCATGTGGTATGTGTTTTAACTATAGATAATGTGATCTAGTTAAAGTAAGGACAAATAATATATTAATGGCATGGCAATGTATGTAATGTAGGTATATCTGTATACCTTCGATTTGTACCTAAATCTCTAAAAGGTACTCTTTTTCTTAAACATAAATAAGCCATTTGTTCATCTAGAAACAAAATCAGTTTTAATTCAACTTCAAGTTTAATACACGTTTTTGGATTAAGAGGGACTTAAATTTAATTAGACTTAAGTCGAGCGAATTAGAGCGTGTGGAGTTATCTAATGCAACATGGAGATTGCATACTTACTCATAAGTCTCATGATGACACATAACAGCCATACATCGACGGTAAAGCACCAACACAGGTATTTCAGGGTATCAAACTTTATGATCTGGATTGGGACATTGGCGTCCGTCATGCTCCGCTGCCAATGATGACAAAACTCCAAATAGTGGAGCGGAAGAATGGTATGGAATTTGGATAGCACTTTGTGTATCCGATGAATAACGGA
The DNA here is from genome assembly GCA_963082485.1 of Eudonia mercurella. Lineage (NCBI taxonomy): Eukaryota > Metazoa > Arthropoda > Insecta > Lepidoptera > Crambidae > Eudonia > Eudonia mercurella. The sequence goes on from OY720028.1 coordinate 11,251,382, forward strand.
ATAATAAAAGGTGGGATCGTTTTTTACAACGATTGTCTTTTGTTTTTTTCCAAAAGCTGTTTTATTGGTGTTTTTGCAATCACAGCCAGAGAAGTTGGAAGTTAGAATAAATTCTTTCATCGTGGGACTATGCTTTTGCTCGTCATAGACAAGAATTGTATATACTTAATAATACTATCGTAAAACCCATCTGAAAATCTAGTAGGGCACGTTTGCGTGATGCGAGATTCTAGAAAATTTTTGGAGATTTTTTGACACTGGCTTGAGAAATCATAAATTTCTCGCGCCCAAAAACGCAGAATTACGTTGAAATGCTAACGTTAGGTTAGGAAGCCGACAGCTTATTCTGTCAATTTAAAAAAATTCTTATACTTACTTCCTATCTTTTATTCATCTTTCTTATTCCTTTTAACTAAACCTGAAGTAGAATTCTCATTATTCCTTTGAAGAATGAAATAAAACCTTGTTGCTTTGCTCCTATTCACCTCAGTTGCAATGTATTCTCAGCACTTCATCAATGTTATTAAGTTATAACTATTATGATATTAAATCAAAGGAAACAAACAAAGAAACTTTAAAAATTTGATAAAAAATATTGTTTCGTAGTTCGTGAGGCAGTTTACTTTATGATTATTTAGTTTACATATATATTATATAATTTTACGCAAATATTGCTGCGAACAAATTACAATTTGAAAAAAAATTTGAAAATTTGAAAAATTTGGCTTATAAAGTAAAAGTAGATAGTGTTGATTAATTTCGGCGAGTTGGATTGAGCCACGATAGCGTAGTTGGCATTGCACCTGTCCCGGCATGTCATGGAGTGCGGGTTCGAATCCCGCTCGCGGAATTTTTCCAACACTTTGCTTTTTTTCAGTTTACTTTACTTTATTTTGTCGATTATGCGTCCATTCTGCATACAATTCTTTGCTCTTCGGAGGAAATAGTCGCGAGGATTGACCTCGCACTCACCTTCAAGTTCGTATCGCCATAGCGTTAACGCTAACGATTCCTAATTGCACTTGCACGAAAACTTTTTTATCCGTCACTCCGTCAGATTAGTTCTTTTTTTTATTTATAGTAAAACCTTATCTTCTTCAGTAACAAAATAAAATAAGGAACTTTTGTAAATTTGCCTAATATTGTTACTGGCACTAAGTTAAGAGAAAGGCTCAGTTATCTACTTCAAATTATTTTTAGTTATTAGAAAATAAAAACTATTTAAGTACCTAGATTTATGTAATTCAAAGTTTTAATAAAAAAATCATCCTACTATCGTGGTTTAAAAAATCTAATAGATAAAAAGGACAACCCAGCTACACATGACTTTAAAGTTTATACTGACACCCATAGGGGGTATATATATAGGATATAGTGCAGTGTAGTGGCACGTTTCCTTTGTAATAATGGTAAGTTTTGATGATCGACTTTTCTTTAAACTGTAATTTACCCTTTATTTAACTCGTGGGAACTTGCGCTCGAATCCGCGCCCGCTATATCCTGCGGTGAGCAATATACAATAGGCTTGACACGCGAGAGTATGTGGGGTTGCTCCAGACGGTGTTGGCTCTATTGGGCAGTTGGTGGACTTAATATATGGGAGCCGCCCTACCTACACATCAGGCTGACTAAATTCGCGGTCGTTTAGTTGGACGGCCAACACTATCTGGGCCAACCCCATATTGAGCCAATAGCATATTACTCACCACTTGGGACTCGAACGCGTGTTTCACCTTGGTAAAAAAAGGTATTGGCCGACCCACTTACACGTCTGGGAATCCAGTCAGCCTGATGTATGGGTAGGCCGGCTCCCATATATTAAGTTCACTAACTGCCAATCAAATTATAACTCTACCTACTTTAAATAGGGTTGTATTTAATCGATCACCAAACTAACCTAACCTAACCCACAAAAATACAAAGTTAGCACCTAAACTACTATTTAGATGCTAACTTAGCATTTTAGGTGCTAGTCTACTATTTTTTTGTGGATCAATTTATTATTTCTCCTTTATATCCTTACACTACAAACATTGGTAGGTAAGTAAATAAATCTCTTGATAACATGCGTCAATCGGTCTGAACATATTTAAATATCACTGTGTAAATATGGAAATAAATAGGTAGAGTTAACATTTTACCGTAATACAAAAAATGGTTTTTAAAAAAGATGTTTAACCTCTAGTTATGATATCATGGCAACGGTAACAGTATTTATAACAGATATAATAACTGCTTTTGTATGAAATAATTTATTAATGAATGTTTCGATATAGGTACTTAGTTAAACTTATTTTAATAAATACCTACATAATAATTGCTATAAGTACAGTTAAATAACATGTTTGTTGAATCACGGTTTTTATGAGTCATTTCACACATTTAATATAGGCCTAACTACTTTGCATAAGAATTATAATAATGTTACCGCTGTATATCTATAGGTACCTATTCCACCACAGTTTAAAATCATTTACCTAATAGCACACCTATTAGCGAGTCTAAACTCTCACAGTCAGAATAGATCTTAATTTTGTAAATATTTAGCTTGTTCTAGATAATTCTTTCTAAAATATGTTATATTTTTATATTTATATAATTTCTCAAGAGTCTGTTTCTAGTATTTTGTGTAACTAAGTTATTAACATTTTATTTGAATTTTGTAAAATAAATATATAAATATTGAAAGTTATGCAAATAAAAAAAAACATTACGTCATTAAGTTATAGGAGCGGTTAAAAACTGTTAAGACGTACGTTATAATTGGGCCGATTAATTGAGTAATAAAAATCATAATTGTCTGCAATTAAAGACACGTTCCTCAACCTTGCAAAAGCAGTGGGCCCTGGTCACTGGACAAGTTTTTATCAAAAACTGGTAAAAACACCGTCAGACAGACGTCTCGTGTCGGCGAATGCAGTTCAATTTACAACATAACGTTAGCTTTAGTCGACACTGCAGACTCTCAGACTGCGCGGTTTCACAGCCCTCACTGTCGATCTGCATACAGACAAGAGGGATGCAAAGTGCTTGGTCCACTGGATTCAGGAAATTCGAAAAATGCAGTTGATTCAGAATCTGTTTTATTTCAAAACTAAAACAGTACATTACAGTACCTATTACGAATAAGCACAAGTACTTATACTTAATTTCATCGTCAAACTTTGGTAAATGAAAGAGATAATCATGTTTTAGATAAAGGTGACTTTGGTTATTTTTTCTATCGAGGCTATTTCATAATTCTGCATTTTGGAAACAATAAAACTGTTGCGAATATACTTAGTCTATTATAATAACATATACTTTTCTTGGGGTTGTATGTTATATATATTTTATATACCTAAACCATATATGCATATAAGTGAGAACATTATTTTCATAGTTGTCAACGCCTTAACGAAAATGAAAATTGTTAAGTAATTGGAGCAGCAGCTGAGGCTGCTGCGTGCCAGTTTTATTTGCATGTATGATGATGAGGAGCTCGATGGCGCAGTGGTTAACGCGCCCGCGAGTGCTGAGGTTAAGCAACTTTCGCAAAGGCCGGTCATCGGATGGGTGACCAAACATTTATCATCTCGAGCTCCTCCGTGCTTCGGAAGGCACGTAAAGTCGTTGGTCCCGGCTGCATTAGCAGTCGTTAACAACCACCAATCCGCACTGGGCCCGCGTGGTGGTTTATGGCCCGTTCTCCTTATCCATCCATAGGGAAGGCTCGTGCCTCAGCAGTGGGGACATAAAATGAGCTGATGATGATGATGATGATGTATGATGATATCCCAGGCAGATGGTACACACGCCTGCGCTGCACATCAGACCACCACAAACTGTAAAATTTCCTCAAAAGACTTTGAACTTTAAGTAAATGTAATATAGTTGAATATGTATTAAAGAAATTTGACAGTTTTGGACAGGCTGATGTGCGAATGAACCTACCTACTAAGAATCTTTTAAATAGTTTTCTTTTCAATGGCTTCACGTAGCATCATAGGGATGAATCGGGGCCATCGATGATGGATACTGTAGACATCTTATTTTTAATAATTATGTTTGTGTCAACTACATGACTTAGATAACCGCTGAAGCGAAATTAAATAACTTATGCGGCCATTACTAAACACAGCATACTTTCTAGCTATTACGTAGGTACTACAAACTTTAAACTCATGTTGTAACATTTATATCAATTTAAAGGCGACGACGACAACGGTTCCTCGATCATGTAAATTAGGCGTTTCACTAAGTTAAATTATTTTAATAAAAGTATAGTCATTTATTACCTTTAGTATTATAAATATTATAATACTTGTACTTTAATACTTCTGCAGACCACATCGTTTTCCTTTTATATATTTTTTTTGTTTGTATGGTATTTATCATGTGTACCGAACTTTATATAAGTAATAAGGGACGAGATGACGAGAGTAGCCGGGAGGCAAGGAGACGCTGACCTTGTGGCTTTCCAACAATCGTAGCGTCACAAAATAAGTAGACCTCAGAAAGTAAAGCAACGCGCACATAGACACTCTCACGGACACGCAATCTCGCAACAGCTGCGCCCGAACTATAGATGTGAAGCTGGTTACTAACATTTCAAGCCTAAGCGACTAGAAACGGCTTATTTGGCTTATTATAATTTCTAGCGATAACTAGCGGCTGGAAACGGCTGCTTACATTTCATTGATATGTTCATATGATTTAGTTTTTGTTTTGTTGTTTCTCTTCTGATTTATTTATACTATAGGATACATCTATACTAATATTATAAAGCTGAAGAGTTTGTGTGAAGCTGAAGAGTCTCATACAACATGTGACACAGCAGTGGAATAGGACTATTTTAATAATTTATTTGTGAGAGATGTTTTTGAATTAGGTATTTATCCATAAAACTAACCGGCGAGCGAACGGGCGCCCCGTAACGAGCCTCGCGCACTCATCCTAGTATGCTTCGGTGCCACGGTAATGCCCGCGCACCCCTCTCACGCAGCTATCCTGCCGCGCGAGATTCCCGCGTTTGGTTTATAATGATAATTAAATCGAAAGTAAACTAATTTAGCTACCCTTATTCTTATAATTTTCATACACCACCACCTAAACACAAACGTTGTTTCATTCATAGTTTCTTGTTCGTCTCTGAATTAAGTAAATTAATAGGTATAGACGATGTCTTCGGTGTTTATTTTAAAAAAAACAAAATTCACAGAACATAACAAGTGCTACTGTATGACAAAATAAGAGTATAACAATAAAAATGTAATAAAAATAGTTTTTTTTTTTCGATGCTCAAGTCGGGTATCTACCCGGTATCAAGCGGCTGGTTATTCGTTTCTATCCGCTGCCTGGTTTCGGTAACTACCGGCTTACAAGCCGCTGGTTTACAACTATAGCCCGGACTGGTTTGAGGTGGTGGTTATTGAGCGCGTTTATATGAAGTTCAACTTCTGCAGTCTTTTTATCTTGTAGTCGCGTCTCGCTGTCCCAGACTCGATCACCTTTAATTCGTCCAATAACAACATGTGGTAGAGATTTATTCTCTCTGTCAATGAATTGAACTATCCAAGGTTGTGCGTTCAAGTGTTCTACATATCGTTTTCACTTGCGACATCGACTTGGAAAGTGAATTTTATTAGTCGTGCAGTGTATTGTTGGGATTGGGATTTAATAACGTGTCTTTAATGAAATCAAAAGTAATGACAACTTCCAATCATCTTATCTTTAAGCATGTTTTTGAGAATAAAATCCTTATTTACATTGAAATAAGGCAACCTACTTTTTTTTTTGTGTGTGACGTAAACTTAAAGAAATTTTCATAGCTTACTAAAACTATTATTTAATTTTAAATTTATTTAGTTCGTACACAAATACACAGTTACAAATAGGAGAGAGAGAGATTCCTAAGAACGAAACTCATGGAGCATGACCTAAATATGAAATAAACGACCTAGGATTCACAGCATAGGTAGCTTACCGGTTAATTAGCCATACCTACATAAACACCATGATTAACCTGCATTTTTTTTCAGAATCTATTTCTTGTGAACGCATTGATTTATTGATCTGATTCGGATTATCGAATTTAAAACGTTCTTGACAATGATAATAGGTATCATATTTTTTTATTCCTTACGTATCAGCATTTGGTTGTTGATAAATTTCTGAGCAATAGCAATTTTTTTTTTGCAAAAAGTTTGCTGTTTCTACCGATAACCGTTACATATTGCCTAATCGAACTTCTTGGGGCAACGAGAAATAAAGAGACCCAGAAGGTAAGTTTTAAGTGTACGCCGACCAAAAAATGTCACAAATGCAGTCACGGTTAAGTTGATATAATTGAAAATACTGTCGTATTAAATAAACAAAATATATATTTAGTATCAAAGGGAAAGTGTTTACAATTAGTCCGATCCATAAATTCATATAACACACTGTAGTTTTTTTTTACAATATCATTTAAAATTGGGCAAAAATCATGAAAACGAGTGGCGGCGTTTAGTTGATATCTTATAGTTTATCTAAATTATTGTACCTTCAATTTTGTCTAAACAATCACCGCAATGGTCTAAACTACAAATCGACTGTCTCACATTTTCGATTTATGGAGCGGTTTTTTAAATTAATATTTTTCAAATAATTAACACGTTAAATTCCCTATACAAAATTAGTATGGCCGGCCGGTATCAAATAAATATGGACGAAGACATTTCAAATAAAGTATATGACACTTGTCACATAGAAACGGCGCACCCTTTAAAGCCTGGCGTCGACTACAGTAGAAACGCGTCGAATCGAAGCGAGTTGCATTTATTCCTAGTGCGTCCATCTCTGAAGAATCGAATCGAATTGTTCATTCATCGCAACTCTTCATCAAATTAGGTATTTTGCGTCACGGACAGCTCGGATGAAGAGATGTTTTTATTTCAAATACTTTTTGATGAAGAAGAGGAGAATATAAGAAAAAGGAAACGGCGTGCTCCAAAATACTGGGTACACGACATTAATATGAAAAGAAATAACTATGGCGAATTTCATCATTTACGTATTATAAAAATACGTTGACGCGCATCTGCTTCTCCGCGTCGACTGAGGTGCGCCGAGTCGAATCGAATCGCATCGGCGAAGAAATTCGCCTGTCATAAAGTAATTCACGCGGTCGATTCAATTCGGCGCGCCGCGGCTCGTCGCTATTGGACGCAGTTTCATAGAAATATCATAGTAGAAATATATAGAAGGCAACTTTCTGCGATTCGATTCAACTCTGCACGGCGAGCCTAGTGGACGCGAGCCTTAATACATATCGCGCTCGAGCAACGCACACATACACAACCGGACACTCACGGACACGGAATCTCGCAACAGCTAGGCTTGGAACTGTTCCGAGCTGCTGGTTTGTATTAAGTTTACTTTCTGCAGTGTCCTTATTTTGTGCTAAAGGTTTCCTAAGACGTACTGATCCAACATCCCCAGAGGGTTTAGAGAGGATGGCAACATGCAAACAAGTCTACATACATCCTCTAAGATTATCAGAAACGTTCGGACAGTTTATGATTTTCTTAGACGACTTTATAATCTACGTAAGTATCTACTGTCGACAGCTGTATATGGCTATTATGGCAGCATGGTATTGAAATACTAGTATTGCCAAATGAAAACTACCTATGCCTCATTAAAGTAGGTCACATTCTAATAAGTCGGTATTCGAGACTACGTTTTTAATCAAATAGCAAGAACAGTAAGATCACTTCATTGATGGTGCTGACTGTTGCAATTGGTGAAAAGTGCCACTATAATATACACTGGCTACACAGTAATTGCGGTGCCTGGTGAGAATCAAGAGGCATTCTCAATGGGGTGCTTCAAAAAGGGCGTGAAATAGATTTTATATGGTAAGCAAGGCGTGAGTGAGTGAGATATTTCTGGTGTAACAAAAACAATCAGGCAAGGTATGCCCGTTCGCCACCTTCGTGTTATTTAAAAAAAACTTAAAGAGTATAAAAAAAACTTAAGTAGTTTCGTCCTTGATGTGGTGGTGAGTGAGCGAGTAAAATATGGAATCGAAACTAAGTTGCCATAAATATAGCCCCAGCTTACTTATACCCACTTGTCGATAGCTTGGTCGTTCCGGCATGGGCCACAACAAAATGGATCGACAACATATTATTGTCGACAATATATCGAATATATATTGTTTATATAAGTCGTGTCGTGTTATATAATATTTATATTATATACTTAAGTGCTTTGGTTTCGGCCAGTCAACCTCAAACTTCAGGATAAGTCAAGCTGTCATGTCAACAATAGCACTTAAAAGGCCGCTAAGGCTTATGTGAAGGAACCGCCTACTGGCTACGGCCCAGCTCTGTGTACTCACGTCTCTGAACTGCCCGGTGCCGGCCTCTCCGAGCTCGGACACAGAGATGTAGGCTGCCTCCGACTGGATGAAGAGCTGGCACAGGGCCATTTCCTCACTCCTGAACATCGCCTCCTACTGCTTCACTAGTTACCGCCTAGCTCTGTGTACTCACGTCTCAGCAATGCACGGTGCCGGCCTCCCCGAGCTTCGGCTGGATGAAGAGCTGGCACAGGGCCATCTGAGGAGTGAGGACTCCTGAACATCGCCCCCAACTGCTTGACTGACTACAACCAAGTCTGTGTACTCACGTCTCTGAACTGCACGGTGCCGGCCTCCCCGAGCTCGGACACCGAGGTGTAGGCCGCCTCCGGCTGGATGAAGAGCTGGCACAGAGCCATCTCCTCACTCCTGAACATCGCCCCCATTCTGCTTCGTTTCTATGACACGCCCGTTCTGTAAATTAAGTATAAGGTTTATTAGTGGATATGTAGTAGTTCTTTATAAGCTTGCAGCGTAAATTACAAACTACTAGAAAAATTCAACGAGTCTTCTGGGGTCTCGGTAGCTAAGCGGTCTGACCGGTAATCCAAGGGTCGTGGGTTCGATTCCCACTATAACTTCCTGAGACTGGTTGATTTTTCTAGTAAAATTTTATCTCTTTTTTTTTCTTTTTTTTATTGTATGATGGGCTTGCTCTTGGCCTCATTCTAATCCTTAGGGCTAAGAAGAGGCCGACGATGGAACGAGCTTGCCCAGAAATCTTGTAATTATCTAGGTAAATACTAATATTTTCTGTATTGAACAAACATATTTTACAACACAATAACTGAAAGTATCGCTAAACAAATTGAATTTCTCCATCAAAACTACCATAATATAGTTACTTGTGCAACAGCAGTAATGATTATGTTAACATAATTGTGGAAATAACGTAAAACACGGCTGCGCATGATTGTTTCGTAAAAATTATGTAAGTAATAAAAATGTGCGAGATATGCATTCTCCTTGAAAGTGATATTTAAAACAGTTTCGAAATACTCTGGTTGATATTGTTAGTCATTTGTTTGTCAAATCAACAGTATATCATTTTAAGGTTTTTTTAATGGAACTCGAAAGTTTTAAAGTTTATAATGTTAAAAATAAATTGATTCAATCACAAAGTGTTTCTGATAAATATTTAAATCTATACTAATATTATAAAGCTGAAGAGTTTGTTTGTTTGTTTGTTTGTTTGTTTGTTTGTTTGTTTGAACGCGCTAATCTCAGGAACTACTGGTTCGAATTGAAAAATTATTTTTGTGTTGAATAGTCCATTTATTGAGGAAGGCTATAGGCTATATTACATCACGCTATGACTAATAGGTGTGGAACAGTCGCTAATTAACGCGGGTGAAACCGCAGGGCACAGCTAGTGATACTATAAATGAAAGACCGGAAACGTCGGTTGCATTGGTCGAACGAAGGGCCTCTTATCTTACTGGCACTGTCATGTCACCATGACAAAAAATGTTAATAGCATTGTTATGTCCTCATAGTTATAGATAAAGCTTACTGCTCATGAGGATACTGGGTGAAGAGAGTATCCAAAATCAAAATCTATTCCTTAAAATTTACAAAAGTATATATTATTTTTATCACAATTGAAAAAAAAAAATCTTGTAACTTTATATATCAGTGAGAATGCAAAATTCAAAATAATCTATTCCTTAAATTGAACTTTTTACTTCGTAGACGTCAAATCTAAAACATGGCTTCGTTAACCCTACGATAGAGACCTTGTACCGAGAAGTACCCACAAGAAACCACCATCAGTCTTATCATCACTTACCGTTAGGTAAATAAAAGATACCAAGCCCTTACCTACTCGTAGTAGAATAAAAATAGTTATGTTTACTTAGGAAAGGTACCTAAGTGTTTATAGTCCACATAATATATTCGAAGGTAAGTCACGCATGCAAAAATGCCTTGCTATACCTCAGTGCCTATCGTAAAAAAATAAACCCAGACTCAGAGTTGACCATGGCATTCCTGCACCATATATGACAATTTGTAAACGCCTTGGCGCCTAACATAATATCGGCGTTTCTATGTTTATAAACAAAATAATTACGAGTTCACGACTATTAAAATAATGGCATATTCTTGTTAGGAAAATATGAACTTGTTTTTTCTACCGTTTTTTTCAATTTTTTTAAACAAACGGCGAAAATTTCAATAAGACTCGTTTCCTCAGGTTTCTTTCTGATTTATTTCAATGTAACAAACAAATAAAACGGTAAAAATAGAAAGAATGTTTATTTCACCGAAAAAAAAAATCGTTTCTTTCGGAATTTTCATCGTAACTCTTACATCTTTCTGCTGTTATGCAGCATGGTTTCACATTGCTCTCCTACGGTTTAAAGGGTACTAGATCTTTGAGAAATTAATGCTGATAGAGGAATAAGAACTGATGCTCCACGGTAGGAAGCACGTACGTAAATACCCTTGATGCTGCAAACATCCATGAGCTGCGCCACCCCCGGGCCTATTCCTATAAAAGTTCTAAGTGGGAACTTTATACACCATCCAATACAATAACGTTAAAAAGAAAATTTGGGATTGAAACAGCACCCTCAAAAGCTTCCGTCATCCCTCCGCTGTCACCGATTATCTAACTGTGGCAATTATTACGCCGCAAGCGAAAAAAAATTTTGAATAATTTCTTTGTATTTACTCCTTTCTACAACATGGGGTCCTTTAAACGAGGTGTGAAGAAGCAACTCGCGGGTCCTTACTGAGGATGGCTAGTGAAGCGCAATCTTGTTCCACAGCTGTCCTCGCTTAACATCAGACAAAGCAGTCATTTTCCTTTCTATAAAAATAAGCATCTACTAATGACAAACGAGGTGAGTTGCAATATTGTCATAATTCAAAATTCAAAATCATTTATTCAGTTTACGCTACAAGTAGCTGTTGTGAATAGGGTTGCCACCCGTACTCTAAAATAGAGTATTGTCCTCTTTTTTATGTAGGCGTACTTTATAATCTACGACACCAATAAAGTACGCTAAAGTACTCTATTTACGTTAAACTGATTGTTACTGGCTCGTTACTGGTTATGAGTACTTTTGAGACTACATAAACTGGTATCCACAACCACAAAATATTTGTTAAATGTCGCAAAGAGCAACAAAAAATACGTTTTTAAGAACAAATAAATAAATACTCTTTTTTATGCTTGTGTACTCTATTTTTGTTCTAACAAAAAGAAAAAATACTTTATTCGTCCTGAAAAAAGGTGGCAACCCTAGTTGTGAATGTCACTATGCCATCGGTTCAAAACAGCGTCAAAGATATTAGAAAATGCCCTATCATAGCACGACACTTCCCATTACAAATAAACACAAAAATATAGAAGACAACCACAACATGTAAAAAAAAAACAAAATAAAAAATATAAGTTAACAAATTTACATCAGGTAAAAGTTTCATTTTCCACAATGTCATACAGTACCACTACAGTACTCTCGTAAAAGTCAAAAATTGTTTAAGAAAAACAAAGTCAAACTATAGTGAATAATACTAAGAATAAGATAAGTATGCAAGAGCAGACCAGCGTCCACTGGCGGCACCCGTTCACGAGTATGACATATGAATCAGCGCCATCGCTTCGCTCAACCATATTTTAGGGAACGTAACGACGCGACGCACACGCCACCACCGCAGAGACAATAAAAGAGAGCAAGGCACACCCAAGATACTCTAGGACTAACTAACTCAAGATCTCTACAAATTCTCGTTACCGTTTACGTGATCGAATGGTGATTAAAATTCTCACTCAGCATTCGGGCTATGCTATTGTACGCTAATTTGCCGGCTCAATAACATACAAATTGCTCGGGGCCACACTTGATCGAAACAGTAGGTAATACTAATATATGTCGTGCGCAAACACCTAACTGGTACGAGGTTGAGTAATGATTGCCAATTGCGAAACTTATCTGTGGTAATGTCACTTGACGTGACGCGGACGTGATGCCATTGGTGACGAGAGCTTTAGACAGCCTATGAACAATAGCGCATGGGGAGATTATAGCCCGCTAGGCTGTCCCAGTATGGGTTGGTGGGTCTTAAGGCGCCGATAACCATGAAACAGCGCTGTCGATCTGCATACAAGCAAAAGGGATGAAAGTGCGTAATTCACTGGATTCAATTCCGGAAATTCGAAAAACGCTATTTATTTAAAATTTTCATGTTTTGTTAAAAAAAAAAACAAAATACTTTTTCTATTAAGCTTTACGAATAAGTTAAGAGCTTTTACGCCGCACACTAGCGCCGCCAATGAAAAAACAACATATCTAGTAATTAGAGATAGAAAATCAAATTATGCTCAACGAACTATTTGAATGAAGTAATTTAGCATTTTTACGTCACCTAATGAACATTTGACATGTTGTGGTTTAGTTAAATAAGACGGTCCAGCTAAAAACGGCCACTTTTAACTATAACGCCGTTATCGATATACTTTAGTAAATAAAAAAGATATGTAGGAATAGATTATGTTTTATGGGGATATTTTTTATTGATGAAATTTCATAATTACTCATTCGGAAACAATAACATTGTTGCAAATAACATCTATTGAAACATATATTTTTCTTGGCATTGTATATTACCTATACTTTTTATATATAAACCACGCGTAAGTGAACGCATTTCATAGTTGTCAGCGCCTTAAATTAACTTCCGAAGCACGACGTAAGGGTAGACCATGTCCAAAGACATTAGTTCCACATGATCAATCAAACAAAACTGCATGGAGTACTATCAACCAACCCGACCGCCGCGCCGTGTCAAGGTCACAACTCACAAGCATCGAAATAAAAAGTCATCTTCATTACTTCACCGAGAGTCAACGGAGCAGGAATTACTGTTTCGCGGTCATTCACAATAGCAAGGTCAGTGGTTTTTGTCGCTCAGCCGTTACAGTTTTTATGCTGAACCTAGACAATCTTTCACTCCAACAAAAGCTGTTTGTATTGTTAGATAACAAGTTCAACATCACAAAAACTGCAGGAAGTTACGTTTGAGAAACAAAACGGCGATATAAGAAAATGATTGAAATATCGGTCTTCGTTTGAATAATAGTAACTACCAAGAACTTTAAGCACCATTTAATCAGAATAAGCCTTTCAATCCCCTAAGCATTAACTTAAAGCTTATTGTGTTCTAAATTTATGCGAACACTACACACTGAAATGAAACATTTTATATACGGATCTACTCGCGTTTATTTAGTCATTGATTTAAATTATATCCTAAAATTTCAAACATTTTGTAGGGTCCGTGGTCACCGGGAGACTAAGAGAGAACCACAGACCCTGCAAAGAGTTCAAAACGTTAGAATAAAATAAAATTAATCAATGTGTGAATAAACGCGAGTAGATCCGTAAAAGAGTTGTTTATTTAAATGTCTAGTGTTCGCGTAAACTTAAGAAAACAATATATGAGAACGGCGTTATTATTCTAAGATGAGAACACACATGTGAGATTATACACTTTAGTTGACAAATCTACTTCATTCTAACACCTCAATTCTCAAAACTTTTGCAGTTCCATTCTAGCACCACATTGTGAGACTCATAGTGAAACAAAAACATTCTGTAAGCTCATTTTGCAGAATAAGATTGAAAAAAAAATTGACGGTAGTATTATTATCTCAATGTATTAGTATACCTGCGGCTAGCTATAGATTTTTTTTTTAACTTCTGAAACTCTTAACTTCATTGTAAAACTATTACGGTAGAAAATCTTATAGAACCACAAAACAGCGAAATTAATCATCATCATCATCATCATCATTTCAGCCAAAAGACGTCCACTGCTGGATCTCCCCAACGACCGGTTTTGTGCTGCTCCCATCCAGCGACTTCCCGCGACCTTCATCAGATCGTCTCGGTCCACCTTGTGGAAGCCTGGCCACACTGCACTTTCTGGTACACGGTCGCCACTCAAGGAGTATTCCGCCCCAGCGGCCATCATTCCTGCGAGCAATTTGCCCTGCCCACTGCCACTTGAGCTAAGCCACTCTTCGGGCTATGTCGGTTACCTTTGTTCTTCTGCGGATCTTCTCATTTCTTCATTCATTCCCATTTCATACTTGCTCTATGTACATATTCAGAACTTATGTAACTGTAAATACCTAGTACTGTGGTAACGTTACCAATCGTAGTCGTAACGTAAAAAAAATATGCCTTTCGGATAGCGGCCGCGCCCAAAGTAACTTAAATTTTACGATATGTACTTACAAAAAAAGTAAGTTGCCTCAAAAGATTACAGATAACTTTTTCAATTGTTGATATGTCCAACTATGACTATGTCGAAATTAAATTGTCCAACCTCAGAATAATAACTAAAGCTATAATTGTTTTGAGTGTCCCACCACTTCAACTATTTCTTTACAGACTAAAAAGAAATTCAAAACACTGTGTCTGTTTAAGGAATGTGTTCTCAATACAATAAGAATGTTGGTGAAAAAACTTAAACATTGTATAATTGTTAGCTAAGTTTCAACTGTCAGGTGACACGTGTATATCATAACAATGATGAGCCAGAGTGAAACCCGCAAAATAAAGAGATTGCAGAAGGTAAGCTTCGTAAATGGTATGAGACGCGTTCGATTAACGCACACAATATCACGCGTCATGTATGAAATTTGCCTTCTGTCTTCTTATTTAGTGGCGGCACGAACAACACTCTAACTAAATTGTATTATGTAGATTTTTTAAATTATTCCTTAAGCGGTTAAACGCTCGTGAAAAATCTGAGTCTCTTTATGTGCAAATCAATGTCGCTATTTGTGTGAAATTAGGTTTTCATTGTCAAAGATTTGTAAAACCTCTAAATGACATGAAAGACGAAACTAGCTATTTATTTTCAAGACTATTTAACATTTTAAGTAGGTACTTAAATTATTGTTTCGTCAAAAAAGGATTTCAAATAGGAAAACACTTTAACGACGAAGTTCCAATACATCCGTCGTTTCGCATTTTAAAGTAAAGCCTCCGTGCTGTTTAAACAAAACTGGCAAATTTATACATACATGTATACGTACTGTCACGCCTGTCTCCTATAGGGGTAGGCAGAGATCAATTCTTGCCACTTGCTACAAATTGAAAATATTTTTGTGAAAAAATGGAAATAATAACTACACTGGACGGACCGCATAGAAAAAGGGTCGGTTAGAAAATCTTCAATATCTTGTAAAGCACCTGACCTAGGCTTATGAAATAAAGACCAAATTAAAGAATATTTAATGCCACATAAAATAATATACAAAACCTTTTTATTTATTTTTGACAATTGCATAAAAAACTAAAAATTTAAAATAATGGTCTTTTTTTAATTTAGTACCAAAAAATTCAAATCAATTGTTTTGCATTTGTTTTAGTTTTGACATAAAAAATGCTATAAATATGGTCTCTGCTTTATAAATTTTATTATTCTGAAGTCATCATGTCGTTAAACCTTGAAGAATGTACCAGGATCCTGACAATGCTTGAAGATGGGCGCAGTCAGTGAAATATAGCGAGAACTGTTGCAAAGACTCTTACAGTTCAGCGAGTACTCCAGCGTTTCCATGAAACTGGATTCAATCTTCGAAGACCAGGAACAGGCCGAACAAGGTGCACGACGGCGCGGGAGGATCGCTATAAATTGTCAACAATTTGAGAAATCGCTTTCTTACGGCTGTTAAAGTAAAGAATCATCATTTACGAGCTGGAGGAAACAATCTGAGTACGGATACAGTAAGGCGACGACGTCTGGAGCACATTTAAACTTTAAAGCCATTAAGACCTGCAAATGGCCCAAAACTAGAAAGACACCACAGAAACTCGAGGTTGAGTTATGGTAGAATACACGAGAATTAGACTCTGGATGATTGGTCAAAAGTTATGTTTTCAGACGAGTCTAGATTCTGTTTATAGAAGCACGACGGGAGAAAAGGAGTGTACAGAAAGCCGGGAGAGCGCTATAACCAAGCCTGTATAGAAGAAAAAGTACCATACGGCGGAGGCTCTGTTCACGTGTGGGCTGGGATTTCTTCCGAAAGCCGCATTGAGCTAGTGGTGATAGAAAATTGCACTTTAACTGCCAGTAAGATATGTCACTGAAATTCTGAATGACTACGTTGGTCCATTTTTAATGGACATGGGCGAGAATGCGATTTTTATACAAGACAATGCCCGCCCGCATACAGCTCAGATAGTGTTTGATTATTTTTAAGAAGTCGGTATCATACACATGGATTGGCCAGCACGCAGCCCCGTCGTAAACCCCATTGCGTATGCATGGGATGAACTGGGACGACGTGTACGTCAGCGGAATCCGCCGCCAATCGCGCTATGTGAAATGAAAGAAGCTCTAATAGAGGAATGGCAGAATATTCCGCAGCATCGTCTCAAAAACCTAGTAGAAAGTATGCCAAGTCGCATAACTGCAGTATTGCGAGCTCGCGGAGGCAACACAAAGTACCTACTGAAATGCGTGAAAACAGCACATCTGTAACCTTTACGTAACATGACATTTACGAAAATACTGGAAAAACTACGCATCTTTATTTATTTTACATTTATAAAAAATAAAAAGCTCGAATTCATTTTTTTTTTTCATTTAAGCACATTAAAATATTCTTAAAATTATTTTTATTTCATAAAGATAGGTCAGGTACTTTTCAATAAATAGAATATTTTCTAACCGACCCTTTTTCTTTGCGGTTCAATGTATTTGCACTTCGCCGTCGATTTGTAAACTTTGTTAAAAAAAAATGAAAAACAAATACTTGCTACTTCTTACTTCCAATACTAAAAATAACATAAGTGTCTGAGACGACAAAAGTTTAAAATAGCTTTGTCAAAACAGGATAAATGTAGGTCCTACCTACAAGTATAATCATTTGAAGGTAAACATCGAGGTTGAAACTGCCATATTATTTTTTATGATGTATGTATGAATATATGTACATCCGAGCGAAAGACGCGTGCAGGGCCACACCTCTTAGGAGTCGTACAATCGCCAAACTACATAATGGGGAAGCGATTGCCATTATCTCTCCAGATATCTAAATTCTGTTATTTGAAAACGTCCAAATTCATATCTCGGTGGCCAGATTTTGAAATTTGGATTATGAGACTACGTACTTTGGGCATTCGGTCTAAATTATATAATAAGCCACTGACACACAAAAGTGGACGTTTTAAAATATCAAAAACAAGGTCCTGATTTTCATCAAGACGTTATGGTCAATGTTAGAAAGGCATCTAACCCGGAAACCTTCAGTAATAATAGGTCGTTAAAGTCCTGGTAACGTATATTTTTTAATATTTTTAGCGGTTTTTTTAGATAAGATAATTATCATACCATGTTTGTTGAATACCTTAAAGCACAAAATAGAGAAATAAAGGATGGGAACTTAAACTTCTGATCCGACTGATGAGATAAGTTTAGAGATAAGATTCAGATGTAAAGGCTACAAACGATACAGCGCACAGATATAAAGGCCACACACGATGTGACTTCCGCACTCGGCAACTTCCGATACATGACCTTCCGTCCAGGAAAATGTTGTATGAACTGGTTGTGTTGGTAACATAATAATGCGGACAAGTTGCGAGTAGGATTTGTATTCTGAGGATTCCGTACAATAAAAGACAAGGTTGAAGAAAATATAAATGTGATGAAACCTTGAAACTAAATATCAATCCTAACAACTTTTATTATATAAAATAATATTATATGTATCAAGGAATCTAAATTATAATTAAGTATAAAAATTAGAAAAGTTTTTCAGAAAATAATTAAGTTAGTACAAGAAATATACTTTTTATAAGAATAACTATGGTTTACATAATCAAGATCTGAACATCTGGATCGTCAAAATGTATTATTCTACGTGTTAAGGTGACAGTTTTACTTCTGTATGTGCTTTTTCTTATTTTTTTGTTGGAGAGAGTTTACTGTTTTCCTAAGACGTAATTTTTTAGTGTCACCGGACTTTCCTTTTGGGCGGTAACTAAGTCGTGTGATCGTAATAATGCCGTTAGAGGTTTTCTAGAGGGCATCACGCAAATGACGCAATAATGCGTGTCCCCGTTCCCTACAAGACTCTTCGAGGGGTTCGCGTAGTACACAGGAACTAATAGCAAATTTTAATCAAACTTTGATTTGTAAAATTATAAAAACTATCAAAATAAAAAAGCTTAAAAACTTTCCATGTAGTTTTTAAGATTCACTTGCAAGCTTTGATAATAATCAAGCCAGCGAGTATAAGTATCAAACTACGCTTTGAGGGTCTATATCTTAACTTTAGAAACATTTGAAGCAGTAAGTACCAAAATGTTTTCTTTGAGTATTCGATAATAATTTCGTGATGATAGTTTCGTGGTCGGAGCGGAGAAAACAGATCTTGCTTGACAAACGGACTGAATGAGTTCATTTACTCTTATAATGACGCGCGGAACCGTTTTAACACAAAACAATTATTTGAGTTCGGTACATAACATAGTTTAAATCTACTAAAACTACTATAACGCCGATGCTGCCAGGGTTTATTTATTTCTGTGAAAAATCAATATAGCACACGACGTACACGCTACGCCATAAAATAAGAAGCGTATAAAAATAAGATAATAAACAAATACAACAGTAACGACGATTAAAACATTAGTTACGTCAACAAACACTGGTCGGAAGCGGGAATAGAATCCCAATTTAACTGTTTTATTTATTTTTAACAAACGACTTGGAAAGCGGTAAACGTAAAAGATGTCATACATAATATAAAGAAGCGACGTAACAAACACAATTTCTACAAAAAAATATGTTTAAGTTTTTTATTGTGCCTCCATTTTTATTTCAAATAATAGCTTCATTATCATTACTAATGAAAAGAAATATTATCAAAAATATAAATGAAAAAAATTCTACGAGCAGGATTTGAACCTGCGCCCTTCTGACATACCGGGTCAGGTGCTCTTCCAATTGAGCTATCGTGCTTCTAACCAGCCCGCCGAAATTATTTAACACTTTTTACTTTGTAAGCCAAAGGCACCGCCCGTTCAATGACAACAACTACCGTCACTAACATCCGATCATAATATTTTTACAAATAATATTATCAATTAAAAACAACAATATATTCCTTTCTACATACTATGATAATAGGTAATTGCATATTAACGATTATGCAACTCATCTTAGCACAGCCTAACCTGGTATCTAATATCTGATAGCCTTTTTTTATTTCTTATCTTGGAGAACAAACAACAATAGATACATTATTCATGAAAGGAATAAGTAATGTTACATTGTTTATTGTAAATCTATCATCGCTTGTCATAATTTATAAATAAGTATATTACTAATGTGAAGCTAAGTTCTAAAACCTTTAAGTAATAAACTAGAACTTATTACTCCCCGTAGCTCTCCCGTTAAACTTTTGTTATTTTTACTAGTAATCTGTTTATTTTATGATATGGAGCAAGATACAATGTGAATCAGAGGTAGAAAACATTCATGTAACATTTGACAGAACAATAAAATTCTACCGTGCATGGTTGTATAAAGAAAAACAAAATTAAAAAGTTGAAAGAAACTTTATTGAACTCTTTTAAAATAGGGATATTGACAACGTTAATAATTAATTCCAGAGCATAAAACGTATAAATGAAATCTATATATCATACTAGAACGTATTTATAAAGCTTCTGCAACAGAAAATAGCAAACGGAGTATAGATTTGCTATAAGTACCTGTAACACTAAATTGTAAGCAAACAAATTTCTATTTCTGGCAGGGCGATTTACGCAAGACAGGACCAATTCATATAGCGCATGTGTGGATGCAGGTAAAAACGATAGCAATGTAAACTAACTTCAATTAATGTAAAACGCTTAGGTTTGTCTGGCTTTTCTCTCTCGCGGGAACTTATGAAAATAAATTTTCGGCTCGCACTAGGATGTTTTATCGATAGCGTAGGTAAAGACGGCTTGACGTTGATATACATCAGGTACACTGTCTGTTAGTCTCATAAAGTCAGTGATTTCGATTTTAAAAAGCGACTGTCTAAAAATAGGTGCAAAAAATTGTATAGAATACTTATATGTTTTTTTGTACTTAGTAGGTATTTTTTAATTTTTTGTTTTTTAATTTTAAGCGAACACTATTTTCCGGAGACCAACGGATAACAACAACATTAACAACATTTTATTTGGATATTCATCATTAATTAAGCTAGAAGGTGCGGGATTGAATTCCACTAGTGGTTTTTTAAACTCTGCTGGAAACAAGTGACAAATAATTAGTTTCAACAGTAGGTAAATAGGATCTATTCAGATTTTATTTAGAAATACTAAAATTTTAAAACAATTAAATAATAATAATAACGACGACGCACGCAGGTAATATAATACGAAAAGCGCAGAAAAGTAATATAGCATATGAGTTTGGAATGTGAAATGGGGGAGACAATTATAAAGTCAAACGATTTGTAGGTGAAGGCACAATCAACGTAGGTACACAATTACAATAATACAGGCCTTAGGATGACCATTCCACTTACAACTGAGGATAGCTACCTATTAATGAATTTAACTTAATTATTTAACGATTTTCACGGCAGCCTAACGAAACGAAAGGAAAGAAAAAACCGGCCAAGTGCGTGTCGGGCCACGCGCAGTGTAGGGTTCCGTAGCTCATCTCAATACCATGACATACCAATGACTCTGAGAAGAGGGCTTTTATGAACATTTATTTAACGATGGCTCATATACTTAAATGTAGATACTACCGGTTTCACACATCTGACAACGTTATTTAAGTAATGGGATGACATTTTACCTATAAGTTGGTCGACTGTTACTCGTAAACTTGTAAAGCCTAATTAACTGTGATAGTTTTCCTTTTAACTTCGTCATATATACGTGAATTTTTTCACGTATCCAAAAACAACCATTTGGCTGGCAGGGGGGGACACACTTGACTCTAACAAAATTATGCACTTTAAAGCTTAATAGTTCACAAACGGATGCCTCAATCAAAAAACTGTTTTCACAAACCCGCAATATTTTTGAAATTGCTATCTAACGACACCCACACTATGGGGTAGACAAGAAAAAAATACATCCCCACCTCACGTGTAGGGGAGGTAACTTAAAAAAAATATTTTTCAAAATTTTACTTCACCACTTTGTCGATGTGGTTAATATGTATAACCATGCCAAATTACAGCTTTCTAGTACTAAGAGTCTATGAGCTAGGCTGGGGACGGACGGACAGACAGACAGACAGACAGACAGACAGACAGACAGACAGACAGACAGACAGACAGACAGACAGACAGACATGGCGAAACTAAGGGTTCCTTGTTGACTACGGAACTCTAAAAATGAACGGACTTGGCAGTACCGCAGTAGTCATTATTTTACTAATAACAATTTGAAACGATAAGGTATTTAGAACCAATAAATTATGCCAGTAAAATCTTGTACTGATGCAAAGCTATTGTAGATACGAAACAAACTAAATAGGTAAGTAGTTTACTTTACTCTATTCAAGACTGCTCACATCAAACATTATGATAGCGCATTTAAAAATTTTGATACTTTAATCATGATGTTGGAGGAGCGAGGATGCGACGAGGAGCTCGATGGCGCAGTGGTTAACGCGCCTGGTCTGCGAGTGCTGCGGTTAAGCAACTTTTGCAAAGGCCGGTCATCGGACGGGTGACCAAAAATTTATCATCTAGAACTCCTCCGTGCTTTGGAAGGCACGTAAAGCGGTTGGTCCCGGCTACATTAACAGTAGTTAACAACCACCAATCCGCACTGGGCCCGCGTGGTGGTTTATGGCCCGTTCTCCCTATCCATCCATAGGGGAAGCTCGTGCCCCGGCAGTGGGGACGTATATGAGCTGGCGATGATGGCGATGGCGATGAATCATGATGTAAATAAATTAGGATAGATTTTTTTAAAACAAACCAAATTTAACCATTTCTTTTTACCCTGACTGTACCAATACCAAATATCGTAGGTACCAAGCCTTTGTGGTTTGGCGCCACCAAATTTATTTACAATGCACAAACATTAGTCAGTCGGGCCGACTTATGCCATCATTATTGGCTTATGTGATTTTACGTACATAACATAATATTTAAAATTAGCTCTAAAGAAACCACATACCTATTACCATTGAATCTATATATTAATACGTGAAGAAGCAAAAACTTTGTACCCCTTTTTACGAAAATTGCGCGGACGGAGGAGCATAAAATTTCGCACCATCACATTCTATCTTTTTAAATTTTTCATTGCTTAGGATACAATCCGTGCAGCCTTAAAAAATTACGGTCGAATTTCAACCACTGTGCGACCACTAGTATAAGTTTTTATACAATTATTAGCAACGACGAATATGGACAATAATCAAGGGTGACCGGAGGCACAAAATAAGGAGACTCAGAAGCATACCATCACCAGCTCATTTTATGTCCCCACTGCTAAGGCAAGAGCCTTCCCTATGGATGGATTGGAAGAACGGGCCGTAAACCACCAAACGGGCCCAGTGCGGATTGGTGGTTGTTAACGACTGTTAATGCAGCCTGGACCAACGGCTTTACGTGCCTTCTGAAGCACGAAGGAGCTCATGATGATACATTTTTGGTCACCCATCCGATGACCGGCCTTTGCAAAAGTTTCTTAACCTTGGGAATCGCAGACCGGGCGCATTAACCACTGCGTCATCGAGCTACTATACCTTTGCTTTGCTCGAGCGCGTTCGTATGAAGTTTGCCTTCAGTCTCGCTGTTGATGTGACAGCTTTTTAGTCAGGACGTATATGATGAAGTCGTCGCTGACTCGAAAAAAAGAAGATCGAAGAAGCGACAAGGTAGACCAATACGGAGATAGTCGGACGACTTTGATAGTTACGATTGGCACGATCTTGCGCAAGAACCGGAAGGTGAGGGAAAAGTGTGGGGTAGCCATTGTCTAAAAATAGGAATCACGCACGGCTAATATAATAACAAGAATATAGTAACCTAACTGGAGTTGTCAAAAGTATGGCTTAACTTTTTAGAAAAGTGTTTCTTTTTTAGAAAAGTACGCCAGAGATTTGAAACCACACCCACTGACAATCCGGGGCACTGTGTGCTTCCAGTTTCGCTATCGTGTTTCCGTCCAACCAAGGTCTTACCCGTGCAAATTTATCAACACTGTCTACTCTTACTATGTAAAACCAAAGGAGCCACAAGAAAATTTGCGTAATATTTTATATATTTGTAATTATAAGTATAAGTTTATTCAGATCAATTAGTTCATAATAGGTACACGATATTTATTACACAACTTATGATGAGCTAAATGACTATTTATCATATTTATTAATTTTATTGCACAATGCAAATGTTACAGAATCTCACTTCATATAGCAAACAATTGCATTAGCTTTTGTCAACTCTATGGGCTAAGGACCTCAAACAGATAATACCGTAGTGCTAATACACGACAGTGATGGGCAAAAAGTAATCAGATTAATGATTAAGGATTACGATTACAATTTGTAATCTTCAATCACGATTACAGATTACAGAAATTAATCAAAAATGTAATCATATCGGTGATTAATGATTATAAATCTGTAATCGTAATCTTGATTACTTTTATGATTGATTAATAAAACCAACAGTCGGAACGTTAAAAAATAAAAGAACTTTATTGAAGTGAAAACTTCTTTAGCGGCGTTGTGCACTTTTTTGGAATGGGTAAAAAATGTTAAACTCGCGTCAGGACACGTAACCTGATCGAAAATTCGTAAGACGGATGGAGAGTAGACAGCTGGCGCGGCGTAATATAAATTTTTGGAATGGGTAAAAAATGTTAAACTCGCGTCAGGACACGTGACCTGATCGAAAATTCGTAAGACGGATGGAGAGTAGACAGCTGGCGCGGCGTAATATAAATTTTTAATATAACTTAATATAACTTTTTAATGTAATATAAATTGTCATGTTTGTGTACGATAGCCCAATAAATAAATATTGTATTCTACCACATAAATGAGAGTACTTTTATACTGATAATTAAAGCAATTCGTGCAAAATTATTCCCTAACCATTCCAAAATATCAAAAATGCACAACGTTAATATTCAAGTTTTCACTTCTGCCGGCACTCCCAGAGTGCAACCCGTCGTTTTTTTTTATCAGTCTCATACACTGTGCTTTTAGGATACTTATTTTACGCAAAAAATCTGCTGAATGGTAATTTTTCTGGTACTCGATACTTTCAAACTTAAAAAAAATACTCGATCACGTACGATAAAAGAATTACGTCGTCTCGTATCGTCTCCTTGCGCTCGATTCGTTTGACTGATGCGCACTGAACAAAATGGCGCGTGTGCACTTGTCGACTATCGACAATGCGGACGCGGCGATTGGCTAGCCGGTGATCGTATACCCTGTCCTCCGCACCCTTACCGCGCGTCTTACGTAGTAGGTATAATTTATAGTACAATAAAGCCAACCACTCAATTTCTAGATGCATACCTACAAATTGTGATAACTAATGGCAAATTTCTAAACCATAATTCATATAAACTTAGTTAAGAATAATCATGTAATTTAGATTACTGATTACTGTAATCAAGATTAAAGATTATATGTTTAATCTTGATTAAAAGTAATCACGAGAGTCGGGGGGCTTTCGGGACCGGGACCCGGTCCCGAAAGCCCCCCGACTCAATCACGACTACTTTAATCTGATTAAAAGTAATCATGATTACTTTCAATCAGATTATTAATCTGATTAAAAAAGTAGTTGATTACGCCCAACTCTGATACACGATGCTGTTTTAGAGAAATTGAGAATTAAGCGTTTGATTTACTTGTATTTTTTTACACTGTGATTTTCATCTTTCCTTTGTCATGCCGAATGCTATGTTGTTTCCCATGCATGCCATAAAAATGCCGTAAAATTGCGTGTCATCTGATAACCCCTTGAGCGTCGATCAACCACCAGATGGCCGATAACAATTAAAATTCTATTGTGTCTGGTATTCGCGCGTTCGAGCTCTTAGAAGCCTTAAAATGTTAATAGGTGCTTTATTGCGTATGGCGCCGACTATCGAGAACAGCGCAATACAAATCGATGCATTATCATACCAAGGTATCATCCAGTTTATTGCTATAGTTGCCGCTCTTAGACGTTAATAAATACGAAAAATTACATGATTTTCCATTGAAAAACGATCTCTAAACAAGACTTCGTTAGTAGCTAATTTTTGAAATAAACAATTTTGGTATATAGATAAGTATCTAAAATTGTACAGGTATTTGTATATCCTATTATAGGGATTATCCTATTAACGTCTATGAACAAGGTAATGCGGCAGTAGGTAGGTAGTAAGTTATTTTAAGGCGGCATTGATAAGCTTTAGGAGTTGACTTTGTTATGTTATGACATAACCTCTGAGTAATTAATAACTTAGTAGTATGTAGGTATCTAAGTACTAGTAAATGCCAGCCAAGCGGGAAAATAGGTACTGACTGCATTGGTCATGTGATATAGATACGCATGACATATGTAATATAATAAATGGAATCAAATGCGCATTGTTCACAAATGGGTAGGTGTAGAAAATGTAGTGCTACCTATTATCTATTCTGGGTAAAATAAACAGCCTATAACTGTCCCACTGCTGGGCAAAGGCCTCCATCATTGAAATCAAGTCATCGCTACAATTGATGGGTAATGGCCTAATCACCACGCTTGCCAAATGCGGGTTGGTGATCACAAACCCGGGCTATGCATCGAAAAATCCGAAATACATTTTGCCCGACCTGGGCATTGAACTCCGCTTCGGGTATCGGACGCTCTGCCACTCGGCCACCGAAGGTTATACAATATGTCCCGTTTCCGACCTCGGAGACTTTAAGGGTTGATTCTTAGCATTATTTTATTTATTTAAAAAAATAAAAGTAGGTAAACGGCCTGGTTTTTTCAGTACCTGGCACGACAGATTTTTTTTAAATATTTTGGCTTTTAAGTTAACATTATTTAAACTTTAACAAAGGTTTGCATAAAAAGTCTAACTAAAGTAACAATAATATTTTTATGAGCATCGGACATCCACATCCGACGATATAGCTATTTTAAGGTACACGTTCTTGTGGACATTAATTAAATATTGAAATGACTGCCATTGATAGGGCTGGAGCCCTGGGCTGGGCTGGAGTTGCAACCTTACTTTTATTTTTTTTAAATAAATAAAATGATGCCAAGAATCAACCCTTAAAGTCTCCGAGGTCGGAAATGGGACATATTGTATATCTATATCTATTCTGGGTGCCTAGTGAGAGTTACATTTGACATTCGATCACGTTAACGAAAATGAGTATGGCATTGAAGCAGCGCATTGCGCCGCTTTGCGATGCGACAGACGAGAAGAGTTAAAATTTTGCCATACAATTTTCGTTTTCGTAAACGAATGAAATCGAATGGACACGGATAATAAACAAAACTCACATTAGGCACTCTGTGGCAGAAGTGCCATTAAATATTATGGTCAATAGTAAATGTCAGAAAAGCAAAAATACGAAAAAATGGCGAATGTTAAAATACGAAAATAAAAAATAATAAAACATGAAAACAGAAACAAAGAGGATCACATCTGCTCAAAGCGAGGAATAGCAGAATAAACAATATATCAATTGTGCAAAACCTTGAAATGCCAAAGAGTACAAAAACCTATAACAGACGATAACAGCAGAAATAATCGCAACATCGCCGTTCTCCATCAAAGAGTTTGAACTTGATATTTAGACACTTGATGTTAAGGTTCGTTTATCACCATCGATATGAACTTGTCAACCACTTGATGCGG
This sequence comes from Eudonia mercurella, assembly GCA_963082485.1. NCBI lineage: Eukaryota > Metazoa > Arthropoda > Insecta > Lepidoptera > Crambidae > Eudonia > Eudonia mercurella. The sequence goes on from OY720028.1 coordinate 11,278,643, forward strand.
AGGTTGCGGAGACGTTATCATCACGACCGTTCGTTATCTAATTCGAAAACTTAAATGATTGGAGCACGTGACTTTTCAAGTGGAGAAATATGAGATAAAATGTCTCCACTTATGTATATTTACAGTTGGGTTTGTGTTAACATAAAATGTCTGGCTAAGTTTAGTAGATATTTTTAATTCGCTAAATAACTAGATGGTTTGAAGTCAATATTTGTTTTGTTCTGAGACAGGTCACAAAGCTAAACCTAAAATAAACCGAGGTTTGATTGAAAAGCTATGCCGTTCTTATTCTGTGTTTATTATTCTTTTCGTAACATTTTTAAGGTAATACTTAGTAATATAGCCAGCAGTTTCTTAAGAAATACGCTTCCATATTTGGCCTTATGACGATGAATTCACGTCACGATGACGTCACTTATCATCAGGTTCAGGAGGGATGAAGGCCAAGCGCATCTTTGTTGTGATAGAAAAGAAATAATCGAAATCTTGAAGTTTTTCATTTTTGTATTACAACCTAAGTTAAAACTATATTGCTTTATTAGATATAACACAGAGACAACACACAGTCACTATCATAACTTTCACGTCTCAGAAGCCTTACTTTTAATTGTTAAACTGTAATTTGAAAGACCTAATCCTCTTTGTTTGATTGCGCATAGGTAATTGAAGTCAAGCTCTTTTGTTAATAGGGTAACAATATAGCATTTGGAGTGCTACAAGTGTTTTTATCAAGTTACAATGCCGATGCTCTTCACTCATTTTACATGAAGTGCGATGGCTAACAATCTAAACCAAAGCCATGGGGATTACCTACGTGTTATTATAAAAACCTTTATACAACTATGGGTTATATAAGAGCATGTAACAGTGATATGGTTAAATAAAATAAATATGTGTGTTAGGAAATCTGGGGGCCTACTCCATAGCGAACATTCGTTCAAAAATGATGAATGACACATATAAAATTGAAGCCACTTAAAATATTTTTATGAAATTACATTTTATAATGTAAATGCCTACCTCCTTCTTATAACTTGGTGAGTATAAATTTAAGATGCTCGGCTGGTTTCTCTACGTTTTATTTAACCAGTATTGTTTACATTACCTACTTTAAGGAACAATGAGTTTCTGTGGTGGATACCTTCTTCATATAGGAGAATTTACATCAGGCATTCCACTACGTCCCCATACCACACTTTATGGGACTATCCTGTACGTTATAATTATTCAACAGAATAACTTTAACCCACAGATTGGATGGTAATAATAATGGCCAAGTTAGAGATTAAAACAAACGGCAAGCCATAATAATCTTCTTAGATATAATTACTAATATCCTTAATGAGTCGCGTTTAACTTCTCATTTGAATGTAGATTGCAGCGCCAGCGATAGCCGAGTTGCTCAGAGATTTGACGTTTCCGACGGTGAAGTATGGTCATTACGTCGGCATAATCATTACTTATCTATCATCCCATGATGTAAAGGTCAAGCGCTTCCTCGTTATAAAATAAATGTTAAGTCTTTTAGTTGTGTTAATATTAACTTTAATGCAGCAGCCGTTATTTTTAATTTGTTTATTTTTTACTGTTGACTGTTCATTCCTTCCGTTCCTTTACTTATTGTAAATGTATGTAATTTTAAAGAGTTTTTCTCCCAAGAAGTCGGAATAAATGTACGGGGCATCCGATCAGGGTATCCAACAAGAACAACTTGTTTTTAGGACTTAATTTACAAACACTTGTGGATATTTGATACTTGAACGCGTCGATACACTAACACTGAATGAGCCACAGATTGCAAGAGCAGTTACATGGGTAATTTGCCTAAAATTTATTCACAATAAACGGAGAGAACAAAAGAACTTATAAATGATTTGTTTGTGTTTACAAAGTTGTATCTGATATACACTCTGGGTAGCAGCGAATGACTTAAAGCAAATTAAATCGCGCACAGCATAAGTAGTCTTAACCAGACAATTTTAATCGTAATGAGAAATGTTGAGATTCTCTAATTAAACACCGGCAACTCGTTATCGTTAATACAGCGAGTTAACACAAAATTTCACCAAACGTACACTTTAAATTCCTAAGGCATGCGTTTATTCAGAATTTGTGTCGTATTTGAGCATACAACGCTATCGCAACAAGATGCAATTAAATACACACAGCGGTTACTCACAGCGGAAATGGACCTTACAGCTATGGATATTGGGTTGATCCGTTTGATACGAGACGCACTGGTTATAGTTATGTTGAGTTGTTGAATTATCGTCACGCGTTGTACGTTTTGCGCGACGCGCGCGCAGCCGACGACTGGCGCTGGCTGTGGTTTCGGTTGGCAAAGTTGGTGCCTAGCATGTGACCGCGCCTGACTTCGTGATCTAATCATTAAAGTGGTTATTGAAGCGTTTGTTTCACTACCTTCTCGATTTTAACTGGTTCCTACACCCATTGAGATGATTAAAAGAGGTGTGCGATGCTCCATTGTTTATCGACAGTTTTTAATTACTCTCGCACGTCGAACGAATGAATAACGCAATCAACCTTTTTTAATTCAAATCAACGGAAAGTAACAACTAACTTGTTTTGCGTTTTATCAATTAAGTTTTGCTTTTATCTTCGCGCACTTTGCCGTAGTAAAAGTTGCATAATTTATCCAACTTATTCCATTATCTATATATTTTATAATTTCAGTTTTTAAATAAAAATATTTATGTTGAAAACTTTTTAAGGAATCAATAGTTAACCATAAGGTTGCAAAAAGTTTTGATACAAATTAATAAAAATAATATCTTACCTTATAATAAGCGATCCTCAACAATAAGCACGGGCGTCTGGGCGCAAATACGTTCCGTATCAGCTGATGATAAGGAAGATGACAGCTATCTCGTGACCGCGCCGCGCGGTTGGCAGCACCGGAGCACTCCCGCGCAGCCTCCGCGGCCTCCGCTCGTCATTATGTAAACAACGCACATATCGACGATCACATGCGAAGTAACACTTATGTAGATAGACATTAGAGCTAGAACAAATTTAATAGGCCAAGTTTAATTTAATCATTTCTACTTGTGACTTATATTAAATCATTCGATACAATTTAAAAGCCATACGATTTAAATAATATTAAGTAGGTACGACGGAACTATAGTTAGTTTCGTCCTCCCACGCATTTCCCATTTCCGTAGGCCCAAACACGCTCTTTCGGACCCACCAAATCAGTTGTCACGTAACCTGGATTGCTTACTTGCGGCACAGAGCACTGTGATAAATAGTTAAGTCAGTAGACATAGGCAGCTTTACTGCAGTTTGAGCGCGCCCCGCTAAGGGGCGCGCCATCTCTACCACAGCGGCGTGTACTCGTAGTGAGTAACTGGAAGGCATCGGTCCGATCGGTATAAAGGCTTTATAGCCCTCCATCCAGGCTAAAGGCAACCCCAGGGGTCGTTTACTGGGTCGGCCTTCCTATAAAAGGTCAGCCTCATCAGATCACTTTTGCTTTTGTCAAAGCAAGTTGAATATGTTTGCATATTTTTCCCCTGGGTCAACAACAAAAAAAACATAGTATATATATGTCTGCAGGCGTACGTACACACGCCTGCAGACATATATATACTATCAACCTACCACAAACTGTCAAATTTCCTCAATAGACATTGAACTTTACGTATAAGTTATATGGTTGAAAATGTATTGAAGAAATTTGACTGATTTGATTTGGTACCTACTGGGGTTTTAGTGGGTAGGTCTCCTAACCCACCGTAGAGCTTCTCAAAGCCTGGAGTATTCCCACAGCACATCACGGATGGTCTCGGAGCTCTGGCTTATCTACTACTCGAGTCATTCCATTTTCCACAGTAGGTATTAAAAAATATCACTTTTACGCTTCTTCCATAACATGGAAAGACGAGCCTGGTTCAAAGATAATATTCTAGTAAAGCTTTCTGCGGTGTACTAAATAATATTTTTTTATTGAAGGACATGGAAAATCAACGTTCTATCTGCCCCCCACTATTGCCTTTACAATTTTATTATACAAACCGTTCGAAAATTTTCGGTGTCAAAATCTATACTAATATTATAAAGCTGAAGAGTTTGTTTGTTTGTTTGGTTGAACGCGCTAATCTCAGGAACTACTGGTTCGAATCGAAAAATTATTTTTGTGTTGAATAGTCCATTTATCGAGGAAGGCTTATAGGCTATATTACATCACGCTATGACTAATAGCAATGAAAAACGTTGCAAAAACGAGAAAAATGTAATTGTTCGCTAATTAACGCGGGTGAAACCGCGGGGCACAGCTAGTTTAGTTATAATAAGTACTCGTAATTGATTGTTATCATAGCGTGAGAATTAGTGACCGGTTCAAAAATCGCCCTTGGAAACGCGGCAGTAAGTCTCCATATACACGCGTTTATTTATGCAGAGTTTATTCACATTATCTTTCTGTTAAATTCAATTACACAAAGAAAATAAGGGCATTCAAAGTCTGTCCATTCTGCTAGACCAGCTGTTTAAGCAAAGACATTACGAACAGAGAATTAACAGAATTCGTTGGCTGTTTAAGGCGCTCCGCAGACAGAGCAATTGATTCCGTGTTGCGGCAACAGGCAACTCGCTGTTTCCATATATCCTAAACAAACTGCAGACATAGCAACTCTAGTTGCGAGTTTCGGTGGTCTACAACAATTTTCAGGGGAGCGATTTTTGAACTGGTGACTTATTTATTATGACGGTATGATATCAATAACGATTGCTTCTTCCACTCTTATTCAAAGTAACTCTAGTTTTTAATGCAAAAAATTTTATATTTCACAGTGTGTTTTCATGTCACTTTTAACTTCGAGATCACCGGTGAGATTCAAAAATTGCCCCTAGCAGTCTCAAATTGTCGCAACTAGCAACTATCTTTGTACCAGTTGTGTAATGTTTTGCCCAACCATAATGTTGCCGGTTTCCCCAAATGGCAAACACTGACTGTTGACTATAGATTTAAAAAAAATAGAATCTCGGCAACCGTAAATTACTGTTACTGCAACTCTAACGAAAACTTTTAAAAAGTTGATAGTTTCTTCAACTAAGTTGATAGTGACTGTAACTAAAGTTGTTGTCTGCGGGACGCCTTAGTCGGTAATGATTAATGGCCTATAGTATGTCTTTAAGTCTATAGCCGCTACTTCCGCAGTAACATATTCTCATTATTTACTGTCATAATTGTTTATCATCATCATCATCATCATCATCATCATCACCAGCTCATATACATCCCCACTGCTGGGGCACGAGTTTCCCTATGGATGGATAGAGAGAACGGGCTAATCCACCACGCGGACCCAGCGCGGATTGGTGGTAGTTAACGACTGCTAATGCAGCCGGGACCAACGGCTTTACGTTACTTTCGAAGCACGGAGTTGTTAAATGTTATTTATTTACACAGGTCTTAGTAATAAGCGCTTGGTTGCTCCATCTCACTACGGATAACCACCCGGAATCCACTTCCACGATAAGGGGCGATTTTTTAATCTCTCGAAATGAAAAGTTAATTTACAATTTGATTATTACGAAACATATCATTAAAAAATTTTCGGTGTCAAAAACTAGTTACCAGTGAGTCCAGTGACCTTGATTATGAGAAAAAGATTTAGTTACCAGTTCAAAAATCACACAATGGAAAGTTTTCTTTCTGATTGTTTACGATCAAAACACAACATATGCGTCTATATCATTAGCGTGGATAAGGTGTTTTAAAACAAAAATAAAATACCACAATATTTTATATTTACTAAGACAACACCAATTAGAAACATTTATTGAAAAAATCAAACACCATAAAATAACAATTATTCATCAATCATGCATATAAAAAAATGACTCGATCAGAGTGCACAGAACCTAGTGCAGGTTTAATTATTTATACGCGTTAATGAAAATAAGCATAATATTACTGTATTAGCGAAATTTACAACCACCATTTGTCACCAGGAGACGTTGCTATAACGCCATAATAATACTAATTCTCGATTTCGTTAACGTGATCGAATGACAAATGAATCTCGCATAAGCACACTGCACCCTGAACATACAACAAAACGGAAAACAAATAAAATAAATTAACAATGACAAAAGTCATAACATAGTGTTTGTTCATGAACTATTAAATATACCCGTTTACGTTACGTATTCACATGTTTGCTTTGTTATACTAAAACGAATAAATGTAAAGTTCTATTGATCTTTCTTTAAATTAAAAAACTAAAACAGAATAAAACAAAAAAAAACATGCCTATTAAAAATATAAAACGAACAGATTTTGTCACCAAGTGTACCCAAAGTTATGCTTAAAAATATAAAAAAAAACATCAGGAACTAGGTATTTCAAATTCAAATTCAAAAAAATTATTGCACAGATGTGGTATAAAAGTTATTAAAATTATTTCAACCATATATAATTTGATTGAAGTATCAACAATTATTTTCTTTAATATCTTACTGGCAAATCACACAGGTTTCTTTCACTATAAAACTCTTATACTTGTATAAATCAAATATTTTAATTAAGTTTTTTCATTTGTTTTTCGAATACAAACATTTGATTCAAAATACGATAATTATTATTAGAGCAAATTCTTAAAATTCTACACAAAACCAATTAGTCCATGGCATAACTAAACCTTTAAATAAAGTTGTTGATAAAAATATGTATGTATTACACTTTTAACTTGAGTCGTCTGAAACCTAATACCTACATTGTTACTGATACCTGATACATTATCACTGATACCTGACTTACATGTAACGCTACAAAGCGGAGGCCTATTTTTTTGCCTTCACCTTTGATATGTGCGAACGCTGATCAGCGACGCCAAACAATTAAAATTTTATTGTATCTGTATTCTCGCAAGTAAGCGTTTGGCTACTAAGAAGGATAGGTTCACTATTAGAACAAGATAGAATAGGGAACTCTTTTATGTTAAAGGGATAAAAGGCGCTCTATGTAGCCAATTTTTTTTGCTGATTGCTACTGGACATTTTCAGTTTCACCGGGCTTTTTGGAGGCGGCGAGAACTTAAGGTTCCTCAAGGTTTCCTCAAGCAGTGTGAAACGAATCACCGTCAGAGGTTTTCTAGAAGGAACGGCATCACGCACTAGTGCGTGTCTCCGTGCCCTACTAGATTCTCCGAGGGTTTCGGTTCGGATCGGGTGTACCTACGTAGCCAATTTTGTAAAAATATTTACAAATAAAATATAAATAATATGTAAGGCACACAGGCCTGCACATCAGATACACCACAAACTGTAAAATTTGCTCAACAGACTTTGAATTTTATGTACTTGGCATATGTTTGAACATTTATTGAAGAAATTTGGCAGTTTTGGATTGTTTAATGTGCAGGCGTCTGTTCCTGAATATTTCTACATAAATTTCTGATTTGAGAAATGACAACCCATTTTCAAAATGGCTGTAGTACAGTGAGCACCGAAAGTCTTTCAACACTTTAGTACCATGCCATAACAGTTTTACTAAAAGTTTAGTAGCGTTTGTTACATTATTTAATGGTTTCACAAAAAACTTTTTCAGCGACTTTTGCTGCCTACTGTGCCCTACTATATAATATCAGACTGTTGGACGCCCCAAGTACCGCTGCAAGGACGAAGTCGCTAATCTACATGAGCTCCTGGAAACTAGCCACTGGCAAGAGATCGGGCAAAACAGGGAGCAGTATTATTCTTGCTAAAACGCACTGGCATCACAACCGACCTTGCCAAGTTAGACTACTCTAAGATAACTGGGATTTACAACAAATAGAAAATAGGATACCACTTAACTACTAAGTCCCTTTTAAAAGCCGCAATCATCAGTAAAAGACTATTATTAAATAAAATTATCTAATGATTAAATAAAATTTACTAACAATGTCCTTATGTTTTCCTTTTTGGCTCATGAAGCTGAAAGTAAACAAAAATAACACAAACATTATTGTATTAACATTTTTACTTGCTGATGCATATTATACTGAGAAAGCAACAAGCTGAATTAGAATGAAACACTTTATTACTGGCGTTTATTTTTATTCAAGTGAATAATATATTATTTTCGCATAAATAAGTAAAAACAAATGGAATTAGGTACCTACTTTAATCATTTCATTTTTAGCTTAGTAGATATTGTTGCACGAAGCTACCACTTTTTATAGGATTGTTTTATACTAATATAATTATACAACATGTAACAAGTGTGGTAAAAATGCAAAGATCCAAAGCGTATCCGATCTAGATGTTGTATATATATGTTGTTACTAAGACATCATTATTAACTTTAATTTGAGGGTATTTGACAGGTTTTAGAAAAATATGTCTAATGGTTCATTATAGCATAATATGTTTGCAATTTGATTAATTCGTTGTGAATTTCTTTATTTTTTATGAAAATCGCCATTAAAATTCAAATGAATAAAAAAGCCGCCAAAACGATGCATGCAGGTCACGTGATGTCGTGACGTCAGTTGCATGTTGTAAACAAACTGTTAGCTGTCAAATCACACCGTACAAAACTTCGAGTGACATCTTTGATTTGCTTGCAAATGACGACACGCCATCACGTGACCAATCCCGTGCCGTTTTCGATCACGTGGTCAAACATGAAAATTTTATTATTTTATAAATTATTTTTTATAAAAGTTATACTTATTTTAAAATTATGTGCCGGATAAATTGGTTTAAAAAAATGTTAACTGTTAAGTTAACAACAGTTTGATCTATATTTTCATTGTAGTCAAATACCCTATTAAAATAGTGAAGTTATGCACGTCAGGCGCGCATATGCAATCAGCAGTGATTATAAATGTTTATTTTGATGTGACGTCACAATAGAAATATTTAATTAAAAACTGCATAACAAATTAAAGTTAATAATTATGTCTTAGTAACTCTGCATACAAGATCTAGATAGGATACACTTTGGGTCTTTTCATTTTTACCACACCTTTCTGTAACACATTGTGTAAGTACTTAAAAATTTGGTCGTGATCGAAGTCGCAAGCATAGCAAGTGCCAATAATTTTGTTAAATATCTTTCAACGTATCACTTACCTCTCAAACAAGGAATTTTCATTGACCACAAAACTGTGTTCGTACATTTCACAGTTACCACTTCTGACCCATCAAACGTATTGGAAGTGCTTACTATTTCTCCAAACTTCAATGACTGGTCATCTGCAAAACGAAACAGAAATATAAGTGTCAGATATAGCAACTCTAGTGAGGTAAGGCTAATGGTGGCACACTTCACACCGAATCCTCAACTACTGAGGTACTGGCTATCTTATTTAACGGCTTAAGCTACCCAATAAACCATGGTCGAGCTTGTATTTAAATTTTGTCTATGGTCTCATCAATTTACAATACATAACAATAATATAAACTAATGTATAAAAATAAAAACTTACTCAAATTCCATTTCAATCCAGTTGTAGTTATTCTGGAACATGTCTCTCCAACTGGCACTAGTGAACACCAAGCTTTTTTATGAAGTCTGGTTTGCTCAGGGATATCTATGATGTGTTCCCCGGGTTGTAGCAACCAGGACAACGCATTTTCTGTTACCAAGTATAGCCTTATATTGGGACTCAACAACAATTTGTCTTTTGCAAGGAACATTGTTTGAATATTTCCCATGATTTGATCTATTCTCCCTGAACATTGGCAGATAGTTACAGCATTCTCAATCTGGAAAGGAGTACAGATATTACAAGTATTGATTTTAATACAGATTTCTTTTGCAATTTGTCCTGTAAAAATTTGTCTGTATTAATTAAATGTGGAAACTTTCTTGATCACTGCATTTAGTCTATTGTAAAACCTGTATGTATTTTTAAATTGTTTTTTCCTAAATAAACTAAAATAAATATAATAAAAATAAAATGAAATGAGGAGCTCGATGGCGCAGTGGTTAACGCGCCCGGTCTGTGAGGTTAAGCAACAACACAAAGGCCGGTCATTAGATGGGTGACCAAAAATTTATCATCTCGAGCTCCTCCGTGCTTCGGAAGGCACGTAAAGCCGTTGGTCCTGGCTGCATTAGTAGTCGTTAACAACCACCAATCCGCACTGGGCCCTCGTGGTGGTTTATGGTCCGTTCTCCCTATCCATCCATAGGGAAGGCTTGTGCCCCAGCCGTGGGGACATCATCATCATCATCATCTCAGCCAAAAGACGTCTACTGCTGCAGTGAGGACATAAAATGAGCTAATGATGATGATGATGAAAATGAAAGAACCCCAGATGTAGTTCTTTTATTTTATTTTATAGAGAAATTGAGCTTGCAACTGCTTGTACTGTATTTTGCATTTTCTAACGATTATTTCTGGATTTGTAGACTTCGTCACTACAATGTGTGAGCCTCAGACCAAATAAAAAGTTTTTATTTGGTCCGAGGTATGAGCCTATTTTTTTTTAGTTAATAATTATCTTAACTTCTTCATGTTCATTTAAAAAGCTTAAATCATTAATGGCTATAAACATAGTATCAAGTAGAACATGCAGTGATTGACTACTTACTTCCATGTTATGTAACTTGCAATATTTATTTAATTCCATTAATGCCTTTGTGAAATCTGTGTGGTTTTGGTCTGGAGTGTGCACCACCTAAAATAATAAAACATACCTATTTCAGATTTAGAACTTAACAAAATGCCTTGAAGGAACGAGTAGGGGACATGCTTGGGTAATGCTATCCCCTCTACAAACCCTCTGACTGAGGCCAAGTCTCAATATATTTATATAAAACATTAAAGAATTTTATGGACCACGATCGTGGTCTTAGAGACTGGACGTATTAAGACAGAAAGTCGCTTAAGTAGAGACTCAATTAATTAATTACCGACTTGGTATTACATGGATCTCACAACTTTTTACCGCAGAACAACTGAGTTTCGAGACTTGGTTTTTTTTGACAAGTATTGTTTTTGATGGGATCTGTTCTGTCTGCAACTCTGAGGATGGTCAGTGCATGTGTGAACGGCGCTTTAAATAGATGCTAATTGAAGTGCATGCACTACCTTAACTCATATTATGTGAAATTGATTATAACCTTACAACTTTTTGCTTTATACTTCTGAAGTACGTCCTGGCTGATTGAATCGAAGTCTCCTGTTATTAGATTAGGCAGTTTCATGGTGTTTTGGACCTTCTCAGGCAATTCTTTTAGAAAGTTTTCAAATTGTGTAGTGCCTCCATCAACAGTGACTCGTATCTCAGCTGAAATTTTAAAAGTTAAGGTCATAAAGTGAACATTGTTCCACTTTTTAAGTTTTAATACATGTAAAGGTATGACAAAATTATAAGTTTCAAATTACTAGGCCAGTCAGTAACTAAATGAGAAACAAGTTACTGATCTTTAAAAAATATAAATATAATAGTCATAAGAACTTAAATACTTAAATACAATAAGTACATTGTAATGAAAAACTTTATAAAAAGATTTACCATTATTCCATAAACTAGTCATAAACTCCTGGTTTTGTATAATAGGTCGGTTTAGTATGATAACAGCATACTTTGCTTGATGTTGAAGCTGTTTTGTAATAATTCTCAACACATCCCATTTCCAACATTTTACTAAATTACAGTTGGGCCCACAGTGGCTGAGCTGTAAACACAAAACATTTAATCTCAGTGTGAATGTTATAAAAATTAATAAACAATGGAACAAGATAGAACACTAAAGTTGACTAAAGTTTATATCATCATCATCATCATCATCAGTTCATTTCGGTCAGTGTCGTCTTACACTTAGGGAGAACGGGCTATAAACCACCACGCGGGCCCAGTGCGGATTTGTGGTTGTTAACGACTGCTAATGCAGCCGGGACCAACGGCTTTACGTGCCTTCCGAAGCACGGAGGAGCTCGAGATGATACATTTTTGATCACCTATCCGATGACCGGCCTTTGCGAAAGTTGCTTAATCTCAGCACTCGCCGACCAGGCGCGTTAACACTGCGCCATCGAGCTCCTCTAGTTTATATCAATACCTACAAATAAGTAAGTTTAACTTGTAAAAATGTGAAAAAAAAACAAACCAAATCTTTCGAAGCACCATTTGTTGTCATTTCGCTATTAGGTTAATTAATTACTAAACAATAAATAACTTAACACAAATTTCACTAAGTATGTAGGTAAATGGTAATATAACTATTTTTAAGAAGCACACTAAAGGTTAGGTGCCATTGACAACGTGTTATAGATAGTAAATCTAATAATAATAACAATTTAAAACACGCACATAGTTTAATTACACCGTAATCTTCAGTGAAGAAACTTCAAAATAAAATTTTCGACAACACCGCGGCGGCGGCGTATGACAGTAAACAGCTGATTGCTTACAAGTTTTTTACTTTTTTCATTTTAGTTAGGGCAAAGGGTTTTATCCATAATAATAAGTTTTTACGCTGTCTTTACATAGTCTTTCTTTGTTAATAAAATGTGACCATGTGAGCAGAACAATAACTATAGCTATAGCTAAGCTATAGAAGCTGTTGATATAACTAGAGCAGAGTTGGGCGTAATCAACTACTTTTTTAATCAGATTAATAATCTGATTGAAAGTAATCATGATTACTTTTAATCAGATTAAAGTAGTCGTGATTACTTTTAATCAAGATTAAACATATAATCTTTAATCTTGATTACAGTAGTCAGTAATCTAAATTACATGATTATTCTTAACTAAGTTTATATGAATTATGGTTTAGGAATTAATGAAGTTTGCCATTAATTATCACAATTTGTAGATATGCATCTAGAAATTGAGTGGTTGGCTTTATTGTACTATAAATTATACCTACTACGTAAGACGCGCGGTAAGGGTGCGGAGGACAGGGTATTGTACGATCACCGGCTAGCCAATCGCCGCGTCCGCATTGTCGATAATCGACAAGTGCACACGCGCCATTTTGTTCAGTGCGCATTAGTCAAACGAATCGAGCGCAAGGAGACGATACGAGACGACGTAATTCTTTTATCGTACGTGATCGTGTATTTTTTTTAAGTTTGAAAGTATCGAGTAGAAGAAAAAATTACCATGCAGCAAATTTTTTGCGTAAAATAATTATCCTAAAAGCACATTGTATGAGACTGATAAAAAAATAAAGTTCCTTTATTTTTTAACGTTCCGACTGTTGGTTTTATTAATCAATCATAAAAGTAATCAAGATTACGATTACAGATTTATAATCATTAATCACCGATATGATTACATTTTTGATTAATTTCTGTAATCTGTAATCGTGATTGAAGATTACAAATTGTAGTCGTAATCCTTAATCATTAATCTGATTACTTTTTGCCCATCACTGAACTAGAGTTGTTCAAAACGGCTATAAAACAATAGCACGCTACAAACGCTTAAGTATAAATTTCTAGCACGCTAAAAAATACGCTATATTATAGCGCGCTATGAATTAGGAAGCGTGTGGGCGCTCGACAGGCACAATCTTAGAGCATTAAACCAAATGGAGACGCCACTGTCAGGCGTTCCCCTCTGCCAAAAGAGTATGACCGCCGATCATACTCGTTATATAAAACTAGTTCCAGCGTGTTCCAGCGTCATTTGCAAATCACGGTGCACGCGATAAGACCTGAGCAAGAAATGCCAAATTGCAGCGTGTTTTCACGTAAAAAGCGATCAGAAACGTCGATTGTACAAAAGGATAACGTTACTTTTCACCTGTAACTATTATTTTGTCTTAATATTATTGAATAATGCACAAAATTTGCAAAAAACTGAAAAAATATTGTTAATCAAAAAGTGTTGTCACTAAAACGTCAAGTTGCAACTTTGCGTAACTTTTAAAGTTGAATGAGCCAACATTGAATTACAATTTATATTTCACGTTCTATAAAGTTAAAACTGTATTTTTACTATAAATGCTTATGTGTGTATGTATGAGTGCTCTAAGGGCACAATCAATCATGCAGCTCGCTAGATCTCGTAGCACGTTACATTACATATCGTTTGTTGGACAGACAGCGTGCTATACAAAAATATTATTTTTGAATGCGTTGCATTTAGTCTTAAATAAAACAAACCAATGAACTCCCTCTTAGACCATAATGGTCTAAGACTTCCCTTTATACTTTTCTGGCTTACTGTCTATAATTGATACAAACATTATTTAACCATTAATGTAAATTGTAAATCAATTATAGGCGTATTTTAAAGTTCATTGGTTAATATTTATAATATGTACAAAAATCAACTATGTACAATTAGTGTTACGGACAGAAGTCTCTATTGTATAAGTTTAGTTAGCAAGTAAAACGGCATAGATGTAATACGGTTAACATATTTGCGTTAATTAAGTATTATTGTTATTGATAATAAATGATTTTTATTTTGTGCTTTTTATTGGTAAAAAGTAAGGATTTAAAGGTTTCTAAAGTTATAAGGGCCAGGTAAACGTGCCTAGAGGCCTAATGCCTCACTATGAAAAGTTTATTAAAATAAGTAATTAAGTTTTAGAAAATTATAAATATGTAGGGTATCCAGATTACGAGAGATACCGTAGGGTACATGTTAATACGTAAGGAAAAGAGAGGTCCGAGCGAAAGGGACAGCTGCATAAAATACGACGGCTCATGTGGGTAGTTGGTTTAGGTTGATTAGGTCAAAAATGTAAAGCTACCTACATGGGCCGGCAGCTGTACCACAACGTCGCTAGTTCCCAAACCTAATATGTGTTTAAGTCACGGCCGGTCAGAGCAGATTTTTGTGAGCTCTCCGGACCCCAGCTAAAGAATAAAGAAGAAATAATCAAGAATCGAGTTTTAATACAGTCCACATCGAAGCACAACGGCCGACCTGTAGTGGCTACAAGCAGTCACGAACAGTATCTTTGGTCCTTCGAGCCGGATTTGAAGAACTGAAGCTTTCGCCCATCAACATCAGTCTGAAGATCCACCAACGCATTGACCAACGTAACCACCAACGCATTGACTACATACCACATACTTGTGTTCTGTCACGAGTCTAACGCGGGTGGACCGCGGCTCAAAAACGTCTCACCACCTAACGGTGCCAAACGGTGGGCGTTCTGAGTAAACGCCGTTCAAGGCGGGACGACTTATCGGACAGGGTCGTCAGTTTGCCTTTTTCAAGGCGAGCTTAAGTCCGACTACGCCAGTACGGTTTGTCGTGGAGCGGGGGTCCTTTCTGTAGGCACTGCCTAAGCTGTCGGACACTCCAACCGATACGCGAGCGCCCCGTTGTCTACGTCGACTCTCTGCTGGGTAGGTCCTACCTTTCCACTCCCGCACGAACTCCATCCTTGGACGGGCTCCCCACATAGCGTGCCCGTTTGAGATTGTTAGGAGTAGGGGCAGCAAGAAAGAAGATGCCGACCACCCGAAATCAACGCCAAGCCGAGAAGACAACGGGACTACGAACGCTTGACAGACCACCCGCATCACCCTCAAACAATGCCTCAACCGTGACGCCAATGGAACCGCTCCAAGAGACCGCTGAACGCGGAACCGCCACTACGGAAGTTAGACGCAACGACGACGCACCCCCACCCGACGCGCCCAGAGCGGGGCCGCCGTCGGTACGATCAACAACGAGCGTCGCCTCACGAATTAAACAAGCGCAATTTCTAGCGGAGGAGCGACTCGCCGAAGTACGCCGGCGAGAAATACAATTGGAAGCGGAAATGATTAATAAGAGACTTGCATACGAAATCGCCGTTATTGAAGAAGAAGGGGGTATAGAACCGGAGAGCTTACCCGCCGATGTAACCCAACGTAAAGTGGATGAATGGTTGGATCGGCGTCGGAACGCGCATGAGCCCGATACGGATAAAATCGGAAATGTGCGACAGAGACAAAAGGATGCGCGTGCGAGTGAGATGGACAGAGGTCGCCACCTCACTTATTCGCCATATATTGAAAACGTTCGTGAAAACGAAAACGCAGTGAAAGAGGCGATGCCCCGTGACCAAACGAACAATGACGACACGGGAATGGTTAAGCTCGCTCTGACACTAGAGAAAATGATGCATAATCGGCCGGTACCACGACAGGCGCTGGATCTGCCTACATTCAGCGGCTCGCCGGTCGAATGGTTGCCGTTCAAAGCGGCAATGCGCGATACGACTAGACAATTTAAATTTAGTAAAGCCGAGAACTTGGCACGATTAAGAAGCTGTCTTAAAGATGAAGCAAAGGAAGCGGTGTCCGCTCTTTTATATACGGCCGTGGACCCGGAAGTTGTGATGAAAACACTCGAGCAATGCTTCGGACGGCCAGAAGTGATAATCGATCGAGCGCTGGACGACATTAAAAGACTGCCGCGACCCGGCACGACGGCCAGTGAGTTGAACACGTTCGCGATCAAACTACAAAACATTGTGTGCATACTCGATAATATCGATAACAGAGGCTACTTACGAAATCCGATGTTAACGCGGGAAGTTATGGACAAGCTCGGACCGCACCTACGCTCAAGGTGGTGCGACTACGCAACTGATTACGGAAGCTATGCCGAGCCTGAGATCGTTACACTATCCCACTTTCTCATGAGAGAGGCCGACAGAGCCCTACAGTATGCATACGTAAGCTACAACCCTACGAGAAAGAACGTTACTACCGAGACGAGAGCGAACGTGAAGCAACGATTCGAGCGAAAGAAAAGCACAGCTGTATACGCAACGAATGATGACGTCATAAACAAAGAATGTCTATGTTGTGGAGGACGTCACGACGTGCCGCAATGTGATCGCTTTAAAACCATGACGGTTAAACAACGATGGGAATGGATAAAGAGAAGCGGAGTGTGTTTCCGTTGTGCAAATGGGAAACACCGTCGCCTACAATGCGATAAACGCGATCTGTGCGGCGTTGACGGTTGCCGCCACCCCCACCACGCCTTGCTACACGAACACCGCACCAGGCCGAACGAAACCGAGATGGTGGCGTCGCTTAATCACTCGACCGATGCTACTAAGGTGTTACTGAAAGTGTGTCCCGTTACCATCAAGGGACCGAAGGGGTCAGTCGACACATACGCCCTGCTCGACGAGGGGTCGACTGTCACACTGATCGATCAAGACCTGGCGGACCATGTAGGCGCGGACGGGCCGGCGAACGATTTGCAAATACGAAGCGTAAATACACAAACGACGTGCGCGACCAAGACGGTGAATATAAAGTTGATTGCTACTACGAATAAACAACGATTTAACATTAAAGCTAGAACGATGAAAGATTTATCACTCAACGGACAGACGGTGCACAACGATTGTTTGAAATACGCACATATGAAAGAGTTATCAAACAGCAACGTCTGCTACGGACATGTCAAGCCTCAAATATTGATTGGGGCAGACAATTGGCATCTCATAGTCACACGAAGATTGCTACAGGGCAAGCGAGACGAACCGATCGCATCGCTCACGAAGCTGGGGTGGGTAATACACGGATCAGCGCCACGGTCAAGCGTGCTGATGGAGAGTAATACGGTTGCGGTGTTATACGTAAACACGCCGCAATGCGCGACGATCTCGCGCACTCTCTCACCCGACAACGAACTCCATGCTATGGTAAAGAAGCACTTCGAAATCGACTCACTGGGAATAACGAAGAAAGAGCGAGTGAGCCCGAGTGATGCTCGCGCCGTGGAGTTGTTTAATACGACGACAAGGAAAGTCAACGGAAAATACGAAGTTCGATTACCGTGGCGACGTGATGACGTCACGCTGCCGCCAAGTTACGAGTCAGCACTGAGACGATTGAAATCTATAGAACGAAAGATGGACAAGTCTGACGAGTTTAAGCGAGCTTACACGAATCAAATAGAGAATCTGTTTGATAAACGCTATGCCGAGGAAAGTAGCGAGAGCGATTTAATGAGCCCGCATTTATGGTACTTACCTCACTTCGGCGTAACGAATCCGAATAAACCCGGAAAGCTACGAGTTGTCTTTGACGCGGCCGCCGAAGCAAACGGAGTTTGTCTAAATGACGAGCTTTTGGAGGGTCCCGACTTACTACGCGACCTGGCGGGCCTGCTACTACGATTTCGCGAACGAGCTATCGCGATTACGGCCGACATACGAGAGATGTTTCTTCAAGTTAAGATATGTAAAGATGACCAACCCGCTCAGATGTTTCTGTGGAGGGGCGCCGATCGAACGAAGCCACCTACGCGCTACAAGATGACGTCAATGATATTCGGAGCGAAGAGTTCACCTTTCTTAGCGCACAGCGTGAGAGATTCGAACGCCGAAGCATACGCTGCCGAGTATCCACGAGCATACGAAGCGATTACGAAGAACCATTATATGGATGACTACGTCGACTGCTACGACACCGAACAAGAAGCGATTGAAACAATAAAGGAGGTCGCGAAGGTTCACGCGCAGGCAGGATTCACGCTGGCCGGTTATAACTCTAACGGACCGTGCGTGTTGCGTGAGCTGCCAATAGAAAGCCGTGACACAGCACCCCGACAGCTCGGCGCTAGTTATCATCAATGGGGAAGAACGCTCGGTTTACTATGGGACGCTGCTACAGACGAGTTGGCGTTTAATACCGAGATGGTTCGCGTACACGACGATGTGAAGCAAATGAGGCGCGCTCCTACTAAACGAGAGGCGCTGAGCGCGGTCATGTCAATATTTGACCCGCTCGGATTGTTGAGTTATTATACTATACGAGCAAAGATCATCTTACAAGGCATATGGCGGTTAAAAATAGAATGGGACGAGGCCTTACCCGATTACGAGGCCGGCGAGTTCCATGATTGGTTGAACGGATTGAGGGCATTACGTAGTCTGCGTCTACCCCGGCTTCTACATACGGGGGGAGTGACGGGAAAGCAGCTACATGTTTTCTGTGACGCCAGCGAGGTCGCTTACGGCGTTGCAGTATACTGGAGAATGACGGGTGAAAATGGCAAAATACGAGTCGCACTCGCCGCTGCTAAGGCCAGAGTGGCACCGATAAAGCAACAAAGTATTCCGAGAATGGAGTTGCAAGCGGCGTTGATAGCTACGCGACTAGCGAGTTCAGTATTGAATGAACAAAGATGGCAACCTGAGAGAATCATATATTGGACCGATTCACAAACAGTGTTGAAATGGATTAATAACGACACGGTGCGTTACACCCCCTATGTAGCGCATCGCTTAACTGAGATAACAGAAACGACGATGCCGTCACAATGGCGATGGGTCCCTACGGCTCACAATGTCGCGGACGACGTAACGCGCGGCAATGAGATTACGAAAACGAAAAATGATCGGTGGTTTGTCGGACCGGCATTTTTATACGAAAACGAAACGGAATGGCCCACGAGTGACGTCATCAATAACGAACACAGCGCGGAGAGTGAACACTGCGTAACGCACACGCATATGTGGCAGAGTGCTAGTAGAGTAGTGCCCGATGCTAAACGCTTCTCCTCCTACGAGCGTTTAGTGAGAACGATGGCGAACGTGCTACTATTCACTCAGAGATGCCGCCGCCGCGCTAGTAAAATGACGATTGAACATATCAACGAGGCCGAGCGCCTACTAATCATTGAATCGCAACGAGAGAGCTTCGCAGACATCTACAGACTCTGCGATTATGGCTCTAAGACGAATGGCGGCCAGGAGGGGATGGCCCCAGATTATATATAGTGACAACGCAACAAATTTTAAAGGCGCGGACCGAGAGTTAAAGGCCGCATACGAACAATGGGAGCCAGCGCTACGAGAATACGCGCTAACGCAACGCACAGAGTGGCGTTTCATTTCGCCAGGTGCGCCGCACCAAGGCGGCGCATGGGAACGGCTGGTGAGAACGGTGAAGACGGCGCTGCGCGTTACACTCAACGAAAAGTCTCCGCGTGAAGAAGTACTTATGACGCTACTGGCTGAAGCCGAGCACACTGTCAACGCTCGGCCTCTAACACACGTCCCTGTGAACATCGACGACCCGGAAGCGCTGACACCCAATCACTTCCTTTTGGGTAGCTCAAGCGGCCTGCCCACCACTGGGCCGTGCGAGCGCGCCGACCGAAACACATGGCGGGCGGCGCAGGCGCTGGCGGACGAGTACTGGCGACGATGGCTGCGCGAGTATCTACCACTACTTATACCGCGCGGCGGCACGCGCGACTCCGAGCGACGCAACATACAAGAAGGCGACGTGGTCATAATTGTGGATAACACACTACCCCGCAATGTATGGCCCAGAGGCGTCGTTACGAAGATATTTCCTGGACCTGACAACGAAGTACGCAACGCAGAGGTGCGCACCAAGGGCGGCACGTTCCGACGACCGACGACGAGACTGGCTGTCCTGACGATGGAGTGAAGAGGCTACGCGGATGCTGCGCCGGGGGGAGCCTGTTACGGACAGAAGTCTCTATTGTATAAGTTTAGTTAGCAAGTAAAACGGCATAGATGTAATACGGTTAACATATTTGCGTTAATTAAGTATTATTGTTATTGATAATAAATGATTTTTATTTTGTGCTTTTTATTGGTAAAAAGTAAGGATTTAAAGGTTTCTAAAGTTATAAGGGCCAGGTAAACGTGCCTAGAGGCCTAATGCCTCACTATGAAAAGTTTATTAAAATAAGTAATTAAGTTTTAGAAAATTATAAATATGTAGGGTATCCAGATTACGAGAGATACCGTAGGGTACATGTTAATACGTAAGGAAAAGAGAGGTCCGAGCGAAAGGGACAGCTGCATAAAATACGACGGCTCATGTGGGTAGTTGGTTTAGGTTGATTAGGTCAAAAATGTAAAGCTACCTACATGGGCCGGCAGCTGTACCACAACGTCGCTAGTTCCCAAACCTAATATGTGTTTAAGTCACGGCCGGTCAGAGCAGATTTTTGTGAGCTCTCCGGACCCCAGCTAAAGAATAAAGAAGAAATAATCAAGAATCGAGTTTTAATACAGTCCACATCGAAGCACAACGGCCGACCTGTAGTGGCTACAAGCAGTCACGAACAATTAGGTATCTTGTTTTTTGCTATCTATCTCACACAGACAGAGTCACTTAACGAGGTCAGTATTCTATACTTGTACTTGATTAAAATATTAACTAATCTTACATTACAATACAACGATCGCGCGCGAAACGTAGGTACCTAACGTGCTGCGACTGCGAGAACAGATCGCGCGCGAAACAGTCTAACGTGCTGCAAGAGAGAGCGTCCGATAGCATTAGCGCGTACGCGACGACTGCTGACGCCGCTGCAAGCAGGTTGCCGCGCGCAATCTCACGATATTCATAGCGTATAGCCCTGCCATCGTGATATCCGCCGTGTGCTCAGCGGAGCACACGGCGGATCACGGAGGGTTCGACGCAGAGCGCTGCGTCGAACCCTCCGTGATCCGTCGCCTGCCAACTCGCGTTTCTTCGTGCTGCTCCTGCTGTGGCGTGCTCAGCGAAAGCGTCGAGCTCCCAGCCCGGTCGCCGAAAAAAACCGCCGCCGCCGCGCACCAAGTCTCCGCCGGTAATTTTCCGAAGTTACCCGCGTCAAGTCCTTGTTTCGTGACCACCCCCAGTGCTTTTCCTATCGCCTATCTCTCTTACCGCGAAATTGATGCTTAGTGAGGGTGGTAGTGAAAATAATTTTCGGCAATTCACGCCTAGAATTTTAACAATTTTAGTTCGTGTCTTGCCCACCGTTGGTACTCTAGTGAGCCCAGTGTTGGACAAGCGTCATTGACTTAGATTCCGTGTAAACAACAGTGTTTACGTTCGCAATGAGCGGTAATAAGCCCGCCGTTGCGTCTCGCTCTGCCGTCGCTGCCAGACAGCTCCCCGAACCCCAACCGGGGTTGTCGGGTTGAGCACCCGCGGCGCTGCCGCGCCTGACAGCCGCCCACCCTTCCTGCTTTTCGACTGAGCGAAACCTCCTGCTTTCCTCTGCCGGTGTGGTTTTTGTGAAACCACCAACCGGTGAGGTCCCGAGGGGTGCGGCGAAGTGCCGCCGCAACAGCCCGGATGTCCTTGAGAACGAGGATAAGCGTCCTCGTCTCGGGCCGTTTTCGCCCCGCATACCGGACTACCCAGAGACGCCTAACTTTGACTCCACCGCCTACGCGTCGCTTGCGCACGCGTCGGGCGTGGCCAAAGGCGCACCCTTGTCGGCGACTTATGCCGCCATGATGCAGGCGCCGCCCGTCCCTCGCCCTCCGACGCAGCCGCAGCCGCTGGCTTCTGATGGGGCCGCTCAGCAGCCGACATGAGCCCGGGACTATCCGCCCATCATTGCCGAGTGCCTCCCTGACTGGCCAGCCCATTTCAGGTGCCTTTGCCATGGCATTGCCCTCGGCGATGGGCTTCCCCCCCAACGCCCGCTCCTGCGGGAATCCGCTTCCTGCCGCGCACTCAGCATGAATACCGTGCCATCAAGAAGCATCTCACCACGACGTCGGCGTCAGACCCAGCGATCAGCTGGTTCTATTACATGCCGCGCCGGCCAGACCCGATCAAGATGGCGATAAAAAAAATATAAAAGAAGGAGGCAAACGAGCAGGCGGGTCACCTGGAGATGGAGAGTAATCACCGCTGCCTATGGACACCCGCAGAACTAGAGGAATCGCAGAAGCGTTGCCGGTCTTTAAGGAATAGACTCGTTTCTTGAAGATCCCTAAGTCGTAACGGTCCGAAAATACCGCCGCCGAGAGCTGGTTCTACAACACTGTAGTTCGAGGCAAGAAATTTCGTGGAAAACGCACAGTATTAGATCGCCATCCATCAAGGTAATGTGGATGGAATGACAGTCAATTGCGTGTAGTGCGGTGAAGGAAATCAGCGGCAGGGATTAAGCCGAACAATATTAACTAGGTTAATAATTCCCTATATTCTATGTGAATGCCTTTCTGTACGATTTGTCACCGTGTTTTTCTGAGGAGTTTCTTGAATTTGTAGACCTGTGCTCTAATTTCATTCACAAGTTTTCATTTGCACTTTCTATGATACTATAAAGTCACCGTTTAGGTTAAGTTTATTCTTTACAATTATTGCAAACATTAATCTTAATACATATCATAACATTTCATCAGATCCATCCATAATAAATTATATAGGAACCGCATGTTTGCTAAGTCGCCTCCATTTCATATTTTCCTTACATACAAATGAAACCATAGTAAAATACTTAGTGAAACTATGTGAATATGTCTTTTTGAAGTCCAATACGATTTAGCTATAATTATTTTGCTACTTCCCCTTTATCATAGACTTACATTAGTGCATGGTCTTTAGAAAATCTGTAAAATAAAACACATTGTTGTAATATAATTTAGATTAAAAATGCACATTGTTTACGTCACTACGGATACATGATAAAGATAACCCCGATGCAGTTTCTGAATTATTGTTTAATCTGCTATTAAAATTGACTTCACGGCTGGTTTTCGCTACCAAATGGACTTGGCAAAATTTTTTTGTATTGATATTTGCTTATTAGTTCACACTCGACAAATAATAAAGCAAAAACAGACCGATTAAAACTCAATAGTCCTTGACTATTTTCTTTTCGTGATTAATAGGACTAGCTGACTGTGTAGATACCTAGCGTTATTTAACTAATGATGACTTTAAAATACCCCATAAAAGTTTACAAAGTAGATGTAATATTTATTTATTAATTTTTTATCGGACATTTTCCAATATTTTTGACGCTGTAAGGGAGAAAAGAGCTGGACACTTGCTGAGTTTCTTGCCGGTTCTTCTCAGTACAAGATCTCCCGCCCAGAGTAGACTTACGAACCGATGGCATAGTGACATTCACAAGAGCTACTTGTAGCCTAAACTGAATAAAATGATTTTGAATTTGAATTTGAATTTGAATTTAAACACTTTTCAACTTTCGCGTTTATTTATTTTAATTAAAACGGTACTTCATTTTCATTATGTTTCGATATATCGATAAAGAAAATCCGCCATCCCTATTGTACCTGATTTTTATAAAAATCTCATTTAGGATAGACAGTGGAATGCAGCCAATACAGCCAGTTTTTGATAATACACATTGTTACTGCAACTCAAAGAAATCGTAGAGAATCACTTTATTAATTATGCATGATTTATTGGTCATCGTTTATAATAACTCATCCTCATTGATCACCAATTTGATAAAACCAAGAAAAACTAATGAAATATAATTGGCTGTATACGCTAGATCAATAGATCTTTTTGATTTGTAAAATCAAAATAAAAAAATGCGAATTGCTTTTCTTGTCAATGTCAATGTCAACAATTTTCGTGTAAACAGGTCATCATTTTTACTAATTTGTAGGTACTGCGCTGCGTTACAGTGTAATCTGAATTCTATTCTCCTTTTAGAATTAGATTTGATTCTTTAAAATGAACAGATTATTCGGCAGAGGTAAGCCCAAAGAACCAGGCCCAAGCATCACGGACTGTATTAGCAATGTAAGTAGCTCTCTAATAGACAAAGTATTTACGACTCCCAGGTTGTAGTTCTCGATCGTGATTGTGAATATGATGGTGATTCATCCTTTTTATTTTTTTCCCATTTGCGTAAAGATACTTGATTTGATACATTTAAATTTATTTCTTCTACACTTTGTCGTTTTTCAAACAATAACAGGAAACCAATCTTTCTGACTTTGTTGTACTAGCATAAACCTAAGTTGTTTTTGTGCCAATTAGTAAACTGATTATTAGTATTAGATGTAGTCTTCAGTTGTTAAAACTGCTTAAAAATATGATTTCAGGTTGATGCCAGAGCAGATAATATTGAATCGAAAGTTCAGAAACTGGAAACGGAGCTTCGCAAATATAAAGATCAAATGGCAAAAATGAGAGAAGGACCAGCAAAAAACTCTGTCAAACAAAAAGCTATGCGCGTTCTTAAACAAAAGAAAATGTGAGCAGATATTCTTTGTAGTTTATAACTGTCTTGTATAAAATACTGTCATACAAAAGTATCTGCCATTGCTGTTCTGGTTTGAAATGTCCAGCATAATGGAATAAATAGAATAATACAGTTCAAAACATGTAAATATATATTTTTTCAAAAAACCTTAGCATTTGAATGTAAAGCAACAACTAAATGTGTTGAGTCTTTAGCCTGCTGTAACAAGCTAGACCAGGGATTCCCAAACTATTTTAAGCAAGAGACCCCTTTTCCAAAATGAACTGATACCTCAGACTTCCATAGCCAAATTACTTAAACAATTCTATTTCTAGTTCTTTTCCAATTGATACAAAATACTTATTAATTTAAAAACTTTGCGGTTGGTTAAGTAATCTTATACTTATATTAAAATATTTGTCATTCTTACAAAAACTTATACATTATCTTGAATGTTTCAAATAAGAACTTGTGTTAATTTGTAGGGGTAGCTTTTAGACCTTGTCAACCCCTGAAATCAGTTTTAGGGAAACCGATATCGACCCCAAGGGGACCCCAAGGGGTCGATATCAACCACTTTAGGAATCCCTTAGCTTGACTGTCTAATTAATCGTTAATAATAATTTTTTTCAATAAGCATCAAACTGATTAATGCAACATAAAAAGACACACTATTACGCGCCAATGTACGCATGGTCGTACGTAAGGTGGCCAGATAATTATACCTACAGTGCGGGACGGGTTACGAAAGAAATACTTTACTGATAACTGAATTGATTAGAGTATATTTTTGAAAAATACAAAATTTTTTATTCAATTTAAAATATTTAAAATGTTCTATCTATTAAATTTACAACTTTTTTTCCATTTTGTATACTTGAATAAATTGAATAATATAGCACAGATAAGTATACTGTTTTTTTAAAATTCTGTACAGGAATACACTAGTAAACAGAAATAGGACTGTCATCCTCTGTTTCTTTTTTCTTCTTTGGGATAATTTTTTTTGATTTGGACCAATAGGTTATCTTTTGCCACCATTTTCATGGAAAAAGAGAAAAAGTTAATTGTAAAATTAGATTGTTACTGTTAATAAGTATTGAAAATTATATTTACGTTTGAAGGTATGAACAGCAACTAGACAGCTTGAGAGGGCAGTCATTCAACATGGAGCAAGCAAACTATGCAACACAGACCCTCAAGGACACGCAGTCTACTGTTGCAGCTATGAAGGACGGAGTCACGCAAATGAAGAAGGAGTTCAAGAAAATCAACATTGATTCTATTGAGGTCAGTTATGATTTGTTATCTTATATCAAGATTACCAGGCACCTTCCACTCCTTTGGTTGAACTTTGAAAATGTTGGTATTCCTTAAACTTTCAGGCCAATTATCTATTCTATGCTAATAATATAAAAAAAATCTTTTCAATACTATGTGTGCTGGTAATTGGAACATTGGAAAAATCTCTAATAATACTGAACCTATCCAAAAATAAGTTTTATTATTTCTTGTGGAGACGTCGCCAGCCGAACAGACGATCCACCCTCGTTGTCTGCAGGCCACTTCATCCTTATTCCGTTCTCCCCTTTGAGGAGACTTAGGTATATCCAGCTTTCACGGCGCCTCTTCGAATCTTTTGGTCTCTGTGGTAAATCTTGCTATCTGCCTGAAGACCTGAAGACCTGAAGGATCTGAAGGTGGACCTTCAGATCCTTCAGGTCTTCTATGTCTAATGTGTCCGATCCCCAGAGCTCCCATCTTATCAGTGAGTAAATAGGGCACTCAGCTAGTAGGTGGAGGCTGGTCTCCTCGCTTTCCGTGCATTCCGCGCATATGGGGTCGGTTCTCACTCCTATCACTCAGATGTCTGTTCAGTCTGCAGTGTCTTGTTATGATTTCTATGACTAGCCTCATGTTCTCTCTGGAGAGTCCCATCAGTTTGCTAGTATTTTTCTTGTCCACTCCTGGACATGGCACGCATTGTCGGGAGGTTTCTTTCTCTGCAGCCTTAATCGCTGGTAGCTTGAGTCTTGCTCCGCTCCGTTCTAGGTTTAGGTTTTTATAAAAGTTGTATTTTTGTATGATATTTTACTTTTTATATAATTTTTATAAAACCTAAAACTAAGATTTAAAATAAATAAAGAGTATAATATATAAAAAGCATTTATATATTGCCACACAGCTATATGTCTTATCTGTTATACAGGATGTGAATGACGACCTCGCAGACATGTTGGAACAAGCGGATGAAGTTCAAGAGGCCCTCGGCAGGCAGTATGGCATGCCTGAGATAGATGATGATGAATTGGCTGCTGAATTAGATGCACTCGGTATGTTTACTTAAGTAGCTTGTAATTTTATTTATTCGACATTAAGCCTCTTACAAATAAACAAAGTAAATTAGAGTAAAAGAGACAAAACACGGAATAAATATTCGGACCTAATTCTCTGTTTATTTGTAAGGCCCATAGGGTATATCGTTATACATAGGTAAGGTGTAATTATTATAGAGTAGTATCTATCCTAATAAATATTTAAAAAATACATCAATATAAAAATATAGATTTATAAGTTGCTGACAACTTTCTTACTTAAATTCTTTACTTGATTAAACCACTCAGAAAAGTAATGGTATCGGTCTATGGGGAGAGGGGGATTGATCCACGATATCTCGCATTCAACCTGAGCATCTATCTGTTCGGCTACCGACTCTTATGATGATGATGATGATGATGATGCCATCCTTTTATCCCTTATCAGGGACATAGAGAACCGACTCTTATAACTGGTAAAAAGGTGCTTTTACAAAAAGTATTATACAACCTGTAACAGGCTAAGTGCACACCCATAAAGTAGTTTGTTATAAATCGGCTTCTCAATCGATTAAAAATATTAAAAATATAGGTAATTTTTTTCCCAAAATTATTAAAACTTATTAAAATTACAGTCACCCCTTTGTTAAATAGTTAAAACAAACGAAAATAAAACGTGAGTCAATGCAATAAGGGGCCTTTTAAAATGCGGTAGGTCTAAAGCGCTAATATGCCCATACTGTTTGCCGTCGTATAACTTAAATAAACCAATTTAATTAAATAAAAGTAAAATTATTTTGCATGTTTTTTAATTATAATTAAATATTCTAATTGGAGTGTCTGAGGATGTGCGTTAATTCTGTAACATGTTGTATACTTACTATAATGAGTATTATTTAAAAGGGCTTGTTTGTAGTTTAAGATTTTTTTCATATCTTAGGCTCATTATCAGTAATCGGAATGGAGGGGACTTATTTATCTGAAGTTGTCGACAAGACTGGGCTACTCTTAGTCTTGTCTCGTCTTGGTGCTTTTACAAAAAGTATTATATACTTACTATAATGAGTATTATTTAAAAGGGCTTGTTTTGTAGTTAATGAGTTTTTTCATATGTTAGGCTCATTATCAGTAATCGGAATGGAGGGGGCTCATTTATCTAAAGTTGTCGACTAGTCTTGTCTCGTCTTTCCGTTCACTGTTAATTACTTTTTTTTTATATCTTACCAAGTGCTTACCCACTTGGTCTTCATCTCACCTGGTGTTAAGTGAAGGTAAGGTCCAAGGTGGAAGCGACAACAACGGAGGCACTGGCTATCTTATCTCTGGCTGCCGGAACACAACAATGCTACAAACATTGATGTTATGGCGACATATTTAGATAAGATGGTGGTAGGTAGCCTGGCGGGCAAACAAGCCTTGCCACCAACCAAACCGAGTACACAAAGATGTACTTTTCGACTTATACTATGATTTCCTATTACTAGGTGACGAGATAGCTCTAGACGATGACACTTCGTACCTAGACGACGTGGTGAAAGCCCCAGCGGCTCCCGACAAGGAGCCCGGGGCTGACAGCATCCGCAATAAGGACGGCGTCCCAGTCGACGAGTTTGGATTGCCGCAGGTACCTAGCGCCGCGCAGACTTCACGCTGATGATAGATAGTTGTAAGGATGGGTGCGTAGTGCGTGTTTTCGCTAATCGAACGGGTTAGTTTCAGCGCATCCAAGACTTTGAATACCGTTAAAAATTATGTAACAACACTTTTGTCAAACGAGGATACCGTTAAAAGAAAAAGATTTCTTTTTAATTTTACACATAAAAAATACAATAGCTTTGCATCATAGCAGACAGCAGGCATTTGAATAGGGTATTTGACAGGTTTCAGAAAAATATGTCTAATGGTTTATTATAGCATAATATATTTGTAATTTGATTAATTCGTTGTGAATTTCTTCATATTTTATGAAAATCGCCATTAAAATTCAAATTAATAAAATAGCCGCCAAAACGATGCATGCAGGTCACGTGATGTCGTGACGTCAGTTGAATGTAAACAAACTGTTAGCTGTCAAATCACACCGTACAAAACTTCGAGTGACATTAAGCAAACGACGACACGACATCACGTGACCAATCCCGTGAGTTTTCGATCACGTGGTCAATCATAAAAAAAATATTATTTTATATATGATTTTTTATAAAAATTATACTTATTTTAAAATTATGTACTGGCTAAATTGGTTTAAAAAAAATGTTTACTGTTAACTTAACAACAGTTTGATCTATATTTCATTGTAGTCAAATACCCTATTGGCATAAGCGCATTAGGTGACGATAAATGTTTTTCTAGATATAACGTTACCTTCGTTACTGCTACCAATTTATCTTTATAAAAATAACGTTGATACTTATAGTCGGAATTTTGTAACAACTTAAAAATCTCTTCCCATATGTAATGGTATAAGAGCGCATACGGAACAAATAGAGAAACATTAACTTTTATGTTTAAAGATACGTAAATTATTGTGTAAGTGACAATTGCTCTTATGTGATAGGTATAAATTTCCAAGCAGAACTATAATACGTATAAGATCGAATAAGCGCCTCCTAATCAGAAACTTATGAACTACCTGTCTCTAGATGGCGCTGTTTCCATTTCGTACAAATTTTAGTTAATTTGAACCCCTTGACTAGTACAGGGTATATTGTTTTCTAAAGTTTACGCGAACACTACACATTAGATGAAACAACTTTTACGGATCTACTCGCGTTTATTTTACACATTACATTTTAATGTTTATCCTGACGTTTCGAACCCTTTGCTGGGTCCGTGGTCACAGGGAGTCTCCCTGATAAACATTGAAAAGTAATGTGTAAAATAAACGCGAGTAGATCCGTAAAAGTTGTGTCATTTAAATAGTACAGGGTAATATATTTTCCTTTGGTTTTCAATCCTATTGCAACAATATAAAGTTTAAATTATGATGGCATCTGTATCGGCATCACCAGTGAAATGGCTCGATCGAATAGCGACAAAAACTCGCACTGGGCACGCGGTACGCTGTTTAATTTTGTTACGTTGTGCATGTATTGTGATTTTGAAGTAAAACTGTTTACCGATACTTATCGACTGAAAATGACTTCTACTAGCACATCGTCAATGACAAGCAAAACGATTTTGAAGATTTTGAAGTTGCTTGTTATTTGTGTTAATGTAATTGGAATTATCAAAGCAATTATCAAATTGCCATTTGACAAAAACCCACCTAAAATACCGATAGTGCTAGTGGCGCCTCTAGCGGTGAAACGTTGCATTATATCCTATTGGAAGAGAGGGGTACCTAATTTTGTCGGAGCCTTTCGTTTGTGTAAATAGATTGATATTGCCTTAACCTTGATGATTCAAACTTCAGCACTAGCCATTTCAAAGTTCATGAGTATTAAAAACCTGCTTTATAGTTTCTCCCTGTTGGTCCTAGCAAAATGTTGGTGATGATGTTGTTTGTTCTTAATTTTAAAGCATACCTTCGCGTAGACACCGGCACGATTTCGTACAGAATAAATGTGTAAATAGTTTTATTTCATTATACAAATATTTTATTGTAGAATAAGGCCATTGCGAATATGTTAAAACCTTAAAAAGTTATGCTTTAAAATACTATATCTAAATATTCTTGCAAAATTAAAAAATAAGGTTAACAATATTTTACAATTCAAAGTCAAAGTCAAAGTCAAATAATTTTGACTTTGACTTTGACTTTGAATTGTATTTTACAATTAATTTTTATAAAGCATTTTTGTAACATTTACGTTTGAGATATAATTTTATGAATCACACAAATAATGACTTTTACGTAAAGTTTACTATGAGTAGAATAAATTTAAAAGGATATTTTATTATTTGGGAAATTATCAAAGTGAATAAATAGGCACATAAGTATGTAACAATGTGGACAGAAGTGAAGGCGACACAGAAACTACCAATATTAACTAATATTTTCGTTAATTTGTGATATAATAATATATTGTAAGCTACTTATAATTCATTGTAATGAAATAAAGTGGTTGTAAAATTTTCATTTAATTTCAAACTGAGAAAATTATAATTCACATTGATAAGTTTATTTTAGTTTTCAATGTATCGACCTACTTACAATGTAGTTATTGGTCTTCTGTCATATTCTGTCATATTTTAAGTAATTATATTTTCTAAGTTGTATTTTTTTCTACAATTTTGTTTCATTTACATTTTGTTTTATTTGACAAGGGGAAGCTGAACTAAGCCTTTTTCACCACATGATCGTTACGATAAATAAGACTAAAGATGAAAATCACCCGGAATCCTTAAGAGGGGGTGCTGTGCGGAATTTCGAAAATTTACGTGTTTTTATTTTAAGTCACTGGTGTTAGGCGCTGAATAGGTCATATACATTAAAAGGACTAGTGTAGGTTAGCTTGATCCTTTCACAAGGCCATGGTTGTCTTGGAATTCGAAACAAATACCCGGAAATTGCATAAACAATACGTAAAAGTAATAAATAAAAACTTATTTCTTTAGAAACTTTGTAAATATAGCACATGAAACAATAATCCGACATCAAAATATTTGTATTGATATTCCGCAGGCCACTGATGTCTAATTTTTCATTTAATATGAATATGAAAATATTAAGACTTATTATTTTTTACCCAAACGCCTATGATTTTACGAAAGTAAACATTGCTCCAATTCAATCACCAGCCTACTCTGTACAGTTATTAGTGTGCGTGCGTATTCATGTCGTGCGCCGTTGTCACACCACTGCCACGCGTCACTCGCTCGCTATATGCCTAAACTCGCAGTTTTGTGTCCGCGCGGCACCCTCTTAACTGACTATCTTATCACTAACACTCGTTTGCACTAAACTTATGAATCGCCCAAGTCTTGGCTTAACTATTACCCGGTCAAGTTAACTCGGCACCTGGCTCGAAAACGTCGCTTACACTCAGGTGCCGACTTAACTTGACCGGGAAGTGGTTAGGCAAAGACTTTAGGTCTTTTTCTTGTCATGCGGATAGCCGCCCGCTTGCGGAAACGCGTTCTTCTGCCAGTGTAGTTTTTACTGTCGTGCGGGTTACGCGTATGGTCATTGTACGCATACAATCGCAAACAAAAATGAAAATTGATACAGAGAGACTTATTTTTGTAGTGCATTTTCGCCCTTTGTTGTGGAACAAGCAGGACGACCTTTACAAAAAAAGCCGACTGGTTGCACTCTGGGAGTGCCGGCAGAAGTGAAAACTTGAATATTAACGTTGTGCATTTTTGATATTTTGGAATGGTTAGGGAATAATTTTGCACGAATTGCTTTAAATATCAGTATAAAAGTACTCTCATTTATGTGGTAGAATACAATATTTATTTATTGGGCTATCGTACACAAACATGACAATTTATATTACATTAAAAAGTTTTTATTATGAACTTTGTATGTCTACATGGCAGAATATGTGAAACTATAAAAATATGACCAACTTTTTGTAATACCAACCATATTCTTAGCAAATAAAATATTCTATTCTATTTTATCAACCGCAACTATAAGTCGCGTTGCTTTTTTCGATAATATATTCATATATGCCTATAGTAGTATAATATAGTCCTTTCTAAATAGTAGGTATACAGTAGACATTTCAAAGATTCATGCACACCAAAGAAGAAGTCGTTTTGGCATTTCTATAGCTATCAAAATAAAAAAGTTCTCTTTGATTGTACATACAAACCCTGTCATTCATTTTTTGTATATTTTCTATAATATCAGAAATTGTAATAGTTTTGTTCGTACAAGAGATAAAAATAATTGAAGTTTAGAGCCATCTGTCGGCAGCTGGGATAACCTTATAAGATTTGTAGAAGCACAGTCATGCTTGGAGAACTAGCAGCGCCATCTTTTAAACGTTGTTTGAAACAATTTCACAGAGTCACGTGTCCTGACGCGCCTGACGATCACGTGTCCCTGACGGTCACGTGTCCTGACGCGAGTTTAACATTTTTTACCCATACAACGCCGCTAAAGAAGTTTTCACTTCAAAAACCGGGATGCAAGGACGGCTGCTTGGCTGGAAATTTGCAAAGAAATAATTCCAAATTATGAAAACTTAACTTGAAGTAACTGCTAAACGCTCCGTAGGAGTTATTGCAATTCGTCATAAACTGTATACAGCCAACGTTTGTTCATTTCTTCCCAGCAACTCGTCAAAAGAGAGATTTTGATAATTTACATTAAACATTCCAGTAAGTGATCTAGTTTCAAGATAAGGATCTACTCTGAATTGTTTTTAATATATTTTATTTTTGAAAATGATATAAGCGATAAATTACTTACTTTTTTAACTTTCATCTCTGTGCACGAGTATAATCACTGGCGACACGCAGGACACTGCAGCGGCGAACGAAATCTTTGTGGCTTTTGTCCCCTTAGCCAAAGTAACATTACAAAAACGATAGCGAAGTTCGAAAAGAACAAAATGTATGGAATTGACACAAGCCGCGCTAAATGACGTGGTCAACGTCATGTCATCCCCATACATCTATTCTTTTCTAACTTCGCTATCGTTTCGCTATCGTTTTTATAATGTTACTTTGTTGGCACGCGGGTGAAAATACGCATGACAGGAATAGGGCCTTCAGGCAATTTATAAGTTTAGTACAAACGGTTGAAAGTGACGGAATACAACAATGCTAAAAACTATTGTTACGGCGCTAGACAGTTTTTTTTGCCAAGACTTCCTATTTTGAAGCCAGGCAGACTTTACTTACCTACCACCAACCGAATTAATTTATATGACACCGAGTTTGGTTTTAAGTTTTCTTATTAACCTACGTTTGCTCCAGGCCCTTTTTGTTCTCAGCTAAAGGACACAAGAAATGAAACATCACACCTAAGGCAAATAAT
This sequence comes from Eudonia mercurella, assembly GCA_963082485.1. NCBI lineage: Eukaryota > Metazoa > Arthropoda > Insecta > Lepidoptera > Crambidae > Eudonia > Eudonia mercurella. The sequence goes on from OY720028.1 coordinate 11,312,780, forward strand.
CTACCTTTAATAATAATTACAATAATTTAAGGCATTATATTACACAGTCAACTCGAAAATACTGTTATGTTTGATTCTTAAGTTTCTTAAAACAAGTTATGTTAAACTATACTGCACAACAGTTCCCGGTTGTACGCGCGGGCGCACCGGACAATGTTCAACAACATTTATTATACTTCCATAATAATTTTTATAAAAATATTGGTTTATTGGTCGCGCCGCAACTTCATTTAAGCGCTCATCGATTGCCCGGTCCCTCGTACAACAATAAATACTTAGTCCTCAATATTTACACCATAAATGATATGTACAACCACATCGAAATTGTAACTCTACGCGACGCATACAGTTTATTTGCACTAAGTTTGGTTTTGAGTTTAATCTAGGGCTTCTTGTCCCGTCTTTGGCAAGAAGAAGCAGAGTATGGCAGCAACTGGAAAAGAAATTAAGATTTAGGTTACATAGAATCATTAGCTGATTCATACAAAACATAATATATTATGAAGGCAATATTCGTAATTTTCGTTAAAAAAAATATGAAGCAAGTTTAAATTTCTATAAAACATAAATATATTATATTTTATTTTATATTTATATAAAATATAAATATTTTATATAGATTTAAATATGAAGGTGTTGCTATTTGTAAACACCGTTGGCTGAGCTATTCTACAATGGTTTTTTATGATTGTCAGCAAAAGATCAAGCGATCTCCCTGATGGTGAGCGGTAACCTCCACCAAACCACATCAGCAACATCAGATATGTTAGTTTTTGTGGACCTGAGAGAATCCTCTATACACCCCGTTTAGAAAGCTATATAGTTGCACAATGGGAAAATCTCGGATGGTAGCTCAATTGGTGGCAAAGTTGGTAGCTTGGTTGGTAGTTATTTGCAAGAGTTCATCAGAATAAAGTCTCCTTTCACTTACATGCAAAATGCTGGTTTTTTAAAATAATTCAATAGGAATGTATAGAGAGGGTACGTATCCATGAGGATAGCATCCATAGCTTAATCCGGCACTGGTTATATGAATAACCAGTGCCGGATTAAGCTATGTATAGGCCCCTAGGTACTGCATGTTTTGGGGTATCTTTTAGGTTTAGCTAAAAATACTTTTTTCTCTTTCCGAGAGGCTCCTAAACGTAAGGGGCCCATAGGCACGTGCCTTTTTAGCCTTTAGGTTAAGCCGTTTCTGCATATAATCATGGGGATCGGGATATGTATCCATATCTATCGTGTTTGGTGATACTTACTGAAGAGGAATGCTGCGAAGACGACAATAGGTACGACACAGTTGATATCGATGAGGTAGCCGAAAGACAGGTTGCCGATGAGACCGCCGCCTCGACCCGCCGTCAGGGAGAGCGCAGCAGCCATTACCCTGTAATAATGGAAAATTGTTACCAGTGCAAAAAATGATTGAACGAACATACGATTGGGGTAATAAGTAAGTCACTACTATCATAATGAGATCAACGTCTTCAGTGAAAGAATTCGATGACGTGGTGGATAAAATAATTTGTCGAATTTTAAATTAACTTCTATTTGTGCTATGGGGTTAGTAATGCCAGAATCATGTCACTGACACTCGATTGTAAAAGTATGAGATAGAGTCGATGCACAATAGATTGTTAAATGTGTGACGGTCATTGATGTCATAGTGGAGATAGAGCCTTTTTAAGAATTATAATTCTATGACCCGTATTCAGATTCCGATTAGGTAGACCAACTATCTTTGCAAGGTGGCTGGTAAAGCTGGTAGCTGGATTAGAGTAGCCGCGGATCGTGCTCATGAGTGGTGTGCACTTGGAGAGGCCTTTGTCAGTGGAATAATCTATATTAAAACAAATGTTGAAAAAAATTCCACGAGCAGCATTTGAACCTGCACCCTTCTGACATACCGGGTCAGGTGCTCTGCCAAATGAGTTATCGTGGTGCTAACCAGCCCGTCGAAATTATTCAACACTTTGAAAGCCAAAGGCGCCCATTCAATGTCAACAACTAATCGTCACTAACATCCGATCATAATATTTTTACAATTAAAGATCAGTTAAGAAGTAAGCAAGCTATTTATGAAATGTTCAAATAATTTTAACGCAAATTTTGTTGCGAATAAATTATATAAACACAAATGTTGAAAAAATTTCCACGAGCAGGATTTGAACCTGCACCCTTCTGACATACCGGGTCAGGTGCTCTTCCAATTATTTGCAGCCCATTTATTTATTTGTTCGCAACAAAATTTGCGTTAAAAATTATTTGAACATTTAAATCTATATTGGTAAGAAAAATTAAGCTAAGCCTTTGCTTAATTTTTCTTACTTGGCCCTTTCAACTCATCTGATGATGTGATGAAAAGGCCGAAGGTAGTAGCGCGCTTCTCACGCAATCCTCAACCAGTGAGCCACTGGCTATCTTATCTCTAACTGTAACACAACAATGCTACTAACATTGATGTTATGACGACATATTTAGATAAGATAGTGGTATTCTTACCTAAGATTCGTAGGGAACAAGTCGACCAACACGCAGAAGACCAAACTGATGGCGAGCGAAGTGAGCGCTTCGAAGATGCACGACAGCACCAGGTTCTGGGTGGAGTTCTGCACGAAGTACAGGCCGACGGTGACCACGCCAGCGAATCCCAAACTGAAGACTGTAACATAAGGAGTGATTAAATATTTTGTTCCTGGCAATATCACCAGAGCGTGAAAACACTACATTACAGTTTTATAATTCGTTATTTTTTAACTTTTTTTTGTATTTTTGTTTACTTTTTATATGTTAGGGTATTTTGTTAAAAAGCTGTACCCACCTGCTTACCTATATGTAAACGTAGTCTAAAAATGCTTATTATTTCTAAATAGATAGTCTCACATGACGCACGTTGTTTGCCACAATGTTTACCTAGTGATTAATAAAACCTAAAACAGCATACATCATCTTAGAATAATCTTGAAATAATTTTGCCTAAATTGTTAGGTAATATACCTATCGATTATTATCTAAAATTGGGTAGGTGACTAACGTAGTAACGTAGGTAGGTAGCCAATAGAGAACTTCGTGATTTCATTTGTATATTAAATGTTTTGGAATTACCTAACTATTGTTGTTGTGAACATCCCTGATTCTTAGCCAGGAGCTCTATTTTTGAATCGTTCGCGTCGCGACGAGCGCTCGATTTCTACTTATTTTCGTTCGACATCGGAAATTCCGTATTTTTGAATCGCTCGATTGCAACGAGTGGTCACAACCACTCGTTGTTTGGCGAGCGCTGGCGGCGAGTGGTAGATTAAACGTCAAATATTATTATTATTATATGGCAAATCTTCTTCTAACTTAATTAAACCAACACGATGTAGAGTAATAACGTAGACATTGACAGCTTTACTTTTTCACAAAATGTAAAACACATGTATTTACTTACATAGCCGTAAAGACTGAGTATTTTACGTTCCGTTTTTGTTGCGGTAGTTATCGGTTTTCATTTTTTATGCGTGAAACGGAATAAATTCAACTTATTGAAATATATTGGCAATACCGGAGGGGAACGATTCAAAAATGCAGAAAATAAGCGCCATGCGACTTGGAAGACGACGTGATTGGTCGCTATTTTCAAGTCCTTCTCTAAAATTCATATTATCTTCAGTTGGAATAACATGCATAAAAATGTACACGACATTTTACACTTAAAGTACGCTTGGCGATGCCGCCAATTTTAGAGAAGGACTTGAAAATAGCGACCAATCAAAGTCGCATTCGACGATCCAATTTCAGACGAACGATTCAAAAATAGAGCTCCAGAGCACGGTAATGTTGCCAGAGTCTGCATACTTGAAATAATGTACCTACCTAAATATCTTAGGTTTCCAACCTCGAAAAATCACTATCGCGGTACTTGAACCTATCGTTACTCAGACAATATCTTTTAGTTTTATCTCCATAGGATAAAGTAGGTATTGATACAAATTTTAACCTTGATAAAGGAGACTAATGTTATTGTGTAAATTATTACTTATCACTTATCTTATTGTTAAAAGTAATTTTCCCTATAATATCTACGCTCTGAAACAACTAACAGGACAATAAAAAGATGTATGGATAGTCGCAATTATAAGCTAGCAGATGTAAAAAAAGTGCATGCTAAAAGAACTTGACTCCTTTGGTTGATCTTGATGACTCTAAATCGTGGTCGTGATAATCATTTAAGAAGATCTATGCTCCAAGTCTACAATGGTGACAACAGATGACTGGTAAACCTTTAAGATGGATATTTACACAAGAACTTGGCATTAAGTTTGTTTTTTAGAGAGATTGGCTCATGCGGCATTTTCAGTGTCACCGGACTTTTTTGGGGTCAGCGAGAAACTAAAAGGGCTCCTCAAGCCGTGTGAAACGAAGCACTGTTAGAGGTTTTCTAGAGAAGCACGAACTAAGTAGTGCGTGATGCCGTTCCCTACTAGATCGGATCGGACTTAGTTTGTGAGTTAAGAAAATGCCTCAATGAGGTTGACATCGCAGCGAAGTCGATTATTTCACAGTCTTGAGTTTTCCTCAAGAAGATAAAGAAATTTGTAACACTTACTTTAAAAAAGTACCTAGGTAGGTTAAGAAGACACGAGAGCTTAAGCAGGCAAGGCTTAACAATAAGGGTGGGGTTAGACACTTTAGAACCGATAACCACTGGGGTAAACGAATTCTCGAATGGAGACCGTGAATCGGCAAACGTAGTGGACGCCCTCAGACTAGGTGGAGAGACGATCTTCGCAAGGTGGCTGGCAAGAGCTGGATGAGAGTAGCCGCGGATCGTGCTCGGTGGCGTGCACTTGTAGAAGCTTATGTCCAGCAGTGGACTAGTATAGGCTGATGATGAGACGCTTTATTCGATAGTGTTGTGGCAATCGATAAATTTGACTTTAATAAAGATATAACAGCAATACTTACTCAAGAAGAATTTGGCGCCAAGTTTGTGGACACACAGCGGGAGCCACAGCGAGGTAGGGATGCAAGCGAGGCCGACGATCAGGGTGTGCATGTAGACGCTTTGATCGATGGTTTTAAGGCAGTCGAAGGGGTCGGTGGACGATTGGTCGGAGATCACGATGCCGGACACGTCGCACACCGACGCCGAGGTGTTGGGGAAGAGCTGCTCGAACTCCTCGTAACGGTTGAACAGCTCGGGGAACCAGATCATGAGGGTATAGTAACTGTATAGAGAAAACCAGAGATTGTTGGTAAGTATATTCGTTAAACAACACATAATTTAGATTAGGTATATAATATCGCTATTGAAGGCGAAGAAAATGACGTCAGGACAAACTGAATAATAAAAAGAAATTTGATAAAGAAAAACTAATTTTATTTTCCAAATGGTAGGTACCTAATGAAGTAAGTGTATAATCAGTAGGTATTTCAATGTAGCTAGCTATTGCTGGGTATTAAACTGTAAGCGTAGAGCTATAGGTAATTTACTTTTTTATTTTAAGTGCTAATTGCTGCACTGAAGCTGAATTAAATACTTATAAAAATACAGTGAAAAAATTAAACGCCTACCCGACCCAGCCAGGAATCGAACCTGGGTCTTTCGCAATCAGTGCAGCAATTAGCACTTAAAATAAAAAAGTTAAATTTACTGTAGCGTTGTGTTATCATTTTATCATATTTGTGGTATTTTATTTGTAAAGATGAATCTACATGGTCATCGGTTGCAATTGCCGTTGGATAGACGGCACTCTGCTGCTAAAAAAAGCAGTAAAAAAAATTAAAAAACAGTGACAAAATTCAGCGCTTACGTCAGCCTTCACGATAGGTATAGGTATTTATTTTTTACCACTTAGTTAGATTTATCTTTTTGCTTATAGCATAGTTAGCCGCGATTTAAGAAAACAATAATGTCATCCATCAGCTACTTTGTTATTGGGGGATATTGCATAAATTTCTCTGCCGCTATTCAGAGTTAAGTCTTAAGGGATCTTTTAAAAGAAGAATCGATCATAAGGGATTGGTTTGGGATATATTTGAACAAGGAAGATTAATAATGTAATCGAAAGTAAACGAAAATGTCGAGACAAATCTATTTCCGTTTAATTTCCTGACTTAAATACGCCATTAGAAGCAACTTTCTTGAACAATTGCGCATAATTTCAATAGCTACATTTACATGCGCTAGCACGTGACAAAGCTTGCCTGACAATAGACAGATCTAAAGCGATTGAGACTGTTTACATAGGTGATCTTCCAACGGTGATACCGGCCTTCGATTGGTTCCACGACACGATACTTAATTGTTGAATGAGTTAACAACGCTATTAACATAATCAACATACAATAGTGTTTTTACCTGGTAGTCAAGCCGAACTGGATGATGCATGTGAGTATTGTGTATTTGAGGTAAGGTGGCCTGCAGAGCGCCTTGGTCTGCACCCAAATTTCGTCGAATAGTCTCTTGATGTCTTTGCGTTTGCGCATGCTCAAGTTTCGGACGGATTTCTGGGAGGTCTGCGACGCCACAGATATGGTTCGCACTTTCTCCTTGAGGCTTTTGATCTGAGGACATGCATTGGTAATATTGTATTGAGGAGTTTGCCAACCTTATGTAACCTACCAATTTGTACTGTTTTGCTAAATGTACAGGAAAGGCTGGGTTTACCTTAGTGCTGTGAGCCATATTGGAATATTCGACCAGTAAATGTGTCAAAATAAATATAAAAATATGTTTACCTCTAAAAAAAAGGCTTTGCCTTTGGCCTTTGTAAAAAAGGCTAAATAGTTATTTATTGTAGTCGCCGCAAATTCTGATCGTGGAAATCTATTTCAGAAATACTTTTCGGTTATTTTATAAATAACCGTTATAAGTATATATTTTTAAATTAATTACCGTTGTACTTTTACTACTTAGTAAAAAAAAATACAAATATAAAAAAATAGTTATCTATCTATCTTCTCTTTTATATTAACATGCTTGCAATTAAAGGTTTACAGCCGCAAGACGTCGTGCTCGTTACACTTCAAGGATAAATTGAATAGATGGAATGTAAAAATTAGCAAGTTAAGATCCTTATCTCTCTGTCTATTAATCCGAGAGCAGATCATGACTAGCATGAAAATCCGCAGTTAGGTTATAACATTGAGAAATAAGGCAAGGCAATGAGAAACTTTTATGGAGAGATTTATTTGGTTTTTGTGGGTCTACCAAGAAAAGTAATTCTGAAGTTTTGGACTTCGTTATTTCTATTATGAAACAATTTTGGTGCAACTAAAAATAGTAGGTCGTGGGTTGGATTCCACATGAGGCAACTCGTCCATTTTAAGTTTCACCGAAATTCATTCGACTTTTTTTAGGTTATCAGACAAAAAAAAATCTAGGGTTATGGCATCAGTGTTCGACAGGGACCAATGATCGACATTCTCCCTCTAATCATTAAAAATAGGGGTCTGCAACTGATTTTAGTCTTTAGCAACATTTGAATACAGACTACTTTTATCATTCCGGAAAATTTCAATAAAAATGTGTTATTATTTGGCGTCGAAAACTCTGTCGAAAATTGGGCTTAAAGTGTCACTGGTACAACTACCCTACCTTAAGACTTCACATAAAACAACTCACCGGATAGTTATCAGGGTCATCGCCAGTGTTTTGTCTGTAGATGTCTTTCAGCACCTTCAGGGCGTCGTCGTAGTCCCCGCACTCCATCATGAACTTGGGGCTCTCGGGGAAGGAGAACAGCCAGAAGCCAAGTATGAGGGAGGGCAAGCCGCACGCCGCGACGAACCAGTTCCACGAATCGTACGAAAAGAAGCCGCTCTCTATGCGGATGCCGTTGATGGGAATGATGCCCCAGGCGATCACTGCAAACAGAAACGGGGTTAAACAAATGTGCAAATCGCCTGAGACGTATTTTTGGCCATAGCTCCGAGGATTTTAGGGAAAATCGAGATGGAAATAGTAGCAAGAGTTGAGGAATTTATCGAGACACGTGTGAGCGTTTGAGTTTTGAAAATCGGCTGGAATTTGGAATTTTGAATACTAAATTGTATATAAATTAAAAAAAATAACTGCGAAATCTGTGAATTTTTATCCTTAAGGGTGGAAGTCTTGGCATTCATCTCACTTGATGTTAAATGGTGATAAGGCTGAAGGTGGAAGTGCACTGCACCCGGAATCCTCAACTGCTGAGGAACTGGCTATCTTATCTCTAACTGTCGAAACACAACAATGTTACATAGAAAAAAATGCTACCGGCACAAAGTAAGATAACTTATATTAAAGAAATAAGAAATGATCCCATCAAAAACATAAATGTGAAATGAGAGCCAAGTTCAATATTATGATATATGCCTTGGTTGTTGACTTCAACGACATAAGAAGTGAGATTTAAATGATTGCCAAGTTCAATGGTCAGTCCTGAAATTTATTTATAACAACATAAAATATTTTATAACAACTTAAAATGTCATTTCTTCTTATAACTTAGGATAATATATAGAAGCCTAAGGTCTGACTTGTCTAGTTCTCATATACGAATTATTATTAAGTACCTACTAAAACAGTCATGGAAGAGCCCTATGTTCGATGGCTAGTTTCTACCAGCCAGCCAAATTTCGGGAAGAATAAAATAAGAATTTTACAGCTTTAGAACTTGCGAAGGCTATAATACTCGTATAGGTACTTAATTTGTATATGAAAACTAGCCAAGTCAGCCCTTAAGCTTCAATATATTGTCCTAAGTTATAAAAAGAAATGATATTTTAAGTTGTTATAAAATATTTTATGTTGTTATAAATATGTTTCAGGACTGACCATTGAACTTGGCACTCCTTTAGATCTCACTTCTTTTGTACTTGAAGTCAACAACCAAGGCATATATCATACGTAATATTGAATTTGGCTCTCATTTCACATTTATTTTTTTAATAGGATATTATTACTTTTTGTACAGAAATTATTTAATTATTTATAAGTAATGATCTTACGGTATTGATGTGCGCTAATTATTGCATTAATAATAAATACTAAATCCCAGTTAATAATAACGTAATAAATACGAAACTCGTAGTCGTCTATGCTCATAGTTATAAAATTATAAACAAGTACTAAAACTGATATGTTTAGATTTAAAAAAATTAAGGATGCTATTCCACTCGTTATATACGTACGTATTCACGTGAGGATCTTAAAATCCACATAAAGACCGGCTGTCATCAATTTTGATCGCTGATTCTTACATTACAGGCATCTATAAGTAAGTGTTCCTAGTAGAATCAATTAATTGAAAAATATACCTAATAAGTTGAAAACATTTACTAGTTTCTGATTTAATCCTTTACATTCGCCCAACTAAGTATCTGGATGCTAAATTTGAACTTTCTAGGTCGTCTGGAACTGGGTTAGAGTTTGATCTATCTATCTATAGATTAGTCAGTCAATCAGTGATAAAAATGACGATTTTTGGTCGTTACTATTTAGGTAAAAAACCGTTTTAGGTGTGCTTATGAAAGTTGGAGCACATATTATTATGTATCTCGCAAGTCTCAATATATGAGCCAAATTTTACATGTTTATGAGGAAAAGTTTTTGAGTTCTGAGCCAAAAGTGGCTCCAAATGGTTCGTGTAATATGGTGCACACGGTGCTGCTCGCCCGTTCTGTTAGCTTGAACTTGGCTTGACACGCTGCCGCGTGTCTAGATATAATATCACAACTTACATGGTAGTAAGATGACTCCCAAAGTCCAGAACATTTCCATCCAACAGAGGATTTTCTCTCTGTACTTGGTGGCTTGGAACTCGCCGAGGTATGGGAAACAGATTCCCATAGCACCGGCAACCCTGAAAAATTACAACATTCAGTAAAACTGTAGCTTAATATTATCTAGAAGAGCAGGTAAGTAGGTAGGTACATGAAACAATTCTGTAAGAAAGGTTTCAAACTAGTGATTAGCTAATATTATTAGAATTAACCTTAAATTAATAAAAGTTTCAATTAAAATTTTTATCGATCCTATATAAACACCTATTTACTCTTAGTATAAGTTCAATATCATTATAACAAAATATCATTAGTTTGCTATAACTTCGTGGTAGCTTCTCTTTACTTTAACAAGAACGTCTGGTCATGAGCATGCATAAACAATATTATTATAACAAAATATCATTAGTTTGCAACAACTTCGTGGTAGCTTCTCTTTGCTTTAACGAGAACGTCTGGTCATGAGCTTGCATAAACAATATTATTATAACAAAATATCATTAGTTTGCTACAACTACGTGGTAGCTTCTCTTTGCTTTAACGAGAACGTCTGGTCATAAGCATGCATAAACTTTCCGAAGGATTGCTTAAGTACAGTTAAAAAGTGGACTACTAAAATTATATCAGGTACTTATATTTAAATTACTCGTTTAAAGGTTCATAATTACGGTACGAACAATTTGTCGCATCAGATTATGTGTATTCAAACAACAACTAACCCACTAGCGTCACCTAAGTGGACCAATGGCAGACTTTCCTGTCTAAGATAAATTATACAAAAATATGACAAAGCTAATTCAAAGCGCACCACATCCTCTATTTTCAAGTCCTATCCATCATCCGGAGACAGAGCACTAATTTAGTTAGTATTGAAAAACCGCTCCAGTAGTTAATAATGTCCCTTGATGACATCGTTTATGCCTTATTTATATCTAATTGGTGAATGTGGGAACCGTGCTTCATTATCTGCTACTAGCAGTTGTTGCTATTGTTCATTGCGATGTTCTATAATGACACGTTTGTGTATGTACATAGAGTTGCTAATGGACATGTATTTTGTTCGCTATAATTCTATGATTACTATGAGTGGTCACGTGTAGCCCCGCAAGAGTGGTATTAGGCATTCTCTGAATGTATGACGTTCGCGTGAAATAAATTGTTTGTAAGTTGCATTGAACATAATAATATGTCGCAGTAATTGAATAAGTGCAGGAAAATAATTACCTACGTCTTGTCATTTATAATCTTAACTAATATAAGCGTATACTGATGAAGGTACAACTGCATAGAATAACGTACCCAATACGTTTCCAACAGTATAACCTCTATCATGTATCTTATTAGATATACAAAAGCACAACTAAGTATCTGAACTGAAAACAGCCTTTCTGGTCGAAAGTTAGAAACCAAATAAAACTCGGAATGACTTTATCTGTAGCGCGAATAACGTAATTAAAAACAAACCTTCAGTTTGATCAGTTAAGAATCTAAATTGGACCTCGGTACAATTTTCAAAAAGTACCTAAACCTGCAAAGCAAATAATATCATCCTTTGGTTGTTGCGTTTCTAAAGTTTCTATCTAGTATACTATGTCTCTTTTGTTAGAGTGGCAATGCATTACATGGATGATTAGAAATAAGTTGAAGACGACAGCCTAAGCTAATTTGCAAGTATCTTACTATATCTTATCTTATCTTATCTTAGTTATGGCGACTACCGAGGTTTCCCTCTATCTGTAGCACTTCGTTCTATCAGGATCTTTTTGTGTAACCCCATCCTTTCACTCTTCTCCTCAATGAAAATAACTGCTTTATGTTTAGCAATGTCTTTTAGGGCGAAAGTTAGTATGGAAATCTGTCATTCCTTACATTTCGGTGTTTTTTTTTTTTTTTTTTTAAATTAAAAACATAGCATTCCCCCGACGTGGGTCAGTGTCGGAGATTTTTTATATCTTATTCTATTATTCTATTATATTACTATATAGCCTTATATATCCTTGCCACGATTGTGGCCTATTTTATACAACATTCTTAATTTACGTGCGTCTTATTCAATAATTAAAAATTTTGACCATTTTTAAGACCTATTTCCTTTTCTACTTTGTTAATCCTAGTATACCAATATACGGGTGAAAACATAAGTACTTTAAGGTTAAGTCTTGTTTCTCAAAATTACTATTGACGCGACTCTCGTGCAAAAATCTAAAAATGTTGATCTTGTATTTTTGCTTGTTAATAGTTTTGCTATGTTTTCTTTATTCACATTCATACCTATCTTTCTTTCATACTTCATTCTTTCATACTCGTGGACTAGGCATTCTGTAATTATGTGTATTACAGTCTCCTCTTGCTCGGGGTCATAGATGCACGATGGGTTGTCCTTGCACTTGAATCGGTTTAAGTACGAGGAGAACCCACCGTGCCCACATTTCGGTGTTTGGCCTGGCTAGAAATTATGAAGTGTTTCAAGATTTTTGGAAAATGATTCCTTTTATTTGGTTTTTATTACGAATAAACACAAGTTGTGTAGTCCACGTGAGCAAAGCCGCGAGCAAAAGCTAGTTTTTTATAATTTTGTAAAGGATAAGTTTATTAACTTACGAAAATCCGTTAATGAACCGGCAAGCCATGAAGATGGGCAGGATTTGGACGAACGAGGAGAGGATCCCGACGAATCCGTCCATCAGCAGAGTGGACACCAGGACCACCTTGCGACCCTTGGTGTCTGCCAAGCAACCCCAGAAGTAGGAACCAAGAACCATGCCTGGAATAAAATAAACGTTTCACACGTCGGAAGATCTTGCCTTATTTAAATTAAATGCTATTGGCAATGATAGTGTTCGACGACTTTCTTAGCTGTCCGCTCTTTTGGTCCTTGTCCGTAACATAAATGAAAGCGTTAGCGTGATAAGTAGGGTGCAGTCTCCATTAAATTAATCGGTGTAACACAAGTAGTCAACATAATCAACATTCACCAAATAAAAGGAGATATATTTATGGCGACTTATGCTGCAATTATCAATGTGATTCGTTCAGTCTCAGTAGGTAGACCTCTTTACACGAGGCGTAAAGCGGCACCTTGGGGCGGCAGGGTGAGGGTGACTGATACTGCGTTGTTTTCACGCTGCACCAATTGTCTTCGCGTCTGGACTCCATTTCCATTTAACATCAGGAAGTGGAGTCATTTGCCGTGCAAACCATAATGAAGTCACTCACCAAACATAGGTGCAGCAGTCAGCCAGCCCTTGTCGGCGGACGTCATCTGGAAGTCGCAGGTGGCGGCCGGCAGCACGAAGGACACGATGGTGATGCCAATGGCAGTGTTCGAGTAGATCAGCCCCGATACCGCCAGCAGGCAGAAGTGGAACCGGCCGAAGCCTGGCAGTAGGGAAAATATTGTAGCGATTAGTAGTGGGTACTCAAAATAACATATTACCAGCTCATTTAATGTCCCCGTTGCCGGGGCACGAGCCTTTCCTATGGGTGATAGGGAGAACGGGCTATAAACCGCCACGCAGGACCAGTGCGGGTTGGTGGTTGTTAACGACTGCTGATGCAGCCGTGACCAATGGTTTTACGTGCCTTCCGAAGCACGGAGGAAATCGAGATGATACCGGCCGGCCTTTGCGAAAGGTCCTCAGCAATCGCACGCAGACCGCGCGCGTTAACCACTGCGCCATCGAGCTCCTCAAAATAAAGTAGCTAATATTTGCCATCTACCAATATTTCTGGTTGAGTGTTGAATAATGCCATTCGGCATAAAATCGGCCTTTATATCGTCATAATTTGAGCTCGTGAGCGCCCACTGCTGGGTAAATAAGCCTCCCCTTTATATGCTGACGATTTTTTAGATAAATACATTTATTGTAGTAGTTGTATAATTTTACACTTCAACAGGGCAGGCTAGGTATTCATCACTCCGGATCCTCAAAAACTGAGCAAATCGCCTTCTCAATATGGTGGTATTTAGACAGTTAGGAACCCTTCGCTGGGAATCGAACCCTGGACCTCGACGACTAAGACCTGTGATTTAACCATTAGAACACAGAGGCTATTGAATTAGATGTCGCAATCATAAATAATTCAACGTTCTGCTCTGTGCCCTGCAAACATTTTTATCTGGATCTTTAATAAAATAATGATGGTATACGTGTATGTAAGTAATAATATGTTTTGTAAGTATTTTGTATTGGACATGTTTATTTATTCAGTCTTTTACTTTAACTTTTTAAACGTATTTTTACTGTATATTTGGTTTGATTGGCATTGTGCCCGTAACTACAAATTTAATAAATGATTTCACTGATACATACAAATGTAAAAAAATGATATTTAGCAATTGGGACTAGTGACAAGTGCTAAGCAAACAAAATAGTTTTAGATAAAAATAATTAAGGTAAACTGATGGAATCTTATGTTACCTAAGTAAGTATTCATTCATTCATTATTTTTTAATAAAACAAATGTAACTCAACGAGAAAACGTACAATAGTACAATTATATTAGAGAAACGTGTGAAATAATTGTCATTTATAATGTTGTCTTGGCATAGTGCCAAATAGTTTGTTAACACCTATTGCTATTGTAATGCGCTTGGTAAGTACCAAGCGGAAGAAATGAAAGACGGAAAGACGGAATGAAAGACGGACATTAATAAGATCGTGAAGACTTACCGGTGGCTGAGATGGCAGCCTCAAAGTCGGCCCCATGCTCCAAGAAGTCTAAACCTGTAAAAAAGAGACAACATTAAATAAATTGTTCAAAATTGGAACTTCATTTGTGACAAAACTTCTTACTACTTAACTGCTAAAACGAGCTTTTGTTCTTTCTTTTCAATCGTTAAATGAGTGGGTATATTGGTCGGCATTGGCACATTTCTTTCCATATTTGAAATTGAAAAACGTAACATATTTATTGGTTGATTTCTGTTAAGAAAGCTGATATTATGGTAAGTATGTTCGTCTGCAAATATCTAGCGATTGGCACGCTCGCTCACTTGGCATTCACCAATGATCGCGCGTCTTTAAATCGATGACAGATCGTACGTGAACATTACAGACAATTTGAAGTTTATTTGCTTTATAATAAGATATATTATTGCTCATACATAGAATGTAGTTGAGGTTGATAATACCCTTATTTGAACTTATAAAATTAAAATGGACGGTCGGGTTCAAACCCTTTGTTTTTATTTGTATGCTATTATTATATCGTTTTCCTCTGTTTATTTTTTACATAAGGATTTTTTTTAATAGTAAGGGCACATGAGTAAGTAAGGGTTTTGTTAAAGTAAAATGATAAAATAGTTAGCTAACAAACACAAACGTGCATATTACAAGGTTAGCTAATTTTCAAAGTTTCTGTATAATTTTAACCTGTTATTGTCATCTATACTTTTGAAATACCCCAGGTACCTACTTATCAAGTAAATATACGGATGAAATTATAAAACATGAAAAAAGACCTAGTACTTTTGTCCATGACATTGTCATTTAATTAGTTCGAACGTAAGATAGTCATTGAAAAAAAAAACTAATGACAAGTACCAAAAGTAATTTATAATTTTTTGTGACCTAGTTTTTACTTGGCATTGGGACTTAATGGAGGGGACAGTGTTGCTTTTAGACTAAAAAATTTGGACATGCCTGTTCTAGAATCTAGATCATGTATTGACATTTTTATTTTAAAGATTCTGTTTAATATAAATTGTCATTATTCGATACCCACTACCTATATTGAATTATTTGTTTTGTCTGAAGTGGTGTCACGCGCCAGATGAGTTAATCTTATTTCTAAAGTCGGCGTCTGAAGTTGCATTGACCACTCTCGATCTCGAGTAAATTTTTTATCAAACCCAGATGGGTTTGATAAAAAATTTACTGTGCGGTGATAAATCATTTAGAGTTTTTCTTGGGATTTTTCATAGTTTTGGAAATCCGCTTTAAACTCTAATGTCATTGAAGGTGAAGAATAGTGATTGATAAGGAGGTATGGTGTGATTGATTGATAATCTGTCGGTTACAAGTTGCTCTCTTGGGCCGAATATTGGTTATTTTTGTGTGGCTCCTTGTGTATCGTTCCAGTTTTTTTATTAAATCTATCTCGGCGCACTGCTCGGCAAAGATTGAGCTTGGGATTCCTTTAAGCTTCCCCATACATCTCAATCTTTAGCGATCTCCAACAAATTTCTTTTATAGACGGCTAGGTCGTCCTATCAATGCTTTCTAATTAATTATTAGCTACATGAAAACATATCACTCCTTTTTTTGGCAGTCGTGTAATAAATTAATATTATAACTTTTTAAACTATCGTCGTCACTTACATCTATATATTAATACGTGAAGCAAAAACTTTGTACTCCTTTTTCAAGAAAATTGCGCGGACGGAGGAGTATGAAATTTAGCACACTTATAGTTTATATAGAGAAAGATTGCAGGATGTTAATATTTTTTTTAAATTATGCATACAAAATACATTAAATCAATAAAACAAACATTGCACACACTACCATGTATTTGACATACACGTATATGTATTTGATACACACGCATACAGTGGTGAACATATCATTAGAAACACTACCAACGGAACTTAACACTATACAAGATATTTGACCCTAATACTCTTTATTTGGAAATGAAACAACAAATAGCATAAAATATGTTCAATAACTTATCGTTTATTAGAAAAAACAACAAAATATCAATTATACCAGTACCGATTCAATATTAAATTTCATACAAACAACTACTTAAATGAGTTTTAAAGTACCAGCAATAATGGACAACTAATTAGAAACAATACAAAAAAAAATAAAAGGTAAATAATTTATTGGTTTAATTATTGAGCATACATGAAATTTAGGTAATAGATACTGTGTATGTATAGGCTACTAAAACTTATAATTAATATTTTGTTGCGTACCCTTTATTATCAATCACAGCTCTACAATGACGTGGCATTGATTCAAGCAATTTCATACATTTTTCTAGTGGAATTGAATTCCATGCTTCGACAAAAGCTTCGTAGAGTTTGTTGTGACTGGAGTTACGTTTGTTTGAGACTTTCTTTTTTACGACATGCCACAGATTTTCTATGGGATTTAAATCAGGGCTATTTGCAGGCCAGTCTAAGATGGAAATACGCTGTTCCTTAAGAAAATATTTTACATTGTTAGCGGTGGTGTTAAGGGTCATTATCATGCTAAAAGATCAAGGTTACAGGCAAATTGTCGTCAGAGTAGGGAATCATTGTCTCTTCTAAGATGTTTTTGTACTACAGTTGATCCATAGTACCTTCAATCTTTCGAACGGGTCCAATTCCACATCTGGAAAAACATCCCCATACCTTGATATTGCCGCCCCCGTGCTTGACTATGCTTCTAGTGTATTTATAATTAAAAGCATGGTTTATTGGACGTTTAATGTAGCGCTTGCCGTCTAAATTTACAATGTTTATTTTAGTTTCATCTGAGAATAAGACTTTTTTACAATCTCGCAACGTCCAATTGACATATGTTTTAGCGAATAATTATCGCTTCTCTCGATGTTGCTTGGTAAGAAGCGGTACCTTTCGAGAAACCCTCCCAAATAATTTTGCTTCCACTAATCTACGGCGTACCTACCAGTCTTGACAAGACGTTTCTAGGGTCATCAGGCGAAAAAACTTCATTTTTAATCTGGTCGGAGCCTTTAAATGGGTCTTGTTTAGCAATACGTACGATTAGCATATCTTCTCTGGTGGAAGTTTTCCTCGATCGAACCTTTCTAAGAACATTCTCAATAGTTCCGTGTCTTTTTAATGCTATTCATTAAAAACTTTCTTCACGGAACATTTTAAATGATCAGCTATTCTCCTGTTCATCCATTTTTGGTCGATGTGCAATTTAACAATTATTTGCCTAGTTGACGCGTCACAAATTTTATTTTTGCCCATTTTGAACAAAAAATCGTAAGTGAAATCTAATTTGATGTTCAATTGTCGCCAAAACGATATAAATAGCTAAGAAAGAAGTTTAATTTTTTCAATTTCAAAAATGGAATGTACCGTGCATGCTTTTCTAAAGTGTTTCTAATTAGGTGTCCAAGCGGCCAGTAACAGAAAATAAGCTATGTATGCTTTAAACTCTTTTTATGATTGAAGTTTAGATAGTTTTGTTTTTTAAATGTATTTTATGAGTATTCTAATTGAGTGGCTATATTGTTGCATGATTATTAAATATTGAATCTATAAATTTTTCACGAATATTGTATGTGGACTTCAAACTTTCATAATTTCATATGAAGTGTTTCTAATTATAAGTCCACCACTGTACTTTCACACTGTAATTTCTTTTCAAAAATTTCAAAAATGGAAGAGGAGCGGCCGAAATCTGTCAATGCCAATCCAAACTCACATTCTATCTTTTTTAATTTTTCATTGCTTAGGATACAATCCGTACAGCCTTAATAAAATTACGATCGAATTTCGACCACTGGGCGACCACTAGTTAGTAGTTAATCTGTGATCTTGTAAAATATCGGACACAACAAAAAACATGGCCTAATAATTTAGTTAATAATGATTAGGCCATGTTTGTAAATGTTCACATTAACGCCTCGGTGGCCGAGTGGCAAAGCGCTCGGGCCGAAACCCGAAGGCCCCGGGTTTAATTCCCAGGTCGGGCAGAATGTGTTTTTTCGATGTTTCGGATTTTTCGATGCATAGCCCGAGCTTGTAATCACCAAGCCGCACTTGGCAAGCGCGGTGATAAGCCATATCCCATTAATTGTAGTGATGACTTGATTTCAATGTTGGAGTCCTTAGCCCAGCAGTGGGACAGTTATAGGCTGTTGACTTTACTTACTTACTTACTTTAAATGCAATTATTATTCTAATAAATTAACATTATTTTGACAAGTTAAGTCTAAGCATGTGGCATATATTACATTCCAATTATTTACTAAATCATTGTTTTGTTACATATTAAAATTAAGTTACATCTACATATTAACGTTAAACACTATTAATAAAGACTGTACAAATATTTTCTACACGAGATTTACATACAGTCTACTACATGCGTTATCTTATCATTGAATAGTGTATACAAGTAGCTTTGTTTGCCCCATCAAACTTGAATCAATTATACCTAGATGAAGCCTTGTAAATAAGTCGGGAGGATGACATTTCTAAATACTTGAGCCTTTTTATCAGGTAGATGTGTGCCGTACGCGCACAAATAAATATGGCAATGACACGGTCAATAGGACATAAAACGCTAAGCGGTGACGGTGACTAGATGGAGCTACTAGCACATTACGTAAACAAAACAGCTAAATATAATGAAACGTCCTTAATGAAGATATCGCAAAAAAATTTAAACTAAAATGTTAATGATGATAATCAAAAACTGAACAAACTAGCAAATTATTAGTTTATTACATCTTGTCAAAACAGTGTCCATTCACATCAATACATCGCTGCATCCGATGGAACCACTGAGAAAAGCACGTTGCTTACTCGTCCTTAGGGGTCACTTCGATGGCCTTTTGAAATGTAGCAACTGCTTCCTCGGCGTCCATAAAACGTTTTCCTCGAAGTTTTTCTTTTATATTCGGGAATAAAAAAAAATCGCAAGGTGCGAGGTCAGGGCTATACGGCGGGTGACCCAGTAATTCCACGTCTGACGTCGCCAAATAGTCGATGGTTTGCTTGGCGGTGTGCGACGAGGCGTTATCGTGGTGAAGGAGGATCCTACTGCAAAGTCGTTTCTCCCGAACTTTTTCCAAGACAAGTGGCAAACAATTGTTAGTGTACCACTCTGCAGTAACTGTTTTTCGATCCTCTAAATCAATTGTTGTGTAATGACTTCTCCTTCCGAAGAACGATGCCACCATCTTTTTTCCCACGCTTCGACCTCTCTTCACTTTAGTTGGCAACCCTTTGGAAGGAAACACCCACTCAGCAGACTGTCTTTTAGTTTTAGGATCATAACAGTAAATCCAACTTTCGTCACCCGTAAATATGTCGAACACAGCATTTCAGTCACCTCCATTAAACTTTGAACCATTTCACGGCACCAATCAACATCGACGGAGTTTTTGGGCCTCTGTAAAATTATGAGGTATCCACCGGGGGCACAAAGCTTCCTGACCGCTACATGTTCATGGAGGATTTTGTGCACTTGACTCATACCGATGCCTAAGCTTGTCCGAATCTGCTGATAGGTTACTCTTTTGTCAGTCTGTATCATACGCCGCACAACACTGATGTTATGTATCTTCAGTCGTCGCCTTAAAAGGCCGTCCCTCATGCAGATCATCGGTGAGATTAGTGCGACCACGTTTAAACTCATTAAACCAGTTATAAACAGTGGCACGAGATGGGACTTCATAGTAAAAGGCCAATTGAAGTCTATTATCTTTATTGTTGACTTAAATGACATTGAAAGTCATATAAAATCATTGCACGAAAATTTTCTCGCGTTAAATTTAATCTAACGTAACGTAACACAGACAATTTTCCATTTGCCGCCAAGTCGAAAACAAATGACAAATAAATGAAATACATACACAATAATATTGGCAAAGAATTTTTAAAATTTGAACTTTTTTTTATTATTAGAACTGGCCACTTGTAAACGATATACTTAATAGTATATCGTTTACAAGTGGCCAGTTCTAAAAACTTTCAGTGTCGCCCTCGTACTTTCGCCATAATTTTTTATTTTATTTTTAGTGCTATTAAATACTCATGTTTTATTTGTGTGAAAACTAATTGGCTTGGGCTAAGAATAAATTCACTTTAGAAGTTTTACGGAGCTATAGGGATTAAACCACGATTTCTTGCATTCAACATAAGACCTAATGTAACCTTGTTTGTGGTCCATATTTAATAAATTGTATAAAAATATGTACCTATGTCAAGTCAAGAGCTCGTGGTAAAACATTGCAGGGTTACGAGTATCTCCTGTTTCATTAGTGTGACATTGTGCATTAAGGAGCAATGTAGAAATGAGAAGCTTTGTAAATAATATGCGCATGTTAACAATACGTGTTAAGACGAGATGGTATGTATGTATTACAGATCGTACTACGGTCACGAGCTATTACCATTGTGCGTCCATCTTCATCCTATTACAAAATTCCTGTTCCTGGATTACCCTAGTGGTGCATGACGGGAAGGACAGGAGATTTTAGTGGGTATGCCCTTGCCTCACTGGGTAGGTAAGGCGAAGAGACCTCGGTGCTTGCCATTCGTGATCCCGAGTCATCCCCGTGGCAGAGAAGGGTTGGTACTAGATTTTATGTGGTTCCCCCTTGTCAAGATTTTAGTAGCTGGACAGAGGAGTCCCACATAAACCGGGGTCGCCCCTAACCCCAGTTTAAGCGGAAAGCTGCGTCATCTGCGTCTTGCGGAAAGCGGTAACCGACGGACAAGTAAAAAGTTTGCAATACTTTTTTTGCGTTATGTCAGGAGATTAAAAACCATATTAAAAACCTGTCACGGACTTCTTGGCGGGAAAGTGAAGTCATGTCTGCGGTTTTGTTTTATTTTCTAAAATTTGTGTTATGTCGAATGTGAAATAATGGTGAATTATTAACCGTTAAGTGTCCGTGAGTGTGCATGAGTGTTGGCAAATGAAACAAAACAGTGCAACATCACTTTTTAAATTCTCTCAAGAAGTCCGCCCGAGGACTTAGTAAAGCCATCTTTATTGAGATACTCGAGGGGTTAGGGGGTATATCATTTCTCACTTCTCATTTCTAATATCATTCATCAACATCATATCATACATGAATAAAAGAAATATTGTAAGAATTTTTCATTGGCTAAATGCTTGTGCAAAGCCATAAAAAAACCTGTCACAGAAAAACAAAATTCTGTCAAATATTTTTAGGAAACAAAATTCAAAAATTCAAAATTCAAAATTCAAAATCAATTATTCAGTTTAGGCTACAAATAGCTCTTATGAACGTCATTATGCCATCGGTTCGTAAGTCTACTCTGGGCGGGAGACCTTGTACTGAGAAGAACCGGCAAGAAACTCAGCAAGTGTCAAGCTCTTTTCTCTCTTACAGCTTCAAAAATATTGGAAAATGCCCTATCATAAAAGGACACTGTCCATCACAAACAAACACAAAAAAAAGGACAAACACAACATCCAAAAATAATACAAAAAAAAAAAATTAAGTTTGCAAAAATTACATCAGGTACCTACCAATTTCAATTTTCACAATGTCATACAGTACTAATAGAAGTCAAAAATTATCTTAACATATTTAAAAAATTATCTTAACATATTACATACATTAATATTCGTCAAGCCATTTTATTATTCCAAACTAAGTAATTTAAAAAATGTGTTTATTTCTTGTTACCATAACAATGATAGAACCAAAACAACATTTCAGTTTTATATTAGTTGTTAATTAAATTGACAGAGTGTTTACTGCTAAATATTCATAATGAATGATACACTTCCGTCCTTCCGTTCTTATTGTAACTTCCAGCGGAATTTTTACAGAACAACTACAGAACAAATACAGAATTTAAATTATAATCCTAACTACGCAGCATATGATATATTTTCAAGTAACATGTTTTATTGTTGAAATGAAAGTACTTTTACGGATCTACTCGCGTTTATGTTTATATATTTATACTAGTTGACCGGCGGACTTCGCACCTCTTTGACAGTGTCCATGACAACAAACCAAACAATTATTCGCCTATAGCAGCACCACCTACCGGGTCCAATTGTAAATCTAAACCATTCTCGAATCCACTTAAACACATACAGAAAATGTCATCCAAATCGGTTCAGCTGTTTAGAAGGAGTTCAATAACTTACACACGCAGAAGATTTATATATTTAAATATACATTAGGTTTAATTAATAAAATCATTACGTGTAGTGTATGTGTAGTGTTCGCGTAAACTTTAGAAAACATTATATTGTGTTTAGTAGGTAGTATACTAAACATAATAAAATATGTTAGTATACTTTAACAATGCTACTTCATATTCGAGAATATAATAAGCATAATTTACTGAATACATAATTTTGTAGCATGGAATGTAATTAAACATTAAATGGACCAGACTTGTACATAATAAATCACATTAAAAAATTTCCCGTTAGTTGTCGTTAAAACTAACCAATCCATATTGTTTAACTGAAAACTGGAAAAACCCAAAGATGACAATTACATCTTATCACACGTCTCTGCTTTTAAGGGCGCCATTTTCCGAGAACAAAACAATGATTCATAATTTGTTAAAAACACGAAAGTAATTCAGAGTACGGAGTGCTAGTCTTTTTTATCATCATTCTTTTTATTTAACGAAAACGAGTATTTGTATGTGTTCGGCTGTTTACTGCTTGACATCATAGATGGCGCTCAGCACCTAAATCGCGTTGGTCGCGATATGTCATGCAATGCGTACACTAACGTTTTCAGGCTGAAGACGAGACTACTATTTTTTTCAAAGCAACTTAAAAATCTAACAGACGCTTGCCAAAATCTACTAAAGTTATTTTGACACGGTACCAAAGTGATCAGCGGCTCGTTGCTGATCGTACTACCGAGACTTTGGATAATCTCTCTTCTGTGAGTTTGGTTTAGAATTTTATCCGCTGCTGCTTCTTACACTTTAAGGCACTATTGTCCACCTTCGACATCGCCTTATTTCAGTGATAATTTATTGTCAATATAATTAAGTATAGCATAAAATGAAATAATTTTAAATATTTACGACTCCTCTCGTTATCGGTCTGTAAACATTAGCGGCTGTCACTTTACAATAATTCATCATCCAACGGTGTAAGGAGGCTTGCAGACTGACTCACAGAAATGGAAAACTATAACTAAAAGTACAGTCAACAAAAGTAATAAATGCGTGTTCTATTCTACTAATGAAGCAAAGATTTATTATCTAGGTATAGGGTATTTGTGGCACCAGCGTTCAAGACTTTGACTTTAAAAAAACTCAAATTAAAAAAAATACTACACATCGCACTACCAATGCAAACACTATTGTACTCAAAATATATTGATATTTGAGATTTTACCGTATTGTAACTGTTTGGGTTAATCTCAAATTTCAGTATATTTTGAGTTACAACAGTATTGCATTGATAGTGCGACATATTCAAAGAATTTACAACAAACGAAGACAGGGTGGCGTTTCTTGATGTCGGCTAATGGGTCTAATTGAGAAGCTCACGCTAAATAACAGTCTCAGTATTAAACTGAGCACATTCTCAAATTGGGCTTATTAAAACGGATTAATCGAGCGGTTGTATCTGGTCGGCACCGCTTCAAGTTTGTTTGTAGGTAGCGATGATGCAATCGTGTCACCCTTTGTAAAAAGGTTTAATGTTTTTGCATTTTTGTTATTGAAGTGACTAGTGGAGGCCGGATGGGTTAACAGTAACAATATGAATGTGTCAAGAGCACAACAATAATAATAAGTAAAAAAATATGCGTTTTTATTTGTCTCATTGTATTACCTACAACACATCAAAATAAAACGAAAAAGTTGAACGTTTTTTTTTGGTGTGAATTAAACGCGAGTTAATTTATGTTTTATTTAGTTTTTTAAAATGCTGAATATATTTTAAGCGGCAATTAACAAACTCTTTCTACGAGTATATCTAGGTATATTTTTTTATGACTGTACAAACCACAGACCGTTAATACTAGATAAGTGGTAATAGTTATTTGTTATACAAGAGTGCAAAGTTGCTTTTTAACCGCGTGCTCAATTTTGATGACCGAGCAAGCGAAGGATTCTAAAATTGAATCACGAGCGCAGCGAGTGATTCAAAAATTAGAATCCTGAGCGTCAGCGAGGGAATCAAAAGAGCACAAGGTGAAAAATCTTTGCACTCGAGTGCAACACGTATCTTTTCATCCCACCTCAGCGAGGAAATGACTAAATGCAAAAAAAGCACCTTTTATTTCAGTTTAGGTATCAACTACTACATTACGATAGGTAAGTATTACAGGATAATTTTTAAATTATAACAAATAATACTTAGGTATAATCAAGAAAAATTTAAAGTAACGTTGCTACAGTTACTTGAGTGTAATATTTTTGTTAGGTACTGTAATGTTGGTGTTAGTGACTTGTGTACTGATAAATTTGGCACCATGGAGGTAGAAGAAAGTAGGTTTAATGATATTTTGAATTTACAAACTTAGTGCACACGATGTTCTAAATTCAATTTACTTTATCCTCTAGCGGATAAAAACGGCTTTTGCACTCAGATATCGAAGAGCAAAAATACTCTTTCCGAGATGGGGGGATGAAAAACCAATTTTACTGACATAGTTTTTTTTAATAAGTGAATTACACAATAAAGTGACTTGAAAAGTGCAAGTGAGTGATAAAAAAGTGTTATCAGTTCGTGACATATTGGCGCTCGACCTGTGCGCGGGCAGCCTTCACGCCAGCTCAATGTCGCTATTTGCATACAATTTTCGCGCAGCTATCCTGTACAGTCGGCATTATAAAAGAGTTTGATTATTTACATATAATTTTACGCAAATATTGTTGCGAACAAATTACAATTTTTATTGCCGAACGGGGAGACACTCGGGTTGAATGTAAAATCGTAGTTCAATCCCCATAGCTCCATCTGACTACTGAAGTGATCTAACTACACACCATTATTTTAAAGCCCGGTGAAACTGAAAATGCCCAGTCAATCAGGAAAATCTCTTAAAAAAACCACCTTTGAAATCAAGTTACCGCTACATTTGATTGACTTAATCACCACGCTGACCAAATTCACATGTGTGGTGATATCGTGATCACAAATTTAGGTTTGCATCAAAAAAATACACTGCCCGACCCGGCAATTGAACCCATCAGCAGCAGCAAGAATAGTAAATCCTTTATAGGTAACTCATTTCGATTTTATAATAAAATACCTAAAATACCTGATTTTATCTATACTAATATTATAAAGCTGAAGAGTTTGTTTGTTTGTTTGTTTGTTTGTTTGTTTGTTTGTTTGTTTGAACGCGCTAATCTCAGGAACTACTGGTTCGAATTGAAAAATTATTTTTGTGTTGAATAGTCCATTTATTGAGGAAGGCTATAGGCTATATTACATCACGCTATGACTAATAGGTGTGGAACAGTCGCTAATTAACGCGGGTGAAACCGCAGGGCACAGCTAGTAATAAATAACTGGGTTGACAGATATTAAATTCAAAACGCATGTTAAACATGTTTTAATTAAGAAGCTTATTATAAGAAAAATGACTTTATTGCAGACAAATGCGTGTGAAAATAAGTCGCCTGCTCTGGCTTGAATAATATTATTAATGTGTACAAAATTGTACAAAATTTGAATATTATATTACATGATTGTAATTTGGTTGAAAAGATGGAAAAAAAGAAATAATCCTCCTGAGTTTTTTGCCAGCTTTTCTCGGTCGAAGGCTCTCCCAAAATCCGAGCTGGTGGTAGATTTAATAGTTTAGTCTAAACTAATTTTTTCGTTGGTTTTCTAAAGTTTACGCGAATACTACACATTGATGTGAAACAACTTTTACGGATCTACTCACGTTTATAAAATTTTTGTTTGTAATGAATTGTTTTTGTAAATGAGGGTAGGTATACAAGCTACTAACTAATTATGAGATGACCAACACCTCAGTCTCCCTGTGACCACGGACCCTGCAAAGGGTTCGAAACGTCAGGATAAACATTAATTAAAAATAATGTTTAAAGTAAAATAAACGCGAGTAGATCCGTAAAAGTTGTTTCATTTTAATTTTTTAGTTTTTTGATTTATAGTTTGACGTCAAGTAGTAGTAGTTAGTAAGAGCTGATGATTTATTTATAATATTAGTGTTTTAGTATAATATCGAATTTTGACTCTGGTGATTAGACATAAATACAAACACAGACACTGATTGTGCCAATCGGAATGCTATAAACGCTCTTTTAATTTGTATTGCCAATGTGTTGTACAGTTATTGCTTAATTGAGACTGATTGAAATTGTTGTTGTTAAATGTATATAACATAAATATTATGTTACTTTACTACTTATCTAATATTATTTTACCTTAAGCATCGTTAAGCGACATGCGTACATGCGACATAAAATAAAATTACAAAGTTCTAGGTAAGAATTCACATGAAACTGTTATCTGTGCTGCGATGGGGGTATTGTAATTATGGCGTATTCAATTAGCTCATGGATATTGACGGTGGTTTATTACACTTTCAATACGTTATATGTTTCATTCGTCTAAAAATAATATAGACTTTTGACAGTTATGTTTAATAGCTAGTCGCTGAACAGATAGTACACACGCCAGCACATGAGACTACCACAAACTGTAAATTTTTCTTAATACACATTGAACTTTATACCTATGGCATATGGTTGAACATTTATTGAGGAAAATTTGACAGTTTTGTATAGGTAAATTTCAGGCGTCTGTACTTTGTCATAGCGGCTTATGATCACATAACTTTTCAACTTTATGTCAAGGTGTTATGACAAAGCACCAAATAATGATGATTGCTTTGCTAACCGTACTTACTGTCTAGGGACCGCTCAATAAGAAAGCTGTTTAGCTTTAAAAAGCATCTTAAGAACTACTCTTTTCCTGATTTTTGGGATAAAAACAATCTTTAGTGCTACCGATATCATTACCGAGGCTGTTCCTACTTTTGGCTCTCATTATAGACGTATTTGAGAAAGATGGTAATGTAAATTCATTAAAAGTCGATCTCCTTTAAAGCTTTGGCTTTAAAATGAAAAGTAGGTACATAAAGGCATAGGTATCGCTACGTTACAATGCTTTAAGCAAGAAATTTCTACTTTTTCGCATTTTGATATTTATTGTTGGTTTAATTTAGATAAGTATGTATGCATACTAACTATGTACTTATCATGTGATTGAGAACAGAACATGTAGATATGCCACCGGAAATGTTTTTGTTCTACAAACTTACTTACTTCTTTTGTCGTCAACGCATTATTTGCACTTTCCAGACAGAAATGGAAATTTGTTTTTCCAGTAGCTATATTTGCATTATACTTACTTACACGGCGGTTTTTAATTGGCTATGAAGCTGCTGTGCCGTGCTGAATGAACTGGGTGGCGATTTTTGAATCTCACCGGTGATCTCGAAATTAAAAGTGGATGATACAAATATAAAAAAAAAAATGTTACTTACTTGCTTACTACTTACTTGAATGATTTTTGCATAATTATTTAATTATTATTAATACACAAGTCATAAATTGGTTACCAGTGACTTTGGAAAAGAGTCAGAAGGAGATTGTAATTGAAATCATAGCGTGACAATTAATCACCGGTCAATAAAACGCACGCCAGAACATATTTCTTAAGGAAACTTAGTTAAAATATGACAAAATATATTAAAGGATGAGTGCAAGTTTTATACCCGATTCAATCAATTAAACGAAAAAATGCAATGAAAAAATATCAATTACCAACCATCTTCAAAAAGATCTTCGTATGGCCTTTAAACCACATGCCCGCCGAACGTATTTTTTATTTTTTATTTTAACAATTAAGATTCATTTGTAAAGTAAAAAGTATTGTTTAATATTTTAAGAACTGATATAGATCTATATATTGTTCAAATCAAAAGCAACGATTCGTTTCAGATTTTAAATTAAATAAAGGCAAAAAAACCAATATTACAAAAAAAAACAGTGGGAAATTAAAATATTAAATATTGTGTATTTTTAAATTGTATTACAAATTGATAGCCTAGAGTGTCTGCGCTTAAAACTGAGGGTACATCATAATGTAAAATAAATGATAAAAAATAGAAATATGCTTGACTCACTTAATAATTCTACTTTGATGATTTATTGAAGTGACATCAAATGAGTAACTTTATACAGCTAAATACATGACATGTCTTATTTGCGTGTTTAACACAATTTACTACGTAAGAAAATAAATAGACCAAGATATAAATGTGGTGATTTATCTCAATGGCGCATTGTTTTACTACGTATAGTGTGCCGGTAATTTTATTAGATTTAATACTTTGACAAGACAAAAACGACACTCTTGTTATTTTGTAAATATTTTTTTATTGTAGTTTTTGTACTTGTAGTGCGTATTATAAATGTTTGTTTAAATGATGTTTTACCAAAACATTATAAAATTTTATTAGAAAGAAAATAAGATTTTTCTGTTCAGACAGATCGTTTACGAACTTACGACAGCGCGTTAAAATAGTAAATATTTCATTTACTTTTAAGAATATGGTGAACGTGTATGGGGACATAATTTAACAAAGAACGTTAGACGTTGAAAATTGCTTGAAATTCAAATAAATTGATTACTTACAGTGTCATAAAGAGTAATCATTATAGATTAATATGTAATTTTTTTCTTAAAAATAAGTAATAACATAAAATAATAGATTTAAAAAATCCGAAGCATTTTTTAACATGACTTAGTAGCGTGCAACCGCGTATCTTTGTAATTTTCTGTCACAAAATAACAAATGGCATCGAGAATGAGTGACAGGCGTGCCGCCGCCGATTCTTGATGCAAACAAATGTGCCGTGAACATTAGACGCACAATGATGCTCTACAAGTTACAATTCATTTAAGACAATTGTTATTTCTGTAAATCTTTCACTTTAAATATTTAGTTACGATCCGTATCGAATTTTGCATTTTATTTAAAGAAAATACGATGTTTATTTTTGGAATTTTTACTTAATACTCGTACAGCCATATTACAAAACTTCACTGTACCGAATATACTTTTATTTAATGTATCGTTTTAGCTACATATTACAAAAAAAATATGTTTTTTAATTAAAAATTATATTTAATACGTAGTTTTCACTTCACATTATAAATATTAAGTCTAAAGATCTATTTAGTAACAACAAAAAATAAAAATAAACTTTCTTAAAATAAATTAAAAAATGCTTACCCATTATGGCAATTAATTTTCCACACTGTCACTCAAATAAAAATACGAGAGATCACGTAATGAGATATGCGCGGAGCTATTACCGTCTCATCGTCACCCTGTGCAATGAGGGATGCGCGGGCGCCGCAATTCTAGCGGCGAGCCTCAAGGATTCCGCGTGCTGCCTACAAAGGCTTATGTGCGAATGCCGCTGCGCTACCGGCTTCCAAAGAGGACTACTATTGATAACGATAAGAGCGATCGCTCATCTCGCGTTATCTAGACGGTGACCACAATCCATCTCGGTCTGACTTCTAGGTCGCGTCAGCTCCGGTCTTATATAATTATTATATAACCTCCTTGAAAAGTATTTTTTTTTCAATAAGATTTTCATTATTGTTAAAAAAAACACATTTAGCCCTTTACGACTAGATTTATTAAAGGGAAAAATGTTCTAATGATATTTATATTTTCATTATAATTTACAATGTTAAAATGCGGTGGAATGCGGGTAGCGCACGCAAGGTGGCGTAAGGCCGCGGCTATGGCACATTTTTCCATAGCGCCCACTCTGCCTATTATCGCCACAAACGGGCATAGGCACAGAGTAAACCAAAGGTACGACCCTAAATAACATTGTGACTTTGACAGAATGGCGGGTAGCGCACGCAAGGTGGCGTAAGGCCGCGGCTAAGGCACATTTTTCGATAGCGCCCACTCTGGCTATTATCGCCACAAACGGGCATAGGCACAGAGTAAACAAAAGGCACGACCCTGAATGACATTGTGACTTTGACAGAAGAAAGAAAGGATGCACTTCGTGCTACTAAACTTCCATGAGAAGTGCTGAAGATACTGGTTTCTACACTTACAATAAAAGTAGTGTCAAAATTAGTGTATCTAAAGTCATTTATACTGTTATAACCACCATAGGTATGGCATACCTTGAGCCAAAAATAAAAAAATATATTCGAATCATAATAAATTCCTCATAACGTTGCATAATGGGGCCATTGAAGAGTTCTGATCGGTGTTGGTGTGCATGTTCGCTTGCATCCATTGTTTCTTCTGCATGTGCATACTATTTGGGGGCGGGAGGGCGGTGCATGCGTACTGCATCCAAGCTGGATAAAGTGAGTTAGCGGAATTAACACTACATAATTATTTCAATTACATTTTTTGTACCATGGATTTCCGCAAAATAACGCCTGATTCCATTAATTATGATAACTACATCGTCGAATTAAGACTTGAGAAAAGATTTTGACGAAATTTAACTTTTTTCTTTCTTAACTTCAAGTTTTCATAAGACATTATAAACAATCGTGGTCACTAACATACGAATATTGCAAATAACGTGACCACATCAATGTTTTTGTTAATTGTGTGTAGATATCCGATATTTCGCTATATTTAAGCTACTACTAAGACCATAAGACGTTTTGCAGACGATTTTCTTGGATTGCTGATACTGACTTTTTTAAATCACTAGATGTAGCTCGTATGAGTAAGAAATTTACTACTATCATTAGCAACATTTTAAGCTAAACAACACTGACTCAGCTCGACAGCAATAGCAGTTTTAAATGTATATAGTTTACGTACATCGAAATAGAAAATCTAGTCTCTAAGATAACATAGAAGAGTCTTCGCTGTCTCAGTCACATGGAGATGATGGAAAGAAAGGTCTTGAAAATGATGAAAAGATTATTTGGGACAAACGTCAAGACATCGAGTAGTCGGATGTACCAGTTATCTCATTATCAGTGCTGAGTTTCTTGCCGGTTCATCTCAGTACAAGGTCTCCCGCCCGGGGTAGACTTAAGAACCGACGGCAGAGCTATTTGTAGCCTAAACTGAATAATGAATTTGAGATTTGAATCGTTGGAAGAAAGAACTGAAAAGAACCGGCAGGAAAACAGATAACATAGGAGAGTCTTCACTGGCTCAGACACGTGGAGATGAGGTGATGGGGAGAAAGCGTCCTTGAAAAGAGATAACTTGGGGCGACCGTCAAGACATCGCCCAAAGTGATGTACCAGTTATCGTTGGAAGAAATACCTGCCAGCAAATAGAAAACATAGTGTCCGAGACAACATCATACTAAGTCGTTCTTGGCTTGGACACATGGAGACGATAGGAGAGAATCAGATCGTGAAAATACACAACCTGCAGGTAAACCGGCAGATCGGGACGAGTGACTGGCCAGACTTGGCACAAATTCGGAAGGTATCGCAGTCTGTAAGGTTATAATGGGGGATGTTGGGAAAATATTGAGAATATCGTGGAAAGATAAAGACACAAATCAATTGGAGTTAATGAATGAATTGTAGAATTGAGGGAGTGGTCAATATCATCAAAAGAAGGAATTTGCAGCATCTGGATCATATACTAAAGATACGTACGATATTTTGTAGTTCATAATCCAAGGTCTAGAGAATGTAAACTGTGGGAAGAAGAAGAATACACTTAGAAGAGATGATTAAGTATTGGATAAAGTCGACCCGCTGACATGGTTTATGGAAAGAGTTCACACTTGTCATCTTAAACGTCATGAAATAATAAATACATAGCTTCAATTTTTTATTGTTCCCAATTCTAGACCCAAACGTCACACATAACGTAAAAAATAATAATAACTAAATTTATTAAATTTTTTACAGCTACTTAGCGAAAAATATAGCTGGACGTCATCT
The DNA here is from genome assembly GCA_963082485.1 of Eudonia mercurella. Taxonomy (NCBI): domain Eukaryota; kingdom Metazoa; phylum Arthropoda; class Insecta; order Lepidoptera; family Crambidae; genus Eudonia; species Eudonia mercurella. The sequence goes on from OY720028.1 coordinate 11,345,155, forward strand.
TACTTAAGCAGATTGTTATTTTCAGTTGAGCAACACAGATCCCCAGAGGCGGGCGGGACTCAGCCAAATGAGTCGCGGTATAAGGCGATTTGTCAGCTTGATACTTTTTAAATAGACGCGCATTTATTAAATTGTGGTCGTCTCTTTGTGCCTCCAGAATTATTATTTTCAGCTAACAGAATGTATTGAGAGATTTTCCAAGCGTTGTGTTTGACTCTTTTATTGGTTTTCAATTGAATATATAAAAATGTTAGTTGCTTGTAGTTAAGCCGTATCTCATAAAGGTGTTCAATGTTCATATAAATTCAAATATTTTCTCTTTGTTACGTGTCCCATGTTGGTAGGTTGATTAATATTAGGTGCATGTAAAGCAATGCTAGAGCAAGTAACACTAATTAATAATAATAATGAATACTTTGCTAAAATATAACGAACTTGTATCGCTGAAACTTTTTAACTGCCTCTATGGTGTAGTGGTTAAGACCACAGGTTTAGACCCAGAGGTCCCGTGTTCGATTCCTGTGACCGGGGTACATGTTTGTGTACTCGGTTTGGTTGGTGGTAGAGCTTGTTTGTGCGCCTGGCTAGCTCCACCATCTTATCTAAATATATCGCCATAACATCAATGTTTGTAGCATTATTGTGTTTCGGCAGCTAGAGATAAGATAGCCAGTGCCTGAGTAGTTGAGGATTCTGGGTGAAGTGCGCTTCCACCTTCGGCCTCATCATCACTTAACATCAGGTAAGATGAAGGCCAAGTCCCGGGGCCATAATATATAAAAAAACTTTTTTAAATGTAAAGAAAATGTCTTCTCTGGACTTCTTGGCGAGAAAGTAAAGAGTCAAGTCTGCGGTTTTGTTTTATTTTCTAAAATTTGTGATAAGTCGAATATTAATGTGAAATAATGGTGGATTACTAACCGTTAAGTGCATGAGTGTTGGCAAATGAAACAAAACAGTGCAACGTCAGTTTTCATATTCTCTCAAGAAGTCCGCCCGAGGACTTAGTAAAGCCCCACATCTTTACCGAGATACTCGAGGGGTTGGGGGAATATCATTTCTCACTTCTCATTTTTATTATCATTCATCATCATCATACAGGAAAGAATTATTGTTTTTTTATGTATTACTGTAAGAAAAAATACTTTGACGCTGGCTAAATGTGCTAATCGCACGAAGCCATCAACCAAAGGAAAAAAAAATGTCTTCTCTATTCCGTCGTTTCTTTAGTAGCCTTATTTTATTAGTCTTTTTTTACGCAATTGGTTTTTCTAGTGTAAATCACAGATGAAAAGAGGCCTTTGCCTTTCCAATAAAAAGTACACGCCTCTGTCCTCAGAGGTCATTGAAGACATCACTTGAATTAACAAATCGACCAAAACTTTTAAAATTACCTGACAGCTTAAGTTTCAAGGGATTTAAAAGGTCAGGATGTGATTTGAAAATGTAATGTATGGGTGGCATTGATGAACGGAAAATTTTATTTGGGTAGATTTTCTGTTCTTATAGTCAAGACTTTTTATCAAAAGAAAGAGGGTAATTTTTTGGAGATTTGTTAATTGATCATTCTTTCATTAAAAACAGACACAACATGAAAACAACAGAACGACCGCTACACTACTTAGGTTTTGCAATAAAAACCTAAATATCGGATTGAGGCGGTCAATACATGCCTCATAGCTAATGTCAGGTGAGCACATAGGTAGATCAGATCATAACCCACTGCGAACTTAAGGCGCTGACAACTGTGAAATGCGCTTCACTTATGCATGGTTTATACAAAAAGTGTACAAACATATGTATATACGACATACAACGTCAAGAAAAAAATATGTTAAAATAGACTACATTTCCAACAATTTTATTGTTTCTAAAATGCAGAATGATGAAATTTCCTCGATAGAAAACATTTTAAAAGTCACCTCTAAATAGTACAGTACATATTCATTTACTAAAGTGAGTCGATGAAATCAGGTATGCTAATTCGTAATACTTATTAGAAAAACGCATTTTTTATTTTATTATAAAAATCTAGATTTAAAAAATAGCCTTTTTCGACCTTCCTGACTTGAGTCCAGTGAGTCACGCACTATTTGCATCCCTTTTGCTTTATGCATATCGGCAGAGAGCGTTGTATCATGGTTGTCAGCGCCTTCATTTGGTCACCCATCTGATAACCTGCCATTGCGTAAGTCGCTTAACTTACAAGATCGCAACCCATACACAATAATCGTTGCGCTAGCCACTGCGCTATCAGGCTTTGGAGTGTTATTACTACCTTTAAAACCATTCGTCTTCGCCAATGCCTGCTATGGTAACTTTGTACGTACATCATTCAATTTAAAAGTAAAAGCAATTGTTGACATTTTTATTATGTAATAAAAGGCGTAAGCCAGAGGCCGGCCGTCGTAGGAATACCAAACTGTAAGGAAAGAAACAAAAATACGATGGAACCTCGACCCGTTTGCCTATTGCGAAACCGTCCACACTAACGTTTATGCATATCGATCAATGGGTAATTTTTTATGTCGTGGACAGCATATTAACCGTTGCAATCTTGACTTTGAAGCTTATATAATAGAGTGCGATGTAAACAATTAATGAATATGGGTCAGTTATGTAAAATACAATCGTGAACGCGACTAACTTTTTCGCAATGGAGGTCTTCGAGTCATTATCCGCTCGAATACCGATCGTGAAAAATTTTTCAACACTTACAAAACTATTAAAATAATATTAGCTTATTTTGTCCTATTGCAGGGTAAAGAACCCTTCCCCACGACACGGTCAACTCGAGCTGAGGCCTTTAAGGCCCCCCTTAGGTTCTCGATCTCGTCTACCTACTTAGAGGCCTCGAAGAATTTATAGTAGGGTACAGTACAGGTACTTACTTGCGTGATTGCAGCCCCTTTTTCGTAAACTTTCAAAGATCGTTCGGTCACTAAGCTCGAGGAACGACTCAGCTTGAGAAACCTTAAATTTATCGCCGCCCATAAATACTGGTTAGACTGCAAAGGCCGAAGGTGTGACAAAAACATCCCTTCCTTCTTCGATATCTTTCTGTCAGCCGCTGTAGTGGCTAATCTGGTATGCATCCAGCTCATCTCGTCATCTTATTGTCATATTCTTGTATTAAGGGTACCCAAACGACTTTGACCCTCAGATAGGAGACTATAATTGAAACTCTTAGCTTGATTCATAGCGCTTCGAGTTCTTCGACCCAAATTGCTGCGCCTGCGTCTTATAGGCGGCATGGGTCTAAATGTAAATGCACTCAACAAATAAACACTCAATTGGTTTTCGAAAGAAGCGAAAACTTAATGACAACCAAGAAAATGCTACGCACCGAGAAAGCAATAATGACACGTACGTCAGTTCTATTTCTTTTTGTTCAATTTGCTTAAACGAAGTATTCTAAGTCAATGCGCATCTTTCCCTCCAAAATACTGCAACAACGCTTATGTTCTTATCATTAATTTTTCTTCATATTATTTACGATTACTGATCATCATTAAGTAAATAACACATTTTTTTACACAATAAAAATGATTATAAAACAAATTTGAGGGAACTCGTTACTTATTTTCATTAATGACGTGCAACCTCTAATCAACTTAGGCATACCAAAGATAATCCTTTAGCGCCTTTGTTTTATTTTGATTGACGTTAAATGTTTGACAGCTGGGGACAGAGTGGTTTGTATGGGAAAAGAAAATTGTTGTTTTTATTTTTACTATTTTCCTCGTATTTTTTACGCTTTTTTCTCTCCATAAGAACCTTCCTCAGACTTCATCAAACACAACCAAAAAGAAATCAGCCAATCGGTTCAGCCGTTCTCGAGTTTTGCGATTAGCAACACATTAATTTTTATTTATATAGATTACATACAGGATAGTTTGGTAACTATGTTAACCCCTTGAGCGTCGATCGACCACCAGGTGGCGGATAACAATTAAAATTCTATTGTGTCTGGTATTCGCGCGCTCGAGCTCTTGAGTTTTAAATGTATTTTATTAGCATGTCTATTTGCGATACGACTATTGATGATTTCGATAATTCTCTGTCCTGCTAATTGTTACAAGCTAGCGTTTATTGATAGTAATTTTAAAGGCGTATACATTGCTAGAAATGCTTATAATTGACATAACTATTTCAACTATGTGGCATAAATAGATTGTGTATAAAAAATAGCGTATGTTGTAACGTGAACCAGTAAAACCGAACTTGGTCACTGGCTGCTGACTCAGATTCATTCGCTCTTCATCACATCCCGTATTTCCTGATATGTATTAGGCAATGTCTGTTTCCTGTCTTCAAGTATTTTTAAGTAAATTAATTTAGCGGGACTTGAGAAGGTTGCTTTTAAACGCTATAATTTATGTGATAGAGCATATTTTACATTGATTATCTCATGGCATGTCTGTAAGTGATTAGGTGTAAAAACCATATATGTTATATTTTTAATCGTCTTCATTTTCTTACTTTGTAAGAAATTATTGTCATTATAAGCTTTTATGTATTTAGCTACAACGAATGCTACTCAGTTTGTAGCAAAACAGTACTTATTATGTCATTTCCAAAAAAAATTTACAGACAAAAAAAATATCATAATTAATATAGTTAGATTACTTATCCCAGATCTTATGTATCTATGATAAATAACTTTATTAGGTTTTAAACTCTTTTCAAACAGAATTCTAAATTACAAAAAAATAAACAACAAATCGATATATACCATATTTTGGAGACCTATTCACATTAACAAAGTCATATTATATACCACCAACCACCGATGCCGCTTTGTGCAAATAATGTATTTTCTTATGCCTAAGGAACAGAGCCCAGAGTTCAATGACGCATGACTTCAAACAAATCGCAAATGTAGACAGGGTTCCTGCTCCGATAAATATATTTTTTATAAGCAGCGATAGCTATAGTTAAGCTACCTAGCGGGGTTGATACACAGGTGAGTGTAAAAGAAATAACTTCGTGTACGTGACGCCGCCCGACGTCCCGCCTGCTGTACGAAGATTACCTACAATCGTAAAAAACAAGCTACGAGTATGTTTGTTCGAAACCACAATGAGTGGTTTGAAAGTCTGACATTCAATCTTGTAGTTAATCTCTTCATAAAAAATAATCTTTTCAAACGAAAGTAAGTTTGTACTTGTTTAATTTTAAGAAAATAAAAAAAACATTGTCGTTTCGTATAAACATCATACGACCGGGGCCTTACCATCATAGTCCGGGAGGTAGCGTTGCAAATACAAAAGTCATAGTAAGCCGGCTGATATTAACATCGATAGTTGATTTTATATGGCTAATGAGTAAACCGACCGTCAGCTGCTTAAGTAGTGGTGGGGGTGGGTGTGGGAGGTTCCGAAAGTGGTTAACAAATCATTACTAACGTGGTTATCACCTTTAACAAAACTATAATGTTTCAAGAACGTAAAGTAATATAACTCAAATCCGTACCATGACCTACGCCTAAAAGATTGTTTTATTCCTAACTATATGGCCCGGTGAACTTCGTATCACCTACATGTATTTGTGAAAAACATGGTCAAAACTTAAAACAAAATTTTTTATCAGATTTTAATAATTGTCTTGGAATTTATTAATTATTTCTTTTTACAACAACCAACTGACACTTTTACACTTTTTTTATTTCTGAAACAGAACTGTTTTGTATTCCAACTTTCCAACAAAACAGACCAAAGAGATCGGACCTCATACTACAGCTATGAAACAGACAAATTTCTGAACGCATCTATAAATATTTGACAAAGAGATCAAATGTTTCACAGACTAGGAACATTTTGTTGACCCGGCGGACTTCGTACCGCTTTGACAGTTTCTATGACAACAAAACAACCAAATCATTTGTATTAGAAAATTAAATTGTCATTTTTAATATTTTCCGTTACTTATTATTTAATTTTATGTATCTCACCCTGTGAACGATCCCTTAACTTCGAAAAATATTTCAAAATTAAAATTAGCCAAATCGGTGCAGCATTTTTAGCCATTTTTCGACTCGAACAGCAATTTATTTTTATTTATATAGATACATTATAAATGAACGGTTTAATATTGTTGTCTATTCCCTGCTTACCAATACCCATGAAGATGTAGGTAGATAAAAATCAAATTTACCGATAAATGGGTATCCTTATTATCCATATATAAAATAAGTACTCTTTGTTCAGAGCACACGTAAAGTATTAAGCTAATGGTATCAAACAGATGTTAATTTTTATGCTGCTAATTATCATAATGTGTAAGTGTGTTGAGGCACCCTTTAGACACGTTATTTTGGTATTCTTATAGCATGTCAGGAATTACAAGTGCTGCTAGAATTATGTAGATTTTATCTTTTTGTTGCTATTAACGTATTTTCATAAAATTATACTGTTCCGTAAACTGACATACAGTTTCTTCATCTTCAATATAGTCCCGACTTCTAGGGACTTAGCCATGTGGGCATACTGGCTTTTATTGACATAAATATTTTTTATGTCATAATGATACCGGTTGTTTTATAAGTTTTCAGATTAATAATTTAACATTACAGATAATTTTATTAAGAATAATGGTACTTATAATATTCTAAGCTTATAATGTGTAGTGCGTGGTTGTAGAAGTACATGATAGCCAGAATGTGAAATAAAATGGCACTTCGTAGTGATAAATTGCGATATTGTTAAATAATACTAAACACGATCATCACAACATCAAACAGTGGTTTTAAGTAAATTCTTGGGTTAATACCCATGAAGTGTTGAGTTAAAGTGTTTTCTATATGTTAATTCGTTTTGAGTTTAAGTTTCACTAAGATTTAACGTAAAATAGAATGATTTTGTAACTATTCAATTGTGTGACCATGACAGAGTTCTTTTAGTTTTCTTTGCGATTGTATTATATTGAATTCTGCTTATTTTTCTTAAATAAATGATTTCAGATTGATTTCTTATCTTGCTCTTTTATCTTCTCTTATCATACCGGTCCCTTTTGTCTAGTGTTTAAGACCACCGGTCCAGACCAGACCTAGAGGCCCTGAGTTCAATTCCCATTGGTTGGTGGCAGGGCTTGTTTTAAGTTCGCCTGGCTAGCTACCACCATCACACTAATATTATAAATGCGAAAGTTTATAAGTGTATATTTGTTGCTTCTTCACGCTGCATCGGATGGATGGATTTGGATGAAATCCGGCATACAGATAGTTTATAACCTGGATTAACACATAGAATACTTTTTATCCCGATATTCCCACGGGAACGGGAATCACGCGTGTGAAACAGCGGACGGCCGCTAGTCTTATATTAATATGTCGCCATAACAAACACCTATTAGTAAAGTTGTTGTGTTCCGACAGTAGGAGATTAGGTGGCCTTTGTCTTAGTAGTTAATAATAAAACAATTTATTTCAGACACCTGGTCCATAGAGTGTTAGTAACAATGTTTTTTAAACTAAGTAAGATTATTATAATACATCAACATCAAGTATGTCAATCAAGTTAAGGATTCCGGGTGAGGTGTACGTACTTCCACCTTCGGCCTTATTATCACTTAACATCAGTGAGATGAAGGAAAAGTACATACTAAACCCATTATAAAAAAATACAGAAAGTTTTGATTTATGAATCAGGATCCATCCATCATTATTATTATTATTATTATTATTATTATTAGCCCTCGCTGTCCCACTGCTGGGCAAAGGCCTCCCTCCATTTCTTCCACCCATTGCGGTCCCCTGCTATTTGACTCCAATCCTGATTAAATTCATCCAGTTCGTCCCGCCATCTCCTTCTCGGTCTACCGCGGCGCCTCCGTGTTGTGTTTGGCTTCCAAAATGTTGCCAACTTGGCCCATGACACTTCTGGCATGCGGCAAACGTGACCAGCCCAATCCCACTTCAGCTGAGCTAATTTAAAAAACATAATAAAATATTGTATGTATATAAATGAGTATGTAAATAAATAAGTGTAAAGTATTATATTAGCATAAATGCTGTAACTGATCTTATTTTGCAAGCAAGTAAGTTTTTTGTTTTTGTATTAACTTAAAAATTATAATTAGTCTAATTTTGTGTCACTGATGTACCTATACTATAAAATTTTCTATTTAAAAAGACACATAGTATCTGTTTTTACTAATATTATGTGGATAACTGTTATTGGCTTCGTTATGATTAGACACATTTGTAAAGCTTTTAGTATTTAAGCTGTTGTTATCCCGAATAAAATAAAATAAAAATGAACAAATTAGTAATTTTTTTTCCAATACTGATTTAGTACCAAAAAGTGTTAAAACATCTGACAAATTGTACTCCTGCGCAACTAACATACTGAAAAAGTATTTCATCAATTAGTTTTACTATTCAGTTTGACCACGTGGACGTACCGGATTTTTGTGATATAAGTTGTAAATGTAACACAGGGTTGGACCTTAGTAGAGAAAGACAGCTATAACAGATGCCTGCCTCAACTACGTATTAACGTTTTCTCAACTTTTATTATTTTAGAAATAAACGATTTCGTGTGTAATAGTATAATATATTTATTTTTATAAGCAGCATAAAACGACAATACAAGAAGGAGTATTTTCGGAGTGCATTCATCCTTTTTAACTCTGATCTCAATAACTGCTTATCTGACTTATTCAACGACTCCTGCTTATCTTTAAAAGTTCCTGAAATGGTTTAATATTTGCTTTTTATGGTGCGTAAGATCTCTTAGTGTTTTGCAATCAATACAAGTGAAACCTGATTTAGTTAGAATATACACCACTGCTGAAATCATTTCCGCCCATATTCCCGTAGGGATTTTAGCATGAGCATGCATCAGACTTCGTGCCATATCAATAAATGTTCGATTATCCCTTTCTATAGGATTCTGTTGTGGAGTATAATCGCATAGACGCAGCTCAATTCCTTCTTTCCCGATTACTTTAGCTAGTTCTTTGCCATTTACATACTCGCTGCCCGTTGTCGCTTCAACAATTCCTTTATTGTCACACTAGACGCTTTTACTTCGGACAGCATTAGTGACAGCTTGGTATGTACCTACTTCAGTTATCCCAGAATGTCGAATTTTAGGATGTCGCCGTTGTTGGCGCCACGAATGGTCTGGTACTTCTGCCGTGCAGATTGTCCATGCATCATCGGCATTGCCTTGAGCACTATAAGAATTTTGTATCTTCAAGTTTTTTTTAATTTTGCGAGACTGAATTCCCCGACCTGAACTTTTGCCACGTTTACCATCGCTATTTCCATGTTCAAATAGAAAACTACTTATGTTCTGCTACCCATTTAATATAAAGTATAATGTCAGATTGCAGTAAGTGTTCTTTCAAAAATAACACGTAAATTGCTAAGCAACGACAAACCACAATACAAGGAGTATTTGCTAAGTGCAATCATCCTTCTTAACATTATCTACATCTTCATAGCAATGATGTCGATCCATTAATACGTTCTAAATCGTAATTGACCGCAGCCCGACTAAAGCAAAGTTACCTTATAACACTATAAACAATAAATAAACCAAAATAAGATTAAATATTTTTTTTCATCTTGAAAAAGCAACTTTTAAAGATGTCAAAATTTTACTTAAAAATCATACTGCTGCGGTTAGACGGCTGCTAAAAGACACTTCATGGTACGCTTTGAATGAACGAATTAAAGATGACGGTCACAAAACTTTCAACAGAAGCAAAATTAAAATAAGCTTACTTTAAGCAATTGATAGTACGAAAATGACATATAAGAATAAAGCAATACTGCTTTAAGAGATGGTAGTAAGGCCCCTGCCCGCATTAGAAGTTAAAAAAAAAAATCACAATTTTTTAACGATTTTTTATATTTTTTACGTTACATTTAATTAAAAAAAACATTTATGAAAAACACTTTATTTCATCGGTTCCTAAGTAAAGTACCTAATCGTTAAGTTGAAACGTGCTGTCGTTAAATAAAGTTTTAAAAAGTTAAAATTTTTCATTAAAAGCAACATCTTAATAAAATTAATTAATAATTAATTTTAATTAATTAATTTACGAAACTACTTGCGTTTAATTAATCTAAGACTTGCATACGCCAGGAGCAGGACAGATACGAATTAATATAATTATTAAACGAGACTACATTCTTAAAAAGTGTTTAAGAAATTGAAAATAGGTGAAACACTTATGATAGCATCTACTCACTTGAAAATTCTCAATAATGATTTCTAACGACACCAAAACAATTATTTTTTGTAATTTTCTTGCACCCATTTCTACGGTTTGTAGGACTAGCTATCGAGCCGCGTCGATGACGTCACAAGCCGAGTTTAGCCAGGTCTGATGAAGCCCCGCTATCAATCCCATTAACTCGATCCTCACGCTAAGCGCCTTTGTTACGCGCTCATTTTCAGGTAACGTTTAAACTCCTTAATATACCTACCAGAGTACGCACGTTATGACAGCTTGTTCAGTTTGGAAGAAACTGGTCTGAGAACGATTGGATGAACCATCAGAATATCTATTTCTGCTAAATAATTAAGCAGTTATAATTTGGCGTTCTCAATGTTTGTTATTTAAATCTGGTGGTCTGGTTGAATGTCGGCAGCACTCTTTGTGTTTTTACCGTCCATAAGCTGAGATGATTGCTTTTCACTGGCATTCCGAATTGGCATTCCAAAAACATTGGGGATCGAAACGTTCTTAAAATGTGGTTCTTGCAATCATTTCGTTTTCTAAGTTTAATGTAACCTTTTCATTGGATACAGATTACTATCAGTGGTTCCAACTGCTTGCCAGAATAATAATAAGTACATACATAAAAATACTATGTAAAAATCATTGTGTTGATTTCTGACTGCGGATCATTTGATAAGATTACCGCAAGATATTATTTATTTGATTATTCTGTAACATGTCACCAATGATTTATCTGCGATTGTTGCTCCAAGACCAGAGCTTATTTTATCACACGCAAATCGACCTGCAAACACTTCACTTATTGTTTCATGAGTGGGATTTCTTCTGTTAGTTGAGCAAACAGTGATATTAAATTAAAGCTGAGAAACATCGTGCGTTTCGTTAACATTACTGCTGTATAATATCGCATCTTCATTTTAGTTAGTAAGTTTTTCGCACTGAACAATGGAGTCGGTATGACTTCTACTATCATTCTTATTATGGATGTCAATCAACAAATGTACGATTGTAAATTTGAAGAATAGAGACATCTATTATCAAAATTACAATCATTGATTTGCTTGAACCTTGTGTCTGTACATGAATAACAGAAAAAGGCAGGTTTGGGAGAATTAGGTGAACATCTTCGTTTACCACCAGAAGAGATTGTGATCTAATTCAATTTTAATCATTAAAAAAACTACCGTATTCCACAGTTGGAGGCTTATTGGAGGCATAAGATTTTTGTGAACCAGAAGTTTTAAAAAAATCACCATACATTACTGTGCTTTATAAGATGACAAAAGCCTCCTGACAGGCCAAATTATATCCACAAACATTAAATTGTCATGCTGAGGATTTCTCACTGAATATTTTAATAGGTACCTAGCTAAGGTATCTTTCTTACCATGTCAGTGGCTGTTGTTATCACTGAACTTGTTTTCATAGGAGAGATATAAAATGTCTTGTCGCGTTGATTGATGGGCGAGGTCGATTGTGGAAATCTACTTTGAATGTACCAAGGTTGGTGGCCTTGATAGTTGTGACGTCAACTGAAACAAAAATAGGTAATAAGCTTTTACTGAGAATAATTATTCTCAGTAAAATCCCAATTGGGAAATTTTAATAACTTTTGAAATACCTATCTTGATCCCCAACTTTCACAAAAACACAAATGATAAAAAAAATTCCACGAGCAGGATTTTTTTTATTTTTTCAGCATTTGTGTTTTTGTAATTTGTTCGCAACAAAATTTGCGTTAAAAATTATTTGAACATTTCACCAACATTCACGTTTATTTTATGGTCTTTTAGCTTTTGATTTCGGCTCGAGTTGCATGTGCTTCACGGTTTTACTGTATGAAATGCGGATATTTATGAGCAGACAAAACGGTCTACCCTCCGTCTTAGTAGTTTTCCCCTTCGGAGAATCTAGTAGGGCACGGGGACATGCACTAGTGCGTGATGCCGTTCCCTCTAGAAAACTTCTGACGGTGATTAGTTTCACACGGCTTGAGGAACCCTTTAAGTTTCTCGCCGCCCCCAAAAAAGCTCGGTGAAACTGAAAATGCCCAGTGGCAATCAGCAAACTATTTAATGAAAATCACAATTGTACCAATGTGATTTTAGTAGATCCGTAGTCACGGCGCATGCAACTGTGCCGAAATCTTGTACACTAAAGGACAAAATAACATGGTAAATGCTTTAATAGTGGTTTCGTTAATATATTTACGTTAATATTTTATAGGTTTCTTAAATGTTTTCTCTTTAAAAACATCTCTATGAATATATTCTGTAGGTTTAAAGTTAGAAAGACTTTGTTTTACAATATTACGTCAGTGACATAGGTTAATCTTCTTTTTTATCAGCGGAAAAATCGTCTCCCATCTTCTTTTTTTTAATGGAGGAGGAGGAGACCTACTCACTAAAACCCTGTGCCTTTCGAGATACTGTGATCGAAAGGAAGGCTCCATCATCATTATCATCAGCTTATTTTATGTTCCCACCGCTAGGGCACGAGCCTTCCCTGTGGATGGATAAGGAGAACAGGCCATAAACCTACACGCGGGCCTAGTGCGGATTGATGGTTGTTAAGATTGTTAATGCAGCTGGGACCGTTGGTCCCAGCTGCTTTACGTGTCTTCCGAAGCACGGAGGAGCTCGAGATGATAAATCCATGTTTATTTATCCGATGACCAGCCTTTGCGAAAGTTGCTTGCAGCAATCGCAGACCAGGCGCGATAACAACTCCGCTATCGAGCTTCATCGAGGAAGGCTCCGATCCTTACTAACTTACCTACCAATCTGCCTATTACCAGTGGTCGGACCGGCTTACCTAGACCCATCTCAACGACTTGTTTATGCAAACAAGCATGTCATTACACATTGCTTTGTACTGATATGAAGAGTATTACCTCTCGAAAAATTACTGAACAAAGGCATTGTAATTAAAATTTCAGCAGTGGCAAATGCACACGTCATAACAAGCGTCAGTTGCGTGGATCTGCCGGGTCGGCCCATAAATTAAAAAACAATCTATTTGGTCACCTTCCCAACTCAATGTCCATTGAAGTCATTCACCTACAAATTGTTAGTATCTCTCTCTCTATATATTTTATGCACCGCTATTAATCAATATGACTTAGCATATATCTTCGAAGATTTACAATTGTTTCGTAATGAATTAATTTGTACCGTGTCGGCGACAAACGTATTTAAATTAGCTGTAATGAATAGCCCGAGCTCAATGCAAGTGCGCAATTTTCTTTCCAGACACTAGAATAAAATTTCTCGTGAGGCGCCCAGCCTTGCTGGAAATAGTCGACAATGATCTGTTTATTAAACTTAAAATAACTAGGTGAATACTAGTTATTGTATATCGCTTCTATTAATAAATTATAATGGTATTTGTATAGTAAAACGAGAGTAAAACGTGCAATGTATTATTATATCTTAGCCTTATTAAATAAAATGACTGAACAACTTAATATGCGTCTGTCTATATATGTATATACATGTGCGTCTGATTCGAGGTATCAGACCAGGGTCCATATTGGCTCGCCTAAAGTTTTTTACCCGAAATTGTTATTACCGATTTGTAATTCGAATGATCACTCTTCCTAAAATTTTTCTTCCTAATGTTTTTATTCATACAATTTGTACTACAGACGATGTTTATAACACTTTTGTTTCCGAAAATTGTATTTAATAATATCACTAATGTATATATATTTAAACTCTTACTGTTGTTTTTCATAACGTTTTTATCCCTAAACATAATTTCCATTGTAAAGTGATGTATATTAATGTGAGAAACGCCCTAAAGTCGCTTCTGGCAGCCGCTGTGTTTATGTCAACCTAACCAGCTCGTCGCTTTGCTCCTCGCTAACCTAAGCGAATTTATTTTAAAGTCAGAGAGAGAGGTATCATCTGCATAGCAATGAATATTTCCAAGTGGAAGCATATCATTGATATGCAGAAACACCAACCTGCATTTGGCAAGCGTGGTGATTCAAGCCAATGCCCATCAATTGTAGCGATGACTTGATTTCAATGATGGAGGCCTTTGCCCAGCAGTGGGATAGTATATAGGTTATTTTTACTTTACATACTATAAAGCTAGGCCTAAACAGAGGATTTTCGATGCTCTTCTTTTCACATAAAGTCTGATTTGCGTCTAATGCTCAATGCTGTTTCACGACTGTAAAAACGATTCGATTGCGTCTAAGTAACTCGCAAGACAATACGAGATGGCACGATGTGAGACGAATGTTAAATACTCTAAAATTGCGACTTAAGCGTATAGGATTCTACTTTTTTGCGATTTTAATCACTACCTTCTAAACTAAAAGCTTAAAAATCTCATAGAAAATAGTTTGGCATGTTATAGAATACCACTCATTAATGATCTACTCGCACTTATTTAAATAATATTATTTTATCTTTAAGTTCTTTAATTTTAATGTGTCTTAAACTTTAGAAGACTACAAGGTAAAGGTCGCGTCAAACTTCTAGTCCCCTCTGAAGTTGCTTCGTTGCGCAGCTGTACAGTCAGGCCCTACCGCTCGTCCCCGCCTTCGCCCTACTAACGCCTATTTTTTACTACTGCGACGCGAATCGCGCCAACTTCAGAGGGGACTAGAAGTTTGGCGCGACTTATACCTAAATACGTATGGTTCAAAATTTATTAATCTTTCACTTTGAGAAGTCACTGGATTTTACTATCCATTATAGCAAATATTTTACGCAAAACTACTCAGTATCTATGTATGTCATAGATTTTTAACTCCAGCCCGTGACCACGGCCGGCGCAACTAAGCCGTAACTTCGGGTACCTACTTAAAAAAGTATGCTTTACTTTTACGAAGCTCGGCCAAAACGTCGCGTTTCACTTTTATCAAGCAGACTCAGTTCAGCAATTTATTTAAAGCAAACAGAAGCTTTAAAGTTCACGCCGTAACGTTTATTTTTTAAACACAGCAATCATACACCCCCGCCCGCCCGACTTTCATCAACTACGTTGGGCGGCTAAGACAATCAGCTTGTGTAAACACTGTCGGATCGCAGAAACAATCGAGACCCCCGGGACGCAGTAAACGTAATCCCCGGATCGTCAGGACTCCCGGGATATTGGAACTCGGGTTCTTTATTGGTGTTCGTATTAGTGGATCGTCTTTTGTTATGGCTTTTATTCATGAACTTGTTGCCTACGGACGTAGCAGTAGCAGCTCGAGATGTTCAATATAGTCTAAAAATATATTATAAGCACTTTTGTGCTTTATCAAAGTAATTTCTGTCAATTTATATTATATGGCAACCATTATTACAATAGAGTGACTGGGTTCTACTGTTGAGATATTATTGGACTCACCTGTTCCTTTTAAACTGGAAGGGATCAATGAAAGCGGAGTTCGTCAATTAGCGCCAAGCATCGCTTCCAAAGAGCAAAATTATTAATAACAAATACGATAGTATGTTTGCCTTCCTTCAAAACTTACGAATTTTGCAGAGAGAAAGCCCGAGAGTGACGTACGCCACTTTTGTCCAAGTTTAAAGCAGTGTATGCAAGTTGTCATTTTTGAGACCAAAGTAAACATTAATAGACTGTGAAGTGAATATTGAGATGAGGGCTGATAGAGGAGAACGAGAGAAGACAGTCATTGCACGTCATATTTCCTCCTTCCTACAACATATGGTCCTTTAAACGAGGTGTGAAGAAGGAACTTGCGGGTCAACAAGCTAAGGACAGCTAATGAGGCACAGTCCTGCTCCGCTGTCCTCGCATCTGGACGTTTCTGCTTAATATTAGGCAGAGCAGTTATTTGCCAAACTTTCTATAATAAATAAAATGCAAATACAGCAATTTGAAAGTATCTATGTATGTACCATTATTATATTGGCTTACTCTTTGACACCAAACAGTAAAGATCTATGTACTCGTAATTATCCGTTAAATATTCGTTTACAAAATAGATATTTCTCATATTGTTTAAATCAGTGCATTAATTATCATTAACCTGAGTGCCGCGATCGTGCTGCGTTTTTATTTGCATCTTTTGAACATCGCAACAAGAACATTCGGTCTGTGAACCATTTTAACCGGGTGGTACGTCAATAATACAACCACAGCTGCATACAAGCGTATTCTATGGTTACGTCTGAGGTATAGGTACAACATTGCCTTGCGCGCATCATCACCGGTCATTATCGAACAAACCGGCTCGTCATCGGCCATTGATAAAGCACCGCAGGTACGACAGCGCGCTGGAACGTTTATAGTTTTCTCTGAGAGAACATCCGATATAATAATACCTTAATTTTGTGTACATGACAGCTGAATATAATACAATAATATAATATAATACAAAAAACATGAAAAAAATTTTTTCGGTCATCTGGCGCCTGTTCAATTTACCTGTGGTGGATGTCGTGATAAGTTCAGTACGAATGATAACTTAAAATGCGCCAAATGCATGAAGTTTGATAACCGCGAATGTGCGAGTATTACTGTTAATTGTTCTCGAAATTCCATGACAAAGAGCAGCAAGAGTCAATGTATTTGCTATGAATGTAAAAACAGGATGCTGAACGAACAGGCGTGTTAGTATTGCGGGTAGCACGCCTAACACGCCTAACACTGTTCGATCGCTTCAAATTATTTGTTCTGCGGCATTCACCTCAAAATATGGACGATGGTACCGGTACAGATTTTGATAACGTCACTATTAGAAGATCTAATCAAAATCAAAACCGATTCGATGTGGATTGCTTACTCTCTGGCCATTATTAGGATATCGTCTCCGCCATCAGTGAAAGAGTTTTGAAGTCTATCAAGACTGAATTGCTACTACTACTAACCAGGACATTAAAACAAGAATTGCTGCCAATTCAAAAAAGCTTCAGGACTTCCAAACATAGCTTGATTTTTACAATACCAAGTTCGAAGAAATAAAAAATGAATTAGACATGTTGAGATGAAAACACCACCTTGAAAAACGATTGCTCAGCGTTGTACACTACTGTGAGGGATCTTACGGAACGCCTTAACAATACTGAGCAGTACTTGAGGGAAAATAATTTAGAACTTCACGGGGGTGCGGTTTTCATTAAGTAGTTATGTAAATAACAACCCGCTGTTACTACAACTGCGGCTTTTCGTGGCTCGTAGCATATTGCCTTTTGAAATACACCAATTTTTTTACCTAAACATCGCAACGAAAATTTAAACAATGTCGTGAAACACTGCGGTTCAGTGATTGGCTATACGATGAAAGATGAAGACATTGTAAGTTGTGTGAGAGTCGCAAAATTAAACAAGGGTAGTATACATCCGCGCACAGTCATAGCCATGTTCATGAATGCTGCACGTCGGGATGAGTTTTACTCAGCTGTGTATCGTTATAACAAAGCTAACAAAAATGATAAGCTTAATAAAGCGCTACTTGGGCTTGCAGGAGACAAAAAGCCGGTGTACGTTTCTGAACATCTGTCTCTCTCAAACAAGTCGCTACATGCAGCAGTTAGCAGGAAAGTCAAAGAGCAGAAATATCAGTTTATTTGGGTACGTAGTGGAAGAATTTTTGTTAGAAAAACAGTTGATTCTCCGCATATCCATATTAAAAATATCGGAAGCTTAGATTGAATCCAGTTGTTTTATACTATCTTAATTAATTGTAATATTATTATTATTATCTTCATACATCTAAAATGGCGATCAGTTTGTATTATCAAAACATACGTGGTATAAAAAGTAAGACTTCTGAGAAATTGCCAATGTATTATTATTGGATAGCGACCTATTGGGGATGCTGATGTTCAGGGTGCCGACTCGGTCTGTGCGTATGCCGCGGTTATTCTATGGTACTCCCCTCTAGAAATAATGTGTCTCAAAGCAATCCTATGCAGAGAATATGTGATTTTTTAAATGAAATCTGTTCGAATTGTGACCTTTTTGTCTGTGGTATCCCTGCCTTCATGGAATCACTAATGGCAATGCTACATACCAATTAAAGCTTTTTTTGGTATTGTGTTTGCATATTTGTTTTGAGCTTAGCAATTTTATTTTATTTAACTTAAATTAACTTTTATTTAACTTAGTTTTATGTTACCAAACTTTATTTAACCTAATATTAATTGCTTTTGCTTTTGTTATTTGGTAAGTTAAAAATAAATGCTGCGCACTTTTGTAATTGGGCACGGATATACCTTGTTAACTGTACATAAATGTATTTATGTATGTTTTCTATCTGTTGTCTGTAACTGTGCCTTAAATGAAAAATTAAAATAAATATAGTACTTATTAAATATGACCATGCATCCATTAGAGTGCATTAGCTGCGGTGTTGTGTGATCGATCACAGAGCACTAATAGAGCTGGATCCCTCGATATAATAATCTAGATAATATATTCTAGATTATACTTAAACACTTCATTCGGATGTTACTTGCGTTAGTTTAACGTATTACTTTATCCTAACATTTCTTACCAAATGAAAAATATATTTTGAGGCGACCAATACCTCTTTGTGACCACTAACCCTGCAAAAGTTCGCGTACACCGTTACACCACAAAATAAGGAGAGGTAACACCGTTGCTGTTGTCAATGTTTATGAATTGCTATCTTATATTTACAATTGGAAACGAGCATATCATTGATGTTTGCGTTCACCGATAGATGCTGAACGAAGAATGTAAGAAACAGTTTTATAAATAACATTTTTTTGTTTCATATTTAAAGTTGGTACCAAATAAATATACTTATTGTTTTATTCTCAAAAATATACCTATAGTATCGTAGCTTTTAAATACAAAATTCAATGCATACAGAAACATAAATGTACAAATGGTAAATGCAATTAAGAATAAAAAACAGCATTAACTGAAATAACATGAGAAAGTTCGCACTAGTCTAAAGAAAGGCGCTTCTAGTATCTCGACGGTGGGGCGGGGTCGTGGGCGGGCGGCGCGGCTACCCTCAGTCCGCATCCGCCCGCCCGACGGCCGTCAGCAAACATCGTTACGGACCACTAAGTCCAACTTGTTAGCCGCAACAAGTTTTTTAAGTGCTTCAATGTTTTGTCAGTGTGTTTAAATTTGCTGTGTATGTAAGAGTTTTAAGTCTTTTTTTTTACTTTAAATGAGAGCTGTTACTAGTGGATCTACTATTATGTGTTCATAACGTTATTTTTACTAACAAGTGTACAATTTAAATGTAATGTTAAAAACTAACTAAATCTGCATATTGCAGACAGTTTAAAAAACAAGTGCAAATTTAGGAGTTACTAAATTACAATTTTCTAAAAGAAAATTAAACTTAGTAACTAAGTGCCAGTTTAAGAGTTAAATCATCATCATCTAAAAGAAAAATTATCATTACAAATGTTTAAGTGCATTATTAAACGACTAATATGTATAGAGTGACCAATTAATTATTACCATACAAGTGACACTTTACCTAATAAGTGGCATGAAAATTACGCAGAGTGCATAAAACAAGTGACATATTCTAAAATGGCGGATAAGCTGAATGAGTACCAGGGCGTTACGGGACGCCTGCACGGGGCTAGAGACAGGTACAAAGAGAAGCTAGCCAACTGGAGGGAGCAGCACCCTCGAGGGATCAAGGAGGTGGTGAAAGACTCTCTGTTCGGTATACCCAGCTCTGATGAACCGCCGGAGAGGGTTTGGCAGGACAGCGAGTATAGCAACTTGTTCAGGTAACATCTGGAACTACTATTGGGTCTTAAAGCTAGAGATATAGCTCCCTTGTAGTGTTTCAACGTCAACATCAACAAAATCAACAGCTATATTGTTTTTCAATATTCGCTTTATTCCCCTTCAAAAGGAGTAAAATATTTTTTAGTCTTTTGCCAAGACAAAAAAGACAAAAAACAAGATGTCATGTATTTATTTATCTGTATTTATAAAAGTGAAATGTCACTCATTCACTCACTGACTATATATAAAAAATAAAACTGCTTGACTAATAAAACTTTTGTATCTTTTAGTGATAAGTTCAGTTTTAATAAAATATATCATGCTAGGTAATTTAATTTGTAAGCATTTTTATACAAGAACAAACAAAAATTAACCTCTACAGATATCATGCTAAACATCAAGTTCTAGTCTCTAACTCCAATAATGACGAATTTTCATCAAACAAAATTTCATCCCCTATTTTACCCACATAGGGGTTGAATTTACAAATTTTTACTAACCTATGTTAGTCGGAATGATGCAAGGATTGTAACGATACCTCATATATCTAAATCGGTTCAGGCGTTTAGAAGTTATGGTGGAATAAAGAAACATCACGTACATACATACATACATGAACCCTGAAACATAACACTCCTTTTTTGGCAGTCGTGTAAAAACGCTAGATACATCTGAAGAGTAAACGAGCAAACGAAAAATAATAAAAAAACAGGATGCCTATGGTGATGAAATACCACAGTAGGGTAGTGGCACCAGTTATCGACATTTTAAATCCAGTGTTCGACACAGTTCTCGCCGCGAAGAAATGGCATTAATTTTCATTTAAATTTTACGGAAACTAGGAAGCTGGCAAACTGTATTCAATTGTTGATAAAGATCAGTAGCCCTAATTATAATCATCATCATCATCAGCTCATTTTATGTCTCCACTGCTGGGGCACAAGCCTTCCCTATGGATGAATAGGGGAACGGGCCATAAACCACCACGCGGGCCTAGTGCGGATTGGTGGTTGTTAACGACTGCTAATGCAGCCGGGACCAACGGTTTTACGTGCCTTCCGAAGCACGGAGGAGCTCGAGATGATACATTTTTGGTCACCCATCCGATGACCGGCCTTTGCGAAAGTTGCTTAACCTCAGCACTCGCAGACCGGGCGCGTTAACTACTGCGCCATCGAGCTCCTCCGATTCACTTCCGATTCTGCTCCTCCTGATTGTAATCGTTAAAACCCACCAACTTGCATTTTCATCACGTAGGAAGAGTTTAAACTCAACACTCTGATACGATTATAGGCTGATGATGAAGCCTTCATAAACCAATAATGCTTTGATAACTGTGTCATTATTACTTTTAAATACATCAACGTCTTTGCTACTAAAAGCATGTTCGTTGTCAACGTTATAATTCAATGGACACCGAACAAAGAGTGAAAGTAAACCGCTCGACACCTGACTTGATATAATACTTTTATTGAACTTTTCAGAGTCGCTGAATACAACCTAAACTGGGTCAGACCGAAATTGTTTTTAAGGGTTTTCCTTATTGACAAATTGTCGTAGATTGAACGAATAGACTTGTGTTGTGTGATGGCGGAAAATAGGAGATAGGGTATTTGACAGGTTTTAGAAAAAATATGTCTAATGGTTCCTTATAGTATAATATTTTTGCAATTTGATTAATTCGGTGTAAATTTCTTTATTTTTTATGGAAATCGCCATTAAAATTCAAATTAATAAAATAGCCGCCAAAACGATGCATGCAGGTCACGTGATGTCGTGACGTCAGTTGCAAGTAAACAAACTGTTAGCTGTCAAATCATGCCATACAAAACTTCGAGTGACATGTTTGATTTACTTGCAAATGACGTCACGACATCACGTGGCCAATCCCGTGCGTTTTCGATCACGTGGTCAATCATTAAAAATTAATTATTTTATAAATGATTTTTTATAAAAATTATACTTATTTTAAAATTATGAGCTGGATAAATTGGTTTAAAAAAATGTTTACTGATAAGATAACAACAGTTTGATCTATATTTTCACAGTAGTCAAATACCCTAATTTAAATGAGGTTTATAATTTTGTTTTATTATTGGGAAATTGTATTGTAATTTGTGAGGATGAAATTTATGTGTCCCGACGAATAAATAAACAGGACTGATATAATATAAATGGTGAATTAGTTATTATTATTTATTACTAGTTGTCGCCCGCGACTTGGTTTGCGAAGACTACACTATCCCACAGGAACCTGTTACTGGGATAAAAAGTATCCTATATCCTAGTCCGGGTCATGGTTTGTCTATGTGCAAAGTTTCATCCAAATCCGTTACGCCATTTTCAGATAAACAGACAAGCAGACAAAAAATCTAAAAAGTGTTGGAACGTTCTGTTATCGATTCTTAGTATCCCCAGCCCACTTTTTTTCGAATATCTTCCATGTACAGACTTTCGACTCTCTTTAGCTTTATTATTATGTATAGATACAGTTTTTATTTATTGTTGCAATAATAAACGTTTCTTTTATTTTTTTAAAGAACCGTTTGCTCCTTAGCTCTCAACTCTTACTCATTAAGTATAGTAAACTAAAGGTTTTATCACTTTAGACATCACGTTAGCTGAATTAGTCCACTGCTGGGCAAAGGCCTCCAATCACAGACCATATAGCCCGGTCTGTGCCTCCAATACACGGCCTCCGCTCAACAACTCGTTTACCCCAACTTATAACCGTAATCGTAATCGACCTTATAACCGCCAAAATTAAATTAAATGAAATTAATCTTTATTTAAGTAAACTTATACACAGCTATAGTTGGTACAGATCAACTATCAATAAGATAAGATAAGATAATTATTTATTTGCACTTCGACATAATTAAATAGATCACATATCAAGCTTATTTTATAATAGCATGCAAACATACATAATATCACAGTATACTATTATACCTACAAGAATCCATTAAATATCCATTAAATCCAATAAATTAAAATATCTAAATCTATATTATGCCAGAAAATAAATTTAAATTTTTAAAATGGACCATTATTTAACAAAACAAATTCCCAACATACAATTTCCTTTGAAAAAAATTGTTGTTCAATAATTTGAAATCCTTAGGAATTTTATTAAAAATACGCACACATATTGCCAAGCAGCTTTTATCGTATCTGGCAGATTTTGGTGTATATTATAAAACAAGTTTAAAGGGGTCTCTCTTAAGCATTAAATTTATATCACCTGTCATTTTAAACAACTCCCTATGTTTTTTTAACGAAACTGCAGATTTCATAGATATACAATGATGGCAGTGATAAAAGACCGAGATCTCGAAACATCGGTTTTTTTATATGTTTTTCCCGCCCACGAAATTGTTTCCATATAACAAAGTAGTCGGGAAGAGATCTTTTACAGAGATATGACCACTTTTGTTCAGTCACGAGCATAAAAATGTTACCGTACGGACAACAGTCTTCATATATTTTTTTTCATCTATATACTTATAAGGACTTGTCTGACTGACTGATTCATCATCGCCGAACTTAAACCGCTGAAGCGTAACCAGCCACTAAGAAAGGATTTTACGTAAATCATACCCAAAGGGGGTCAAATAGGGGGTGAAAGTTTTTATGAAAGTCCGTCAGTTTTGAAGTAAAATACATGAAAATTGATATTTGGCTATTTAAAAAGAAATAAAGAATTACTTGTCTAAGGAATTTTGTTTATTTTCCTTTAAAGGAGAAAAAAAAGGGAAAAAGGTTTTTTTTGAGGAATCGGTATTTTTAAGTAAGAATTATAAAAAAATATAATTTAATCGATCTTCGGACTTTTCAATAAAAATAAAAACTTACGTGTTTTAGCATTTTTCGATATACCTCTCCTAGAGAGGTGACATAGAGGTGGAAAGTTTGACGGAAATCTGTCATTTAAAAGTTTAATCCTTCGGTATTTGGACTGGTTAGAAATATGGAGTGTTTCAAGATTATCACAGATCTTAGCTTTACTAAGTTTGGCTTTTATTTAAAACAATTACAAGTCGTGTAGCCCATGTGAGCAAAACCGCGAGCAAAAGCTAGTATCTCATATGCTTTGAGTTGTCACATATTTTTGACGCTCAAATTACAAGCCGTCTGCAAATTATCATAATTATAATTTTGCTACAATCGTGTAGCCAGAAATTGTTGAGTATTTTCCGATGCAGATAATATTCTTATCCATTTTCCAAATACTCGTTTATGCTTGTACCTTTTTCTGCTTTATTTACTTACCATTACGTGCCGTTACGTTATGTGTATATTTTCTAAGTGCAGAAAAGAGATTTAAAACATATTTTCTATTAAGGAGGAAAAGTCGGGT
This sequence comes from Eudonia mercurella, assembly GCA_963082485.1. Lineage (NCBI taxonomy): Eukaryota > Metazoa > Arthropoda > Insecta > Lepidoptera > Crambidae > Eudonia > Eudonia mercurella. Next base: position 11,369,408 of record OY720028.1, read on the forward strand.
GGAACTAATGCGCATATCAGCTGCAGTGATGGGGATAGAGTTCTCGTATGCTGGTGAAACCGCCTTCGTGTCTCCAACGCTGCTGCAGATCGGCGTACCCCATCAGCAAATGACTCTGGTGTGGGCGCTGAGCCCACTCATAGGCTTCTTCATGACGCCACTGCTGGGATCTTTAAGCGACAGATGCAAATCAAAGTTTGGCAGGAGAAGACCTTTCATCATGCTGATGTCATTCGGTGTTCTATTAGGTAAGAATTTAAATTACATTTTCGTCTTTTCATCTTACGGTATGGCCTCAAAATAAAAACGACCAGACAGGGGTGTAATTTTGAATATGTTTTTTTTTTCCGATTCGATATTCGAAATCAGCCTTGACAACTTCAGTACAGAAAACTCTTGAACGTTGAATGTGCCTAAATAGAGAAAAATAATAGTATATTTGAAGTAATTTTTAAATTCAAGGTGATAGTGATAATTTAAAACATCCCTGCATGGCCCGCCACATGTTTTGCCGCCAGGTTCTTAATTTTTTTACTGTTTACCACCAATTTATATTTTAATTTCGTTATCTATCACAACTGTGTGTACCTAGAACAATGGGCTGGCATACAAGCATGTGAGCATACAAACAATCTATTTCTGTTGATAGATGGTATAAAGGCATCGGCTTTATCAAATACTCTATTGATTAACTAATCCATGTAACTTGTTTATATACGCTGATTCAAATACGTACCGGTATCGAAACGTAATTTTGAATTGTTTTGTACATATAATTGTATTTTACAGGTTTAATTTTAGTACCGAATGGGGAAGCGATAGGATACGCACTTGGAGATGAGAGGCCTGTTAATAAAACCGGCGTGCCATCCGTTCTAGGACCAAGGAGTATTGCCCTTGAAGAAGAAAGGCCCAATTATCATCCTTGGGGTGTCCTGTTTACAATCCTAGGCACCGTTTTCCTGGACTTCGATGCTGATGCGTGTCAGAGCCCGGCGCGAGCTTATCTCCTCGACGTGACAGTTCCAGGTCAGATTTGTTTGGTTTCTACTCTTCGTATTTGGCCTCCCGTCTCGTGATGACCTGGTTTACTTAGTGTTAAGGTCACTGTCATTATTATCTGTTTTCATTTGTTTCGTTTGATGTTTTGTCTGCGTCTCGTTTATAAAATTTTATTTTTCTGTTACATTTGAATTGTTTTTAAATTAACTACAGTTCGATCATTGTCACCATTCTTATCTATTACGAATTGACTTGTATGACAAAAATAGCAAAAGATTATCTGTCGGTCTAATCCTATAGATTACTTATGTCTACATCTAAGTTTATAGTTATGCCGTGATCATCGCGTTTGTATATGATATTTTATAAAAAATTTAAACAGTTTTACGGTTAGTTTCAGGTAAGCTTTTACATGAACCTCTGCGATTTTAGTAGCTAACACTGACTTAATAGTAACCTACAAGTTAAATTATTTATTTAACCCCTAATTAATTCCGTAAAAACCAAGATATTATGACTCTTTACTGTTTAAAAACACTGCCTTGTAAGATATGGTTGAATAAGGAGCTCGATGGCGCAGCGGCTAGCGCGTTCGGCTTGCGATCTTGCCCGCTAAGCAACTTTCGCAATGCCGGGTCGCCTGATGGGTGACCAATTAAAAAAAAAACATCTCGAGCTCCTCCGTGCTTCGGAAGGCACGTTAAGCCGTTGGTCCCGGTTGTTTTCGTAAGATGGCAGTCGTTAAAACCCACCAACCCGCATTGGGCCAGCGTGGTGGGTTATGGCCCAATATCCCCACGTGCTATTGTTCACGTGGGAGGCCTGTTCCCAGCAGTGGGACGTTTATAGGCTAAAAAAAAAAAAAGAAGTATGATGTAAACTTATCGTTAGACTCCTTAAATGTTGGTTATATGGTCTAAGCTTAAAGGTGATCAACAGTTAGTGCTTGAAGACAAACGCTTTCAAGTGGATGTCCGATATCTTAACTCGAGTACTTAAATTTGTTACTAATATAATCACTACTTCATTAAACATCAAATAGGAACAGCGAGCCAACGAATATACCGACCTAGCTTTTCCTTTTGTTGATAAGATTTATTAGCATGTAGGTAAGTCAGTTCTGAGATGTATGGTAGGTACTTATTTGGCCTTGATCTTTTTTAAAATCTCGTGGAATCATTTTGGTTCATCTTCATATGTTAATTAGTATTTATAAGGGATCTTTCGAAGTACTCGTGTAGTTGAGTTTAGATTTCTTCGACGTTGCTGTAAGGTAACATTAACTTCGTTAAAAATGCTTTAATATAATTTGACTGTCTTAAATAGTCATCGTATTATAAATGTTTCTTCTAACTCTACAGGCGACTTAATATTTGTAGTGTGACGGCAAGGCATGTGACTAAACTGATGTTTTTTGACTGTGAAGAAGTTCTAACGAAAATAAAGCGCTTATCGCCGCGACGGCTCATGATTGATTTATCTGAAAGTAATGAAAAAGAATGGTTTCGGTTTTGCCCTGTCAGTTTTTTTCAATATTAACACCGTTGATTTTATGTGTGAAAAATTAGGGTATCTAACCTTAGTATAAAATTCGACATTAAAAATATACGTAAGTGATATTTATTATTTATTTGTATCGATACTTATTTTACTTATAGTACAATTTATGGAACCCTGGCTCCCGAACTAGTAAAAACCGTAATATGAGAGCCAGTCTTCCCAATAACAGTTTAAGTACTAAAGCATACAAAAACAGAATCAAACGTGACAATTATATACAAATTATTTAAACATTTAAAAAAAGGAAAACCTATTCCAGGTTTAATTAAGTTAGATTAAGGCGAAGGGTAAGGCACACTAGCGCCACCAATTGATAATTTGACAATTACTAACGGACCGGATCTTTTTTTAAACATTGCGTACCGTCCGACAATAGGAAAGCATCCATAGTATTTATTTAATAATTGTGCACTACTTTTTGTTGCGTGGTTTAGTCTCAAAACGGGCTATCACATTTATTCACTAACAATGGCCACTTTTGGTCTTAGCGAATGAATACGAAAACAAACCTAAAAGTAGTGCACAATTATTAAATAATAGATGTTTGCGTAGTGTCGGAAGGTCCGCAATGTTTGAAATAAATCCAGTTTAGCAGTTATCAAATTAAATCCATTAGCAGCGCTAGTGTGCCTTACCCTTCGCCTTAAGTTAGAGTAGGCCAAAACATTGCATTATATGTGTGAGTGATTAGTGCGGGTGTGTGTTTGTGTGCATAATGTTCGAATAAGCTTTGGAATTTGTAAAGTACCAAATCAGCTTTTGGCATATTCAGGCTCATTCTATATCAAATGCTTAGAATACATCAAATGGTGCCTGAATTGTGAAGCTATTTTTAAACAAAAAAGGGGCGGGAAGGGTACGATGGAAAGTTTAACTAAGTGAGTGTTAATAAAATCAATGTTATAAAAATTTAAGCAACTTTTTTATATTTTTAAAGACGATTGACGAATATGCTTGTCAATGAAATTGAACAAAAAGTCATCTTAAAATGCAGGTTTGCTTATTTACATGTTGCCCTTATCTAGATGATCAATTTATAGATAATACTACTTAAAACAAATACCTACTGTCAACGATAAACTTTGTAGAACTGACAGAAATCAAATCAAGCAGGATTCGGATAATAAATCGAGATTTAAGATTCCATTGCAAGCAATACTAAATTGATTTAGCTCTTAGGCTAAGTGCCTTAAAATAAACAAAGAATACACGCGACAAAACACGGAATATTCAGACCTTCCGAATAGTTATTCCGTGTTTTGTCTCGTTTACTCTAATTTGAAATGACGTTTACATACAGAAACAAAACACGGAATAACTATTCGGATCTTATTCTTTGTTTATTTGTAAGTGGCTTAGTCGTTCTCAATTTTCTTTTTTCGCGTCATAGTCAATCAAATTTGGGATATGATTGCGGTGTCCATCAACAAACATGTGTTTTCAATAATCGCTCATAGCATAGTGCCACGTGTTTTCTTTCATCTCTACCCATTAAAAATATTCTTCTAATTCTTCTGCAAAGCCCAATAATCCTGTGACCATTTTCTCGTTTGAGTTTCTTCAAAAGACCCGTGATATAAAATAAATAACTTATAAGCTCAACTAGTTCAACTAGTTTGTCTGTGTGGCTTCTCGTTTCCGTTGATAATAAAATGGAATGTGTTATGTTAAATGACATACCAACAAAAATTACGCGTAATACAAAACTAATTTGTCTTACCAAGCCTTAAACATACAAGTCACATAATTTACGACAGTGTTTAGACACGGACTTCTTATAAATTAGGACTATCAACTGGAAAAGATGATGTTTGTTTTGAATTTACTATTATTTTACTGTGTAAAGTAACTCATTTACTATGTATTTTTAGAGTCGAGTTGAATTGACATAGTTACGTAGCAGTTGATAAAGTTAGTTCCAGAAACTGAAAAGGTGCAAATAGTTACTTACACTTGTTACAGTGGAGTGGGGATTGTAATAAAAAATTCAAGAATACTTCATTATTTTTTATAAACATAAAACCTTTGTTTCATGTATATAAAAATAGTGAAGTATTCTTCAGAAAATTATTATTATAATTATCTAAGGTAACTGACGATGAGGGTGAATAATAGGCTTTCCTCTTCATTCGGAATCCTCAACTACTGAGGAGCTGGCTGTCATACCTCTTACTGACGAAACACAGTAATGCAATGCACCGATCCCATGACCACATTAAATACTCATGCAAAAATAAATAGAACCAGGGACATCATGGTCTACGACCGGTGATATGATCTCATCATTAAAAAGTACACAATTTTTAACACTAGTTGTCGTAGCGTTTGCTTTACGAACTTATACTTATCGTTTCATTTTGTCGATCGAAGTAATCACAATTCACGATATGCACGTCTTTTGCGAATCGATTCTGAAAGTTCTACACTAATCATGGTTCTAATTGTTTTTATTGTGTATTGCAGAGGATCATGCAAAAGGTTTGAGCACATTCACCATCATGGCTGGTCTGGGAGGATTCTTTGGATATGCACTTGGAGGTATCAATTGGGATGAGACGAGATTAGGTATGTAGTACCTAAAAAGCTTTAAATAATCCTTAATATATTTGCCAGACTCTGTTTTAATTGTAGTATAGAGTACAAGTACCCACAGTCCGATTCCAATTCTAATCATTAAATCCTACTGATAAAATTTGTTTAGCCTGGTGATAAGATTCTGCTTAGAATCCAACTGGTTATCGACGGTTGTGTTTCGGTCTGAAAAGGGTATTTATTAGATCCAATGAAATTTCAGGACATAAAAGCATAAGAACTGAAGTCTCATCTTCAGCAGTGCGTGCGATGCTCTTGATGTTAAAACTAATTGAAAATTGAATTATTTTTATGTAATCTAGAAATTTAACTTAAATTTATGTAAAAAGTAATGCATTAATACTTTCACAATTTCAGGTGAAATATTCGGTGGACATGTTAGGGCAGTCTTCACTCTAATCACTATAATATTCGTGGCGTGTGTATCCGCCACCGTGACCAGTTTCAAAGAAATCCCTCTGGAAGAGCTAAATTATCAAGATGAGTTCAGGAAGCTAGCGCAGACCGAACGTAACCAAGAGAGCTTCGACGTGGAAGACCCGAGTTTGGACAAAAGCAACCTTCAGAAAAACGCAACTTATGGAAGTTTGAATCAGCCCGAGCTGTCGATTGTAAGTTTTTTTAGTATTTTAAACTTTCTAGAATACTCAAATATTTTTCTCTCCTTTTCAATACCCTGGATTGGCTTCGCTGTGAACCCATTAAATATTTGTGCATACTTTGAATTAAGTTATCATTTAGAGAGTAGTTAGTAGTTTTTCTACCAAAAGCTTTTAACTGTTTAAATCTTGGCTATGATAGATAGATAGATAATTCTTTTATTGCGAATAACAAAATAAAATTAACAATGTACTTATCAATTATTAAAAATAGTTACAATTTGGCGGTGTCATCCTAGTCATTAGAGTGATTTCTTCCAGACCACCAGTCGGATGGAGAGAACTAATAACTTTAAGATCGGAATGCAAATCAATTAAACATATTAAAATAATGTCAGGGTAACATAATTTATAAAAGTGGGCTTTGGTGTAAGCCCGCGTGCCTTAATTAATACCTGCTCTTCTAGGTTACTTTTTATTGACGATGTACGTTTCGTCTTGCGGGTAAGCAGATGTTTCATTCATAATGCTCCCCATGAAACCTGTTGATTGAATATTGGTTCTAAATAATATTTACATAAGTTTATTATTTATTAAGATTTTGGGTCATAGTTGTATGGCTATTTATATACCTACTGAAACTATGAAGGTTGATTTATTATGTATGATATAGACTGTAGTCCGTACTGATATACTATTTAAATATGAGTGGTACTATCTTGACATACATGAAAGATAATTGTATGCGTGTAGTAACAGACGTCAGCTTATTTCTTTTTTTAGAAAATCTTGAGAGAATAATGCCTTTGATTGATCATCAGTTTGAAAGCCAGCAATCTCATGCTTGACGACACAGATTTCCAAAAATATTACAGAAGTCGCAGATACTCGAATCTCTGCAATTGCGTAGAGATATTGCGTCACTCAGCGTGTTTTACCGCTTATACCATGGCAAGTGCTCTGAAGAGCTCTTTGACCTCATCCCACCTTCTCCCTTCCTTCATACGAGTAAACGTGCTGCTCTTCGGAGTCACCGCTTCACTGTCTCAAATATACCATCGCGCACAAACAAATTTGGTGACACGTTTCTTTGTCGTACCTCCAAAAGATGGAATAGTCTACCAGCACACGTTTTCCCTCCTTCCTATGATATGGGATCCTTCAAAAGAGGCGTGAAAAAGCACCTTGTGGGCCGGCAAAGTGAGGTTAACTGATGCTACGCTTCTTTTCATGCTGCACCAGTTATCTTCCGGTCTGGACTCCATTTTCACTTAACATCAGATGGGATAGAGTCATTTGCCGAGTTGTCTTAAAAAAATACGATCATATTATCCATATATCTATAGTGAAAATGAAAAAGCGAAAGTTATAAAACATTGTTGTTTTGTAACGTATCTAAATTCTATAACTTTCAATAGCATTTGTATGAAATGTACTTAACGTTATATTGTTAAACTGACAATCAAACCTTTTGCTGGATCTGTGGTCACGGGATGGATCTTGTGACTTGTCGTGCGTGACGTAAAATGCTAAGTACAAAGAATGGATGCGACAAGAATCGTATAAACTGTTTTGTTTTAAAAATATTGTATTTTCCAAGAAATATACTACCATTTTAGAACACGACGCTTGTAACATTGTAGCTTTTAATATTCCTGTCGAAAGAGATTCAGAAATATTTCTGTTATAGAAAAAACGAGAAGAGAAATGCCCTTGCTGAGTTTTTTGCCGGTTCATCTCATTACTAAAAGGTATCCTGAGGCCCGAACGTCGACTTACGAACCGATGATCGGTGCATTTGCACACATATTACCTAAAAATTATTAAAAATTATTAATATGAGTTAGACAATTGGAACGAACTAACTCAGGAAAGAGATAGGTGGAAGGAGGAAAGGGAGGCCGTTGCCCTGCAGTGGGAAAGTAATGACTGATAATAATAATAATAATAATAATAATAATATAGTAATAGATATGGGTATAACTATATGAGTTTTACACAAATTTTGTTGCAAACTTTCAATTCGAAAAATGAATGATGACGTAAATGTGAACGTTAAATAAGGTTCCTTTGACTTACAAAGTAAGAGTAGACAGCGTTGTATAATTTTAACGAGTCGGACAGATGCATTCTATATTTCTTTAATACTGTTGGTATCATAATATCCAGGATGCTGCTTCCCTCAATGTCCCGGAGCCGCCTTCAAGAGACCAGCACCTATCGCTTAGCCACTACCTCAAGTCTATTGTGTTGATGCCCAGCTCAATGCGTGTGGTGTGCCTCACCAACCTCTTCTGCTGGATGGCCCACGTCTGCTACTCCTTGTATTTCACGGATTTCGTCGGTGAAGCCGTCTTCGGTGGCAATCCAGCGGTCAGTATCATAAAAATTAAAAGATCAATTAACCACTTCACTTGTTTTTTTGCTTATGTCTTTTTTCCCTTCTGTTCTGTGTTATATTCCCGTACCTTGTTATGTTGTGTTTGTGATACTATGGTGATACTAATAAATGGTTCTCCTTTCTTTTTTAATTCGTTAACAGATATTTATTTGTAAATGAAGTACCTAAGTATTACAATAGAGTGTGACATGAAATAATTAACTTACAAATTATGTAGATCTTATCGAGTACCTACAAACAATATAAGGTTATATCAGAATAACCTGAAAACACAAAATAGTTATACTTAACTTCAGTTAAGTCTAAGTAAAATATCTTTTATTGAAACATAATTTTTTTATTTGTTTTCAATGAAAGAACAGTGTTTTATTATTTAAGATTTATTGAAAATGAGTCATAAACTAAAGTCAAGACCCATTTATTATTCTGATTGAACAGTCATCATATCTATCACGCGACAGATAAAAATATTGTTGTGAGAAAAAAATCGCGCCACCTTGTACAAACTAAATGAAATTAATTTTTTCGCCGCCTAAATATTCTGATTATTTTATACACCAATGTAAGCAATTGCTCAACTAAATTTTTCAGGCGCCTGTGGGAACAGCCAGTCGAACAGAATATGACGCTGGTGTCCGCTTCGGCTGTTGGGGAATGGCAATGTACTCCTTGTCCTGTGCGTGCTATTCCACCATCATAGAGAAGCTCATCAAGCACTTTGGGTTAGTCAGCTAATAATACGAAAACTCGTGGTTTAATCGCAATAGCTCCATTTAACTACTAACGCGTACTAGACTTTTAACAAGTGTATTCTGTACCTAAGCTTTTCTGGATAGATTAACAGAACTGTTGTTAATGTGTTAATAAGTGCATTAATAATAATCTTATTTAAAATATTATCATTATCAATTTTTGTAACTCATTTCACCTTGTTTACGACTACCGAATACATAATAGATTCTGCATTTACTGAAATCATTATATGAGGCAAACGATTTAGTCGGCATCATGTACTCCGCGGTCTTACCGTATCCATCATGCCGTAACTCCCTCATCTCGATAAAATAACCCGCATTAAAAGTAGATAAAAATACCTTATTTAATTTTACTTTTTTATTTTTAAGTGCTAATTGCTGCACTGAAGCTGAATTAAAAATTTATAAAATCGGATTGCGGACCCAGGTTCGATTCCTGGCTCGGTTGGGTGAGCGTTTGATTTTTTCACTGTATTTTATAAATATACCTTATTTAAATAAAACAACACTTTTGTACGGTTCATTTGAGTTTATTTTACATATTATTATTTAATTCTGACGTTTGAACCCTTCGCCGTCTGTGGTAGCAAGGAGACTTAGTTGTACCTAGATAGGACAGTATTAAGTGTTTTATTACAATATGTAGTTTTGTCGTACATTTTTAAAACAAATAAAGAAAAAAACTTCTTAGTGAATTTTTGTATTTGACGCTGGCAATAGGGTAACTATTAGTTTGTACGTAATTTGTGATATAAACTATTTCGATGTGAAAAAAGTGAGCCAACAGTTTCACCAGTTCGAGTTAATTCTCACTTAACCCGGTAGTAAACTTTATCCTTCAACTTGACTACTCCACCTAGACATTTCCTAGTAGTGGTAACGAGATCAGGCGGCCCTTGACTTTCAGTCGCTTCCCGGCTGCATTACAATGGTTTCCAACTGATTTAAAAATCAATACTGCTTTATAGGCTTATCGTTTACTATCTTATGTATGTATCACTGAAGAGGATTTTAAAATTAGGACTGACTGGGTATTATTGCTCAAGTAAAAATTTAGTTCAATATAAGATTATCTTTGGTTTATTATTTTAGAGAAAGAAGTACTTTTCTGTTCTAACATGGGCTGACTGACTGCGGGACACGTAGGTAAAGGCTTTTTGCCTAAAGTTAATACTAATAATCCTAAAAATCAAAGACCTTTAAAAAATAAAGACCACAAGAATTCTCATCTACATTATTACTAATTGGAGATTAGTCTAATTCAAGGACTCATATTGCTAAGGTTACTAAAATGAGGATAGGTTACAGTTTCAGAAAGAGGCACCGACCGCTAAAATGTCATTAGTTAAGGGTCAACATTAGTAAAACAGTGACTCAAGTAGGACTGGGTAGGTCTAGCCGGATGCCATCTGAGAAGTGGAATTACTCCGTCACACCTTGGACGCATGAGGATGGGAGGCATCGTCATGGCTGGCCGGCTAGGGTTTATCAGGACAACCTCGATGCTCACTAGTGTTCGACAGGAACGACGAAGTGATCGACCTTTTTACCCCTAATTATTAAAAGTAGGGATCAGAAACGTATTTAAGTCTTTAGCAACAATTGAATACGGGGTGCCTAGTGCGAGTTTCATTCGCCATTCGATCACGTTAACGAAAACGAAAATTTGTATGGCAAAAATTTAAGTCTTCTCGTATGTCGCTAGGAGGCGCTGCTACAAGGCTATACTAATTTTCGTTTTCGTAAACGTAATCGAATGAACACGGATAGTAAACAGAATAAACACTAGGCACCCAGACCACCTAGATGTCATCCCTTAAAATTTCAAAGAAAATGTATGTTATTTTTTGGCGACGAAAACTGTGTCAAACACTCGGCTTCGAATACTTTTGTGGTGTCACTGCGATACATTTTACTTGTACTCTTAATATAAGGTCACTATTTATCAACTGCAAATATTTTGACAAAACATCTAATTCTATCAGAGAAATAAGGCCCTACCATTAAAAAAAATTCAGGATAGTTTTTTTTTTACTTTTCCTGACACAAAAATTGAAATATTTTTAAGAGCGGCCTTTCTGTCGTTTTTTTTAATGAAACTAGGCACACGTGTAAGCGGTGAAGGCATTGCGGCCTCTCTGTTTCGGCTCCTTTGAATTGAAACTACCGAAAGTGCTTTATTTTTCTTTTTAATCGAAATGTCTTTTGGCGTTTTTCTTGAAAACTAGCGTATAAAAATTTAAGGTTTTTTCATAAAAATAGTTTGTATAATAATATGTTGTTGAATTTATCATCAAAATATTTGCAGTTGATAAAATGTGACCTCATATATCTGAAATCTGTAATCATAAACATAAGTAATTTGTTTGGGTACCTAAAATTTGGGTCGCAGCAACCCAAATTGAGTCTTGGCCTCCGATAATAAGAGCGTCCACCTCGGTCTGTCTTGCGCCACCTCCTGCCGTGTGGCATCTGCGTGGAACTCGCGCAGATCCTTCTCGACCTTATCCCCCAGGTACCTGGGGCGGCACACTGGCCGGAAACCACTGGGGCGTCCCAGGTACGCTCGCTTCACTGCACGATCTTCCCCATTCTCGTGAGGTGGCCGAGCTAACGTAGTCTGTGTGCTTTAATTTCACCTATGATTGACTCGGCCATCAGTTCCTCCAGCGCGATGATTTTCCTCCTCCTCCACACTCCATCCTGTGTGCTTACAGGCCCTACAATCTTTCTTTAGATCTTTCTCTTCGCCATCTGTATACTTAGTAACCAAACATCTTTTCTTAATTTCAGGGCCAAAAGGGTATACGTAGGTGGCCTATGCACTTACAGTTGCGGTATGTTCATGCTGTGCGCTATACGCGCCCGCGCAGCCGTCCTGCTATTCAGCTGGACAGCCGGCGTTATGTACTCCACGCTCTTCACCATGCCGTATCTCTTGGTGGCGCATTATCACGCTACTGGAATGGTAATGAGACACTTTTTACTCTGTACTTACTGATTACACATTCGCTGTTCCGCTGTTCAGCTGGATTACCTACGTCTTGTATTTCGCCGTATCTTGGTGGCGCAAAATACTTTATTGAACACAAAAGAACACAGACATGTTAAACAAATAAATAAAAAAAGAATTAAGAGTTGTACAATGAGCGGCTTATCACTAAAAGCGACATTTTCCAGGCAACCTAAGGATGGAGAGGATAGATAGAAGCGTTGAAAAAAAGTGTAGAGTAATAATATATTAAATAATTATCATTCTACTGGAATGGGAATAAGATTTCTTCTTTACTATCTGGCAACATATGCGCAATACTCTACTATTCAGCTGGACAGTCACTCCATACTACACTGAACTGCAAAGAAAAAGGGTCGGTTAGAAAATCTTCAATATCTTCAAAAGCACCTGACCTAGCTTCATGAATTAAAGATTAAATTAAACAATATTTAATTCCACATACAATAATATAGAGAACCTTTTTATTTATTTTTAATAACTGTCTATTTACCTCTCTTTATTTCATAAATCATAAAAATAGGTCAGGTACTTTTCAATATATTGAAGATTTTCTAACTGACCCTTTTTCTTTGCGGTCCAGTGTATTTACCATGCTGTATATTCTGGTGGTGCATTATAATGGAATGCTAAAAATATACTTTCTGCTCTATGGGCGTCCCTATAAATGCTGCTTGGCAGCAACAATAGGTATCAGGGTGGTCGCCTTCCCAACGAATTCTGGGCAGAATCCTTATCCTACCATCCTTATCTTGCCTTGTGATCTAAGAGCGTCTTGTCACACACTCTCTTCAACACGAAGTACATTCTAATGGCAACATTATCACCAATTCAATTAACTGTATCTATTGTAAGAGAAGCAAAAATATAAAACATTTTTTTTTAAATCTTCTAAAGGTTTCTACTTGTTACGTGTCTGCCAACAAGTTCCGCACTAAAGTTCGGTGCGTTGACAAGCGCGATATTCACATTTGCACTTTAAAATATTCATGATATTTCGCTTCTTTGATCGAATGCCGACTCCATGCATATTACATCAAAGGGATTAGACGGCATGCCTTGTAATTATGAATCGTTGAAATTAAATCAAGCGGAAAACTAAATGTTTGCTGCAACCGAAACTGTTTCCATTTCACCATTTGTGATCACGACAATAGGCATGAGATATATTTATAATTTGCATCACTTGTAGGCATTCATACGTTGAATATTAACATATTAACATGCTATTGCTGAGCTCAAGCCTTGCTTTGATAAACTGGGTGCACGGTTAGGCCGTCTATAATTAGAGTTATATGTATCTAATAACTTTGTATTATATATGTAGATATATATTATATTTAAGGAGCTCGATGACGCAGTGGTTAACGCGCGCGGTCTGCGAGTGCTGAGGTTAAGCAACTTTCGTAAAGGCCGGATGAGTGACCAAAAATCCTATGCTAAACGTTTGTAAAAATATTTTAAGCATCCTGCGTTAATTACTCCATTTATCTAAATAACGCCTTTAAAATCCGATTTATATATTTTTTATAATATTTACGGGTAAGCACAGTGCCTTGATCTCATCTGATGTTAAGTGATGATAAGGCCATTTGGTGGAAGCGCACTTCACCCGGGATCCTCAACTAGTGAGGCTTTGGCTATCTTATCTCTAGCTGCCGGAACACAACAATGCTACAAACATTGATGCTATGGCGACATATTTAGATAAGATGGTGGTAATTAGCCAGGCGGACAAACAAGTCCTACCACCAACCAAACCGAGTATACAAAGATGTACCCCCCGCTGAGAATCGAACCCGGGACCTCTGGGTCCAAACCGGTGGCCTTAACCACTAGACCACAGAGGCAGCTATATATATATTACACAGGTTATAGATTATATATCCTGTGAAATTACAGGGCATAGAGAGCTAAAGTGGCCGCCTTCTATCAGGCGGGCCAACTACTCATATTTTGCTGAGCTAGTAACATATACATAAGTACACCATTGTTTAACCCATTGTTTAACATATTTCCAGTGGGACAGCGCAGGCGCCGGGTGCGGTCAAGAGCGCGGCATCGGCACAGACGTTGCAGTCGTCAGCAGCTGCGTCTTCGTTGCGCAACTGCTGGTGTCTGTCGTTATGGGGATGGCTGTGAAGGCCATGGGCACCACGGCCGCCGTGGTAGCAGTGGCCGCTGCTTTAGCAGCTGCTGCGGCCGTGACAGCTACTAAGATCACGTATCTCGACTTATAAGTCGACAAATCATTATGTATTAATGTCCAAATATGTCCACATATTTTTTAAGACGTTATGACGAAACCTCGAAACTTAAAGCACTAAAAAGGCGTAATATATTGTAAGTACTTATTTATAAGTCAAAAACTCATTAGTTAGTTCTCTTGATGAGGCGCACTAAATGAGGCTTAATATATTGTTGCCTATACATTGCATACCTACTAAACTATAAAATGTTTTTATGTTAGTCGTAGTTTAGTGTTACTCGCTATTTGTGTTGCATCGATTAAATTGATGCTGACTGTACTAGAACAAATTTTTTTTCAACCTAGTGTTAATATGAGGTCCGATCGTCGTCCGATACATTATGGCAACGATTCAATTTAATTGATACGTATGCTATGTTTTTTATGACTCGTGCAGGAGTTCTCAACCTTTATAAATTATCTTTGTGCCAAAGGAGTTTTGTAAACAAGACGTAAAATTATGGAAGGATCGTAATAAAGTAAATACATTACGACTAAGTACGTTTCATATGCGACAAAAAATGTGCCATTACTATTGAAATGTTAATAAATGTCAGGTAGCTACAGGGTGTGTCAAAGGAAAGGTCTTTTAAGAACTAAAGTCTTTATCAGTAGAACATGGGGTAGACTATTGAAAAATGTCATAAACTGACTGACAGTCAGTTTTTAAACATAGCATCATTGAAAATGCTGTATCGTAAACTAATGGAAAAGCAAATGTTCTATTTTAAAATACAATTTTATTTTCAATATAAATTTTATTATATGCAAAGTCAAAACACGTAATACATTTTAGTACCTAGCTGCTAAAATGGGTTTACCTAACATTAGCATTCTAGGCATCTCTAGTTTTATTACCTCCAGAATCATACCGCAGGTTTACATGAAGAAGACAACTTCAAAGAACATGACCAACCCCTGTATGCCGAACTTCTTTTCACCAGTGATTTCGTTCGCCGAATTTCAGTCTGTTACGGGTCTGATCGTGTGCCCAGCGCAAGCCAGGTATACCTATATTACCCAGGTGATAGCGTAACATTCTATTAGTTAAAGATTATTACCTTTTCACAAACAATTAGTTTTAAATCGGTTTTCTAGTTTCAAAGTAATATTTTATTATTCTCCATATAAACGAACTTTTATCTGTTCATTATATATATGTGGATTTTTTGCACTAAAACAACACGCTGTACGTAGCTAACTGTATGTTTTTGTTTCCTACTACCAAATAGGTATTGCTATAAAGTAGCTATCTTATAAGGAAGCACTTACCAAGACATGCCCATATTGGTATTATCTACTTTGATATTATGACTGTCGCGAAATAAAACGTTAAATCAAATGTATCAGTAAGTATTTGTTACAAGTTGGTTTATATGTTTGATAAAGAATCTCTCTGTTTTATTTAATGCTCGCTGTTCTTATTCTCTTGTGTGACCCGGCGGACTTCGTACCGCTTTGACAGTTTCCATCATTGAGTTAAATATCAAATGGTTTCTATGACAACAAATAAACAAATCATTTTGTATTGGAAAATTAAAATGTCGTTTTTAGTATTTTATAATTTTTTTTTTAAATATAACCTATGTTACTTAGCGCTAATGTAGCATTCTAATGGTGAAAGATTTTTTTAATCGGTCCAGTTTTGAGTTTATTCATTGCAAACACATACATACATACATACATACATACCTACATACATACCTACATACATACCTACATACATATATACATACAAAAATATAAAGGTTTCCTCTTTATAATATTAGTATAGATTGGGTAGATATCTCAATCCTGAGATAAGTTTTATCCAACGGATAACATTGTCATTGTGACATATTTTCTTAGTTTGACTCATAAACTTAATATACCAACAGAATATTAACTTTATGGTTTAACTCAATGTGTTTTCTAAAGAGAATCTGTCATTATGTCAAAATTATTCAATTAATAAACTATAACTGACCATTGAAAAATCAGTCCTAAGTCATATGGCGCAATATTTTAATAAGAATGTTTGTTGTTTCCAGGTTAATACGCAGAAAACTGTATTGATCATCAGGGGAACAAAAATACTATTTTGCGTAAAAATATAGTAGTTAGTTAGCCTAAACCGTTTCACTACTGGACAAAGGACTCCATCATTGATATCAAGTCATCACTGCAGTTAATTAATATTTGCTTAATTAACAAATTTTGTAAACGCGGGTTGTTCGTAACAAAACTGGCCATCTAAAATTCCGGAACAAACTTTCCCGACCTGCCCCCCAACCGCCTAACACTCTCGCTTTCGATCGCTTTGAAAGCGAGGCCCTCGCCTCGCTTTCTAATATAATATCGAAATATAATATCGAATAATATCGAAAGCTATAGCCTATAGCTTTTGATATTGCTTTCATATTGCTTTCGAAATGACAAGATGACGCCTCCTCCTCGCCTCGCCTTCAAAGCGATCGAAAGCGAGAGTGTTAGGCGGTCGACCCCCTGAATTGAATTCAGGACTTTTGGATATCTTGCCGAGTAACTTGCCATACAATCACCGAGGAGTCAAATATGCAGCATAGTATATTTGCCCTTATGACACAGCTTCAAAAGATATTGCTTTGTATGTAAGTGAGTCCAGGGTATCTCCAAAATATATGAGGAAAGGATTGCCCCCTCAGATTATTGCCATATTAATAAAGCCTAATTAAACACTAATATTGAAATGTAATATTATATTATTGTTGTTATTGTTATTTATTTAGCTAATGTAGGTATGTAACTAAATTATATTATGTGTGTACACGTGCTTTAATTTTTAGTTTTAATAGTATTAAAATAAGTAAAAAATAGGTGCATGATATTTTGTTATTAGCTATTGTTATGGTTATAAGTGTTTATTGATGCGTGTAGTACGATGTAATAAAACAATAAAAACTTGTGATTTTTTAGGTTACAATATTATATAAGTATCAATAGTTAAAAAGTTATATATCTCCAAAGTATCTGGTTTACACCAGTACCTCTATTTTGCTAATGAGATACGCAAACTAATATTTATTTTTTCTTTTAATTTAAATTCAAATTCATTTTTTTATTTGTTTTGTTTATTTTTTATTTCTCTTTTTATTTTATTTTTTATCTGTTTTTTCATATCAATTTTTTGATATGGACCCCATGTATGTTTTGACATGTAATATGCATTGTATGATATGACCTATTAACAAAATTAAATTTGTTTACATTAATTTAAGTAAGTATAAAAATATAATGTAGGGATAATATATCACAAAAATAATACACCTAGCTGTAACTTACACATATATATATGAATGTCACGGTAATATCACGTTATACGAGTACCTAATGCTTTTAAATGAAATCAGAGAATGTATTCTATCTTGTGACTAATAACATGTATCACCTATTTATAAATAACATGTACCTATGAGTGTGTGTTTCATAAGATCATGCTTTGTTTAGTTTGTTTTTATATTGTGAATGTCTATTTAATATTAAGTAAATATCTATATAATATTAACCTTTTTCAAGTGGTATGGTTCGGGCGGACTTATTTTATTTTTAGCAAATCCTATTGTACAATTTTTATAAACATGACACTAAATTATTTTTACCGATATCTAAGTAAAGTTATATTTAACTTTTTTATATTGATGTCTATAAATGTATGTAGGTATATGTCTAACATATTATTAAGTCTTTAATCGCCATGGTGATCACCGGTGACCGACAAACAATAAATTTTATATTGTCTCTGGTTTTACGGCAGTCAACATGTTAATATTTTATAATTTGTAACATTGATCCCCCATGTGGTGCCGGGGGTAAAGCATTGCATCACCCCATCTCTTCTCGTGGGTGTCGTAGAAGGCGACTATGGGATGATTCCAGAGGATGGGCAGCAGCGTCTCTCTGTGATTATTCTCACTTTACTGCGATCGCCAACCCGCCTGCCAAGCGTGGCGATTATGGCAAATTCCCCTCAAAATGATTTATCCTTGAGGGAGGCCTTTGTCCAGCAGTGGACGTCTTTTTGGCTGAGATGATGATGATGATGATGAACATTGATAACCCAATTGGAAATAGTTTTGACTAAGCTATTTAATCTTGTCAAGTAAAACCTATAATTTGGCTATGGGTAAAGTTTAGCTCTAGAGATATGGTAACAAGTTAGAGCTTTTCCAAGTTGATAAACCAAATTGAATTTTAATACGCTTAGCATAAAGAGTTATATCTAGTCAAAACTAGTTTAGACTACCTTAGATGGGGCTTACGATGCAGTATTCGTTGTATTAACACTACAGATATAATTTGACGACCTCCGTAGCCGAGTGGCTACGGAGCCGGACTTTGGGCGGCAACATCTGAGGTCCTGAGTTCGATTATCGGTCGGGTCAATGTCGAAAACAAACTTTTCGATATTGTGTCGGGTCTGGGGGGTTGTAGTACCGTGTCGTTGATTCTGATTTTCCATAATATGAGTGCTTAAGCTACTTACTTAGGAGATGAACAATGTATGTGATGTTGTCTAATATGTATATTATATATTTATATATAAGTAGGAATGTTTCTATTATGTTACCTCTTCTGCACTCTGAAATGTACCTTTTGTTAATTTAACTGTTTCGATCTCATTGTTTGTGATATTCAAAAGTGTACTGTAATTTAATGAACAAGTTGTGTGAATATCTAGAAATATATTTACTGTAGTCAACACTAATAATCTTTTAATTACATGTGACTCCACATTGATTAATTTAAATTTCAATCAAAATTCTCTGTGAAATCATTGGTTAATAGGATTTTAATTAATAGTAAACGATTCTCAGATGCTAACGACATTGTGTTACTACGTTCTCATTCAACAAATAATAAGTAACAGTTAATAAAATACTTATATTTTCTGAAAACAAAGTTAAAGTCAATAATAATATGTTAAGTGCAGACATAAAAAAAACAGAAAATAAACAAAAACACACTAAACACTTTAATATATAATTTGTCCTATGCATATACCTAAACTACCTAATGAGCAATGATTCATAATAATCATATAGCTTATATGCAGTGCTGCCCGAATTCTTTTCAGTGGCAATACTTGCTTCTAAACCCAATATTCTAGTAATGTTGAAAAAATTCCACGAGTGGGTTTTGAACCCGCAACCAATGTCAATCCAGGTCAGGTACGCTTCCGATTACCCTAACGTGGCTCTATCCAACTCCAGTCTGTCAGCGGATGTGGTGATCAAATTCAAATATCTCGAACTCCTTAGTGCTGGAGCCACGAGATTCAAATAGGCGCGCATAGAGTAGCACGGAGATCACGAGTTTGGATCCGAAATGTTGTTTTTTGTTTTTGAGAGTGTTTTCTGATTGCCACTTGGCATTTTTGGGGGCGGCGAGAAACTTAAAGGGTTCCTCAAGCCGTGTGAAACGAATCACCTTCAGAGGTTTTCTAGAGGGAACGGCATCACGCTCTAGTGCGTGTCCCTGTGCCCTACTAAATTCTTCGAGGGGTTCGAAACAACCCGAGGGCGCCTCTAAAGGCTCGGAACTCAGCTCGGGTTGACAGCTTGGGTCGTGGGGGTGGGAAGAAGCGTCCAGGTACATGTCTGTACCTGGTATAGAGCGCGTGTGAACGGGCTCATCGTACCCTTGTTCTACGAGTTCAGTGTCTTCTTGGGCCTAAACTAGTGTGCATGTTTAGTGTATTCTGTAAATGTGTAGAGGATCGGGCGGGGGGACACTGAGATCGTCAGACTAAGAAAAATCGGAAGATTAATTATAAGTCTTGAGATAGCAACATACAGCTAAGAGAAGGTACTACTACTACGGCTGCTTTAATTTTTATAAAAAAATATTTAATAAAACAAAAACATTTTTTTTAATGCCGTCTCTGAGGGAACAATGGAAACGAGGCTTCGTTCAGGTGAGGCTTCACTTGATTTAAAACTAATTACACTCGAAGGAGATATTTCGACATAAGACAATCCGTCATTCTGACGAAGAAAGCGGGCAGACAATGGCTCTCCTTAGGAGTGTATGGGCTAAGTTAACTCACACTAAGGCCATAGAAAATGCGAGTGGGCCATTCGAGACGACCTTCTTTGAAACCGTTTATCGGGTTACATACTTAACAGGTAAATTAATGGTTAGTTTTAATATTATCACACGACACGATATGTAAAACTTCATTTGATGGATAATCTTTAATTATGTAAAAGAAATGTTGTGTGAGTATGACAACCATAATTTTTTTATATTTAGTTACTTATTCACCTCCTACATTCTTAACAAATCGGTAAGTCGATGTTCGAAATATATATTTATTTTTATAACTATTTAATTGGTCAAAAATTTCCACGAGCAGGATTTGAACCTGCACCCTTCTGACATTCCGGGTCAGGTGCTCTTCCAATTGAGCTATCGTGGTTCTAACCAGCCCGCCGAAATGATTCAACACTTTTTACTTTGAAAGTCAAAGGCGCCCATTTCAATGTCAACAACTACCGTCACTAACACCCGATCATAATATTTTACAAATATTAAATATCAGTTAAGAAGTAAGCAAGCTATTTATAAATGTTTAAATATTTTTTAACGCAAACTTTGTTGCGAACAAATTACAAAAACTCGTGGAAATTTTTTCAACATTTATGTTGTTGTAATTTGTTCGCAGCAAAACTTGCGTTAAAAATATTTAAACATTTATTTAATTGGTCGGTTTCTCATACACATACGACGATTAATGTGCAATGTTGAAGAGAATTATGTTTGTAATTAGTGAAAAATTAAGTTACGTTTCCATTCATAAGAAAAGCTATCTATTCCACTAAACGTATGGACTTAGATAAATGATTGGTCTCGCGCGAGACCAATTCTGTCTCTATTATGTCTGTCTATTATATTATATATATATTTTTTTTTTTTTTATAATGGCTTTGCACAAGCATTTAGCCAATGAAAAAGTCTTACAATACTTAAACAATAATAATTTCTTTCATGTATGATGATGATGATGAATGAATAGAAATGAGAAGTGAGAAATGATATACCCCCCAACCCCTCGAGTATCTCAGTAAAGATGTGGGGCTTTATTAAGTCCTCGGGTGGACTTCTTGAGAGAATTTGAAAAGTGACGTTGCACTGTTTTGTTTCATTTGCAACACTCATGCACACTCACGAACACTTAACGGTTAATAATCCACCATTATTTCACATTAATATTCGACATAACACAAATTTTAGAAAATAAAACAAAACCGCAGACATGACTCTTCACTTTCCCGCCAAGAAGTCTTATATATATTATATATAGTATGTATTGAGTCTGGAAAATTATCCTTATAACCACATAATGTGTTATAGATGTTATGGACCAAGTGATTAATAGGGCATTATAAAAAATGTTCGCGCAGTTTGAAACATGCCCAATTTGGGGGCAGTGTGATTACAACTATTGAAATAGTCAAATTACACCAAAATAAAGCGCAAGCCATGCGAGCAAAGCGAGCGTGCCGCGGCAGCGGCCGGCAAAGCGCCAGGAACAAACTTTTGAAGATTATTATTGTTGCTTGTTGACGTTGACGTTTGTGTGTAAAACATTGAACCTCTTGGTCTCCTCCCCGCAACCCGTGCAATGTAAAATACACAAGGTATTATCAGATTGCCTGAAAACCACATGGCAATATTCATAATATCTAGGGAATGTGATAAATAAGGAAGTTCAATTTATAATTATTTACTTCGCCCTAAGTAGTTAGTCATTATTCATAATGCCCGGGAAAAATGCCCCAATTTACTACTTGATCCATAACGTACGAGTAGAACAGCATCCGATTTCATTCCTCCATCATCATTTTCCGTCGTCTGCTCCACTCGGAAACACTCGTATTTTGTAATTTTTAGGGTTCCGTACCTCAAAAGGAAAAAACGGAACTCTTATAGAATCACTTTGTTGTCCGTCTGTCTATCTGTCCGTCTGTCCGTCTGTCGGTCTCTCCGTCTGTCCGTCTGTTCATCTGTCTGTCTGTCAAGACCCTTTATCTCGGGAACGCGTGGAGGTATCGAGTTTAAATTAAAACCATATACTTAGGTTTGCGGTCCCTTGAAGCTGTGAAAAAATTAAACTTCTAAGTTAAGGAAAAAGATACGGCCGTTAATGTCGCAAAAAACGTATATTTCGACACTCAAGAGAATCAAAATTCATAGGGTACTTGCCGTTGACCTAGAACCACAGATTACTTAATAGTTACTAGAACTATGAAGTTTGTAATAATGGCAAGTAATGTCGTCTTATACAAATACAGGGAAAAATCTGAAAACAATACATATTTAATTAAATCACAAAAAAAACAGGGTCTTTATGCAAGGAACGGGGGTCCAAATGTTGAAGAAAGTTAACCGTGTCATGTGGGGTATCGTATGATAGACAATTTTTTGATTATTTTTATGATAAATAAATAAATAAATAAATGTTTCCCACACTCACACCAATTATCTAGCCCCAAGAAAAGCTTCCTTATGAAACTCGTTATATGGTTAACTAGACAACGGATAAACATACTTAATATACTTAAATACATACTTATTATTCATAGGAAACACCCAGACCCAAAACAATATAGAAAAACAGGTATTTCTAAATTGATCCGACCGGGGATCGAACCCGGGACCTCAGAGATAGCGACACCATGAAAACCGGTGTGCAAGCCACTCGACCAAGGAGGTCGTCAATGATGTATAGTTTTCGATTTTTTTTTAATTTTATTTACGGGTAAGCACAGTGCCTTGATCTCACCTGATGTTAAGTGATGATAAGGCCATTTGGTGGAAGCGCACTTCCCCGGGATCCTCAACTAGTGAGGCACTGGCTATCTTATCTCTAGCTGCTGGACCACAACAATGCTACAAACATTGATGTTATGGCGACATATTTAGATAAGATGGTGGTAGCTAGCCAGGCGGACAAACAAGTCCTACCACCAACCAAACCGAGTACACAAACATGTACCCCCCGCTGGGAATCGAACCCGGGACCTAAACCGGCACTAGACCACAGAGGCGGTGACATTTATGACGAAGAATGAAAAAAGAAATACCTTTTCCCTCTTTTATGGTAGGTACCTAATAACTTTAGTGTATTTAGTACCTAACAGTTTGCACTGTTATGCGTACCTACATAATCCTTTTTTTAAATTTTGTAATTAAACACAGTCCTAAATAGGTACCTACCTACTTAAGTGTAATATAAGTAATTGTAGGTTTTGGAAACTGAATTTCGGGAAAAGTTCGAGACTCGGTTCCTGAACTATATAATATACCCATAAATTTGTACGGAACCCTCGGTGGGCGAGTCCGACTCACACTTGTCCGGTTTTTTTATCATATCCAATATTTTTAAATTAAAAAAATAAAATACTTTATTTTTTCTTACATTTTCATTGTTTAACGCTAATTGTCGAAGCCTCCTTTAAAGCGTACTAAAATGGCTGTCCCAGTTAACTCCGCTGTCATATCACTAATTAGTAATTACAACCAATAACATAAGACGTATGTTAAATTTTATGAGTACTTATAATCTTTAATAAAATCTTGAATAAAGTATCAGTACATAAGTGCAGTATATTAAAGTAATTGAGCAGGTATATAAGCTTATCGGCACGTGACACGCTCTGGTGGGCTGCGAAGTTGCCGGGATATTCGGCCTCAATCTCGCCTCCTTGCGTAACAGTAATCTTCGTGGAAAAGCCAATAAAAGTCTATTATCGGGTAATAATAGGCCGGATCGTTTGAAAGGCTTTCTTTGATTTTTTTTTCAGTCAATCAGAAAGTGGTCAAGTCATTTATTTAATCAAGCCAAACTAATAAAACTAGGTTCTATGGCTGGAATATAATTGATAAAGTTACATGAAAATGTATGAGAACAATTATTAGGTCTAGCATAAAATTTTATTGACGTTACGTAAGTAATTTTGACGTTAAAAAAACAGTTTGTTACAAGTTCATTTTTTATTAGAAAGATTGTAATTAATTTTCTTTGTACACTCAAGAGTAAAAGTCCCGCAACATTTGAGCAGTGATTCTCAAACCAATTAAAAAATCCCAGTTGATTCTATATTGTGCAGGACGAGAACCGGTTTGGAAGGTTACTTTGAATGGAGTAATGTAGTTACACATACGAGAAATGTGTTACATATAACAACGACAAATACCGACGCTTTATCAATATAATTATATATTATACGCTATGACCAGCAATTTGACTGGTCTTCTGTCAAGAATATTCCCAGTGGATCACGATATCCCTTACCTTGTACGAGTATATTTAGCAGCACTCTCAAGCTAAGGTACGCCTTTACGGAGAGATTGAGCCTCAACGAGATCATCGCAGCCAGCATCAACAGCACTCTCATACCTACAGTTCACCATCACCATGTACCGATATTTGAATGAATGCATTATCTATCTATCAGGTATATCCCCAGTGGACAACGACATCCCTTACCTCGTGTACAGCAGCACTGTCAAGTTGCTGATCGTCCTCTTGATGATTGGGGAGATCTGGTACGCGTTCACGGAGACGTCGAGCCTCGATGAGATCGCAGCCAGCATCAACACCACTCTCATACAGTTCATCACCATGTACCGGTATTTGAATATGGTGAGTGTTGATGACGATTCTTTTGTTTAAATGATTCTTACTTCTTTTCGTGTCAAGTGCCTTATATCTTCCCAATCCAGATGCTGGCCACACATACGTGACCTTCATTCCTCGTTAAGTCTTTCCTTGTGCACGTGGTTGGGCACAAGAGGCAGTTTAATTGCTATATGTATGTTTCAAAATGTATTGTTTAATTGATGTTATATGTACTTATATATAAAGCCTTTTATAGTTCTCTCTTAAGTTCTCTTCTAAGTTAATGAATGCAATAGTTCAATTATCTATTTATTTATCTCTTTGGTTTTTTTATTCGGCATCCCTTTTCCTCGAATACCGAAATATGGAAATAAAATCATTTGTACGAATCTAGGTAGGTACTAGCGTTTATGTGTTTTTTTTAATGCCTTATAAGACAGCTCTTGACTTCGATCTCGCCTGATGGTGAGCGTAGATGAGGTCTACGATGAAGCGAGCTGCCCCAGAAGATGCCTATTAACTCTCGCCTTGAAGGCATTCAGGTTATAAGTTTTTGGGAACACAGACGATAGCAGAGAATTAAATGTTATAATATTTAAAAAAAAATCAACGATTTGTTTTGATTATTTTTAAGACATAACTGTAATTAAAAATATTTTATCTAAGGTTTTAGTTGTTGAGAAGGCGTAATGCATACAGTTGTAGTAGACATTTCTTTTTTTAAGATAACTAATGAATTTGTTCAGGAATAAATAAATTGAATTGAATTGAATTGATCAGTTATATACCTTACTGTCTTGTATACATTAGGGTTACCTTTATTCTATAGAAGAAAACATGACAAGCTCAAAAACACGTTTCTGAATGTTGTAGGTACAATAAATTAGACACGATATAAGAATAAAACATTATCTTATAGGCTTTTAATGTTACCTCTAAAGTTTACGATTTACGAATATGGTAGACAATAGTTTTGAATGTACCTAAGAACAGTTCTATTGTAGGATGAATAACGGTTTATGACTCAAGTTTTCTAAAAACAACAAGACGTGTTTTATCGTGTGACCTAGTTTCAGGTTTAGCTATGATAAGATAACGCCGATCACATTTTGTCTTTTACAGCTCTACCATAAAGATATTTACAAGAAACTCGCTATGTCTATGGAATCTCCCTACTTTGACATTTCAACTAAGGAGAGAAAGAATCTGGTCACCTACTGGGCAAATAAGAATGAGAGATATTTGAAAGTGCTTTTGTTTCTGGGTAACTGTACACTGGCTGCATGGTAAGTTGATTAAAAAAACAAGTGCTCAATCATGCACTTACAGGCATTATGCTACTTTATAAGCATGTCTGACAGTAGGTGGCCTTGAAAAAGGCCTTTTTTAAACGTCTAAAATCGCATGTCGCTAGTCTGATTTTGACAATTTTCCTTCAGTCCTGATGCCAAAATATAGGCGATGAAAAACGATTTTAGATGTTTTAAAATATACACTCAGCGGCACAGAAAGTGGCCCAAACCCATTTTGGCGCTTATAATTATTTTTAAAATTAAAATGCATCAAATTTTTGTTTCAATTAATGTAGTTGTTACCTTTACATACTTTTTTGCCAAAAAATTAACAGAAAAATGTAATTTTAATTCTTTTCAATCAATTTAGAAAAAAGGGCAAATTTCGCTACAAACAATTACACATTACATTTAAAATTAATAACGAGTGTTACCACCCCTGGCCCTGATGACGGCATGCTTTGGATGATGTTTTTATGTCTACTTGAGGAATTTCTTCCCAGGCGGCCACCAGCGCGGTTTTCAAGTTGGAGCGTTTGTGGAGGGTTAGGATTACCTTTAACTTTTCTTTTTAGCATATCCAAGACATGTTCTATAGGGTTCATTCCGTCATCTAAAAGATAATCGTTCACGCAACGAGCTGTGTGAGGTCGAGCGTTATCCTGCATTAGAAGAAATTCTTCATGTGCCTCGAAACCGATCCCGCCCCAAACCATAACGGACCCTCCATGGAAGCTGACAGTTTGAGTAGTAGTGATTGATAGAAACCGTTCTCCATGCCTTCTCCACACACGCTGACGACCATCAGGGGCCCTTAAGGCCACTCTGCTTTCATCAGTCCACAAAACTTTGCTCCACTACTCATGCGTCAAATTTACGTGTTCTCTGGCAAAACGAAGTCGAGCTACACGATGCTGTTGGAGGAGTTCTGGCTGGACCCCGAGCTGGTCTTCGGGCACGTAGATTTCGTTCTTCCATTCTTCGTCTAATTGTATGCTCACTCACATTAACCCCTCTTGCAATTTGCAGGCGTTGTTGGATCTCTACCGCGGTAAGAAACCGATTTCGCAAAATTGCGAGGGCAATGAATCGATCGTCACGCGCAGAAGTGCATCTTATTCCACCATTTTCTGGTCTTCTAGTATAGAGCTCGGTCTGATCCTACCTTGTCA
Organism: Eudonia mercurella; assembly: GCA_963082485.1. Lineage (NCBI taxonomy): Eukaryota > Metazoa > Arthropoda > Insecta > Lepidoptera > Crambidae > Eudonia > Eudonia mercurella. The sequence continues at coordinate 11,396,684 of OY720028.1, forward strand.
ATGCATATCTCAGATTTGTACGCGGTACATTTAAAATCTCAGCCATTTCCCGTTGAGTTTTCCCTTGATTCCTAAGCAATACAGCTTGAGCGACTTGAGCTGGAGTAATGGGCATTGTGGTATGATTCTGCAAAGGAGCATAACTACAGATTAATTTAAAAACAAAAGAAACAATATTAACTGCAAACGAAATTTTTCAATTTAAATCACCTTTCTTTTTGGAGTCTTAACACAGAAATGCGTTTCAAGTGTCACAAAGGCTAAGTAACGAACATGTTTTTGTAACTACCCTCTTAAAATGACAAAAACGATCGTACTGATGAATGGTCACACAAAGTTGTACGACGTATCTTATACGACGACTTATTTACTTCTTATCGCATTGTTTACGTTTGGGCCATTTTCCGTGCCGCTGAGTGTATTTGTATCGGCAAAAATTTGTGCATACCTTTTAGTAAAATTTACAAAAATCACAGTTTGTTTTTAACATTATAACTGGTAATCGAATTGGTGTTTTATTCACAATAAACGTTGGGATGCGTACGATTTTACATTAAGGTTAAAAAATTTACATTTTGAATTAAGCCGGCCGGTATTCATGATAAACAGCGAATATATTGTACTTACTCACCTTATTAACAACTTTATCTAATTATTAGTTTATTAAACAATATTTTTAAGACTTACACTCTTACAAACAAAGACGAAATCGTCTGAAATATATTATTTTATTTTATTTTAAGCAAGGCGACAGCGCACTTCAACTGGGATCCATTTCTACTTACTGAGGAACTGGCTCTTATAACTCTAACTTTCCAACCATGATATTGATACTGATGCTAAAGTGAATTTCCAGGTTCACCTACCCATTACTGGACGAGTTGGACTACAACATGTTCATAGGCATCCGCCTGCCGTTCTCCTACTGCAGCCCGTGTCGGTATGCTTTCGCTTATCTCCTAGTGGTGATGGCTTTCGCGTACATCTCCCACTTCATCATGGTAAACGACCTGATGATGCAAGCTCACTTGCTCAACTTGGTTTGCCAGTTTGATGTCCTCAGCGACTGCATTAAGAATGTCTTGAAGGATTGCGAATTACAATTCAAAGGTAATTTAAGACGATATGAGTCTTTTAGAAATTAACCGATTTAAGTTTTCATTTAACGAGTATTTTGTTGACCACCTTTCAATGGTTTAATCTTAACGTACATATATAATATAACCATTGTGTACATAAATATTAAACCACGTGGACACCCACACTTATGTCATATTTAAAAATGTTTGTATCGTTATCATTTCTCAGTATTTGTTTTAAATGTTGTAAACCCTTATTAAAGTTTTTTAATTTTTTTTGTTGTAATGTTAATTACTAATTGTTCATTTGTACATTTTACTATTTGTTCCCAGGTGAAAATTTTGAAAAGTTGTTAGTGAACGAAGCTTTCATAAATGTTTACACGAAGAAAATAGGGGAAATGGTTAAACAGCACCGCTCTATTCTAAGGTATTGATTATTGAGGATGTTCAAATTATCAAACTAATGGTTGATTTCAACTTGTCAATCTTCGTATGAAACTTATGTATCTAGTAGTGTTACGTAAATAAAAATATTACATTTATTACAAGGAAAGACAGGAAATGTAATTTTGCATTATACCTAACTAAGGAATGAATTTCCTAAAAATTATCTGAAATCTAAAAATAAAACTTGACCGTCTTATAAAATAAATACCCAATCTAATGAAATATCACCGTTAATACAAGAAAATAGGTACTGTAAAATACGATTACATATGGTCTAAATTGATTTCAAGTTCACACTTTAACACAATCAAAATTACTCATGTTATGCCTTTTTTAACACTTTTACACTAAATATAAATGAGATATGATACTGATAAAATACTTGACAACGTTAAAACACTTAAGATACAAGCAGTAACATACGTATTCATACAGATTAGCGTAAGGAGGTAAGAAGGATTTGAAAAACAAAACTTATCTAACAGTTTTTTTGATGAAGACAAAACGTTTCCATGTTCTCTCAATTCCATCTACGTGCGTTTACTTTTTCAAAGATTAACTTAATATTTAAATTCAACCCATTCAATTCAACCCGAGCACCTATTCGATTGCCTACCGACGCCTATTTTATTTTATCCTGACGCTGTAAAAGGTCCTTGATCAAGAGATTTGCTGTGACTAAAAAAATTTACTTGAGATGTAAAGAAGCAACTTGCGTGTCGGCAATGTGAGAAGTCCAATGTGGCACAATCCTCTCCACTATCCTATCTATATATCCTAGAATCTGGGTGCCTAGTGTGACTTTCATTCGCCATTCGATCACGTAAACGAAAACGAGAAATTGTATAGCAAAATTTCAACTCTTCTCGTATGTCGCCAGGAGGCGCTGCTTCTTTTTCCGATTTCGTAAACGTAATCGAATGAATACGGATAGTAAACAAAGCTCACACTAGGCACCCTGGACTCCGCTTCTGCTTAACATCAAATAGAGCGGAGTCATTTGCCTACTCTTCCACAACGAAAAAGAACTTTTCTCAACAGTCACGCGATGGAACTACGTCAAACACTGAGCGGGCCAATGTTGGGCCAATTGGCTGGCAGCGGCACTCTTATTTGCTTTATTGGTTTCCAAGCTGCCACGGTAAGATAATATTTGCTTAGTAGATTGGTCGTGTCAATCTTTCCTACAATCAGCATCAAAAGCATTAAGCACTTTATCACAATAAGTAATCTCGTTATCAAATATACATAGAAAAATTTGAATGTGCTTAGGCAAAGTTTTATAATTTTGATTTATGATTTTTTTGAATAATTATGGTTACTTATAGTAATAATTTTACAGAACAAAAATTGAAGCTATCAATTTACAATTTGAAAAAAAAATAGAAAAGCACCCGGGTAGATTAAAACAGTAACGAGGGTGCTGGTTCAAACCAAAACGTTATAAGTTACGTTAACGAGTAGATCCGTAAAAGTTGTTTCATTTCGAAACGTTATATTATATTCGCTTAGTTCAGTCAACACTAAAGTGTTGACTGGACGATTACACTAATTAGCATAGGTACTCGGAATTTATATTGAAAACAAAGCTGGCCAATTTTGTATTGATAGGAAATAGTTTAATTATCTACGCAGTGCGGTGTAGTTAATTAAATTTCAGCAGTAGGTACTTGTTTTTGACACAATTATTATTTTTAATTGATTTTTATTTCAGACCGGAGCTGACAATATTACAAAATGCCTGATGAGTCTGTTTTTCTTGAGCTACAACTTATTTGAATTCTATATTATATGCCGTTGGTGCGAAGAGATTACAATTCAGGTATTTATCATTATTTAATTCCAGTTTATCACAATTGAATATCAGTTGAGTAATTTACCACTACTTATTGAATCTTCGAGTGTTTATCACTATTTAATGTCTAGTTCAAGTAATTTATTATCACTATAGTTCAAGTATGTATCATCATTTATTATGCGTACTTATGAATATTCGCTGGTATAAGTATAAGTACCGTTTTATTTTTCTATTGTTTAATTTTAAATGATGTTAGATTTTGATCATCGACTTTTGCCGTTGACTGTACAAACATTACAAAGACACATCATTGTCCCTTATCACACTGACAGAATACTAATAACTATTTACCATTCTATTTTTATTGATGATACTACGACATTGTGATGACGAAACACACTTTTGTTGCCATATTCCTACTTCAACATAGCGACATATGTACCATATTCACTTTCTTCTCAGTATCCAAATGTTCCTTGCAGTAGAAGGTATTTTTTACGGTATATTTACTCTTCAGAACCGGCATAGCCCACCGAATCAGCAAGTTGAAGTGGCAGTGGGCCGGCCATATTAGTTGCATAGTAGTCGTTTTATTAACCGTTTGGTGTAAACGAGTTTTCGACGGGAAACCGCTTTTCAGCAAACGTAGTGTAAGACGCCCTCAGACTAGGTGGAGTGACGATCTTCGCAGAGTGGCTGGCAAGAGCTGGATGAGAGTAGCCGCGGATCGTGCTCAGTGGCGTGCCCTTGGAGAGGCCTATGTCCAGCAGTGGACTAGTTTAAGCTGATGATGATGATGATACTCTTCAAAGTACTAAAAGCATTCGATCACGTTAACGATAACGAGAATATGTTTTTCATTGAAGCAGAGCGCCTCCAGGTGTTGAAAACGAGGAGTTTAACCGCCTCTGTCGGTCTGAGACCCAGAGGTCCCGGTTTAGATTCCCAGTTACCAGAAAGGGTATTATGAACTCGGTTTGGATGGTAGTAGGGCTTATTTGTCTGGCTAGCTTGGTATCTATTAACATTATCTCTTCTAAATTTTCTTTTAAAATTATGTCGCCATAATGGCGTTAGTAGCACTGTTGTGTTCTGGCAGCTGGAGATAAGATAGCCAGTGCCTCAGTTCAGGATTTCCCTTATCATCACTTAACATCAAGTGAGTGAGATAAAGGCGGTGTGCTTACCAGTAAGACATAAAAAGAGTTGCAATTTTGCAATACAAATCTGTATAAGACACTCAGTGAATGACTCTGGTTACTATCGTGAATCGTGGCGTGATGAGTATGATATAGTTATCTACTCGTGTTTAAAATATCGTTGTATTAAATTCCCCCGTATATATGCCTTGAGTTATGTGCCTCATGCCCTAAACCCTTGTCTATCAGTGCTTATTGCAAGATCTATTGTTTTATTACGTAGAACTATTCAATAATACTTATACTTCATCATCATCAGCTCATTTATGTCCCCACTGCTGGGGCACGAGCCTTCCCTATGGATAGGGAGAACGAGCCATAAACCACCACGCGGGCCCAGTGCGGATTGGTGGTTGTTAACGACTGCTAATGCAGCCGGGACCAACGTCACCCATCCGATGACCGGCCTTTGCGAAAGTTGCTTAACCTTAGCACTCGCAGACCGGGCGCGTTAACCACTGCGCCGAGCATACTTATACTTATACTTATACATAATGCGATGTTATTATATGATGCTATAATAACGTGAAATGTTTCTTACATTAAATAGTTTGTTTTTTTGCGAAACTCCATTAATATTTCCTAATTAAATCTTACATGTTAATAGTCTACAAATATTACACCCAAATCTCTATTCCCCAAACTTGAGCACATTCCAAATAATGAAGCGCTAGCGGCAGCTTTGAGCCGGGTGACATCACCCTGTGTGTCACAGCAAACAGTGGCGGCACAAAATAAATAGGTACAGAAGGGCGGCTGCAGCCGATCTTTTTCTACTTTCATTTATTGTCGTATTTAAACAAATAACCACCAATTCACTGGGCCCGCTTTGGTATTTATGGCTCGTTCTCCCTATCCACCTATAGGGAAAGCTCGTGCCCCAGCAGTCGGGACGAGCTGGTGATGATGACGAAACAAATAAATTCGCAGCAGTTTTATATGAACGTCGACGACTCATTGTAACAAAGTCTTGACCCAGTCAACCCAAGCCTATGTTTATTGGGCACATAAACATAGGCTTGGGTTGCCCGGTCTTTGGAGACGGCCTCAGGATGTTTCGCTTTGATTTCGACCCGAACACCTAAGAGAATTAAGTAGGAGACCGGGAGGACCTCTGAGGTTGTTTGGTCGCCACGGCTTCAGGAAACTTTAATTTCTCGCCAGCTAAAGGCCGTCAGAGACCAAAACAAAAAACTCATTAAAAAAATATAACAAATTTTCGTGGCGCCTCAGCTGCCTGACGAACGAATGGCGTTCCCCCTAGTATAACTGATATTACCGTACAAATGCGTCTATAATGCGTGTGCGTGCGCCTGTGTCGCTCGTTTGTATGGACCCACCCTTCTGTACCTGTATTTATTTAGTGGCGGTGAGCTATCAAGTTATCCGACTCGTGGCTAATTGGCCGATAATTGGAAACCGTCCTTAGTGGTACTCCGCCCTAGCAACATGTGGTCCGCTTTGATGTTAAAATACGAGCCGAAGTTTGAACATTCAATTACTAAGTTTGGGAAGTAATGTCGCCTTTGTACTTAGTTCTTAATCTACCTGACACTTTTCTGGGAAACTGATATTTATATTTGATATCTCTATTTTCATATGAAAAGTTTAGGCGTGGTGAATTAACAAGTGGACATTACAGGGACTGAAACAGAATGCAAGCTGTTTGTTAGTTATTTCCAACTTCAGGAGAGAGCTTGGCCTTTACTGGTCTCTCTCTCTGGTTCTATCTCTACTGGTTGTAGATGACGACAAGGCCTACGGTAGCCACAGTAGTAAGGAAGCCACCACTGAGGAATTGACTATCTCATCTATAACTGTCAGAACATACATGCTACTACTTACTATTGATGATGTGGCGATAGATTTATTTAAAAGGCAATTATCGCTTAAAGTCAGAAGACCCGTAGTCGCCGTCTCATCTATGTGAATTACGTGTTCTGCAGATCTAAATAAAACCAATTTTGGACAGTTTACAATATAATTAATTTGATATTGTGATTCAAACTATTGTCGTGGGGAAATACAAGAAAGTTATTTTATCGTTAAGTTTCAAGAAGATATGTCTACTAAAGACCCTCTCTCTCTGGGCTCCAAACTTTTTAGCTCAAGAGCTAAACTAACTTCCTAAGCTAAGTCCCTAAATACACTCATTTACAAAATATGAGCATATTGTACTTAGAACTTTACTCTATTTTTTCTAATTTTTAATACTTACAACATGGTAAATATTTCGCTAATCGTAAATCAACGAATATTAAAAAAATATTCTATATTCTACCTGTCGACTGCTAGGCAAAGGTTTTTATCATTGAAATCAAGTCATCGTTACAAACGATTCATACTGGCTTAATAACCATCAAATTCAAGCAGGCGATCTAAAACCCTCATTCATCGAAAAATGGCTCAACCTGGGAATTTTACCCAGAACCAGTACCTTATTAGCCTAAAGGCAAAAAAGGCACGTGCCTCTGTACCCACGTCGCTAAGGGACCCCTCGGTCAGCAGAAAAAAGTATTTTTTTGAAAAAGGCCCAAAAGTAAGACGTTTATAAGCTGTAATATTATTTTAATATAACAACAGCCTGTAACGATAAGAGTTTGAGTCGATGTCATAATTGATTTAAAGTTAGAGCCTCCTTATTTGTTAACGCCAAGTTTATTAACGCCCTTTGACCCTTTAAGATTAGTTACAGGCGAAGTTCTATTAACATAATGAAATCATCTAACTCCAAAGTACGGTAACATTAAGGACCTGGTATTATAACAATGTAGGCCAATCATTAGGCAGGTACCTAATTAACACAATATATTACACTTATGTAGTGGTACATAAAGAAGAAGAATGAAATAACATTTATTGACAATTAGCTACATAGAAATAGATACCTACATACTACATAGACCAAAAGTAACAATAAAAAAAACAAAAACTAACATTATGCATATCATGGCATATCATTTAGGTATGTTGTTTAGACAAACACCTCAATTTTTATTTTTTTATTATTATTTTTATTATTTATAAATATATACTAAAATTGATTATGAAATAAACCTATAGTTCCCTAAATTATCATATAACATTCAACAGTAACTAAAACAAGATACATACAAACAAACAAAATAGCAGACATTCACTATAACAAACAAAATTTACCACAAAACACCGAATCCGCACGCAAAATACAAATAACAATAATAACAAAAGCAACAAATACAATACAAACTCGCCAATCCAACCCGAGCTGCAACACCTGTCCCAAATGTAGGTAATTACATAATTACGTATATTTAATTAGCTACTAATAAGTGAAAATCGCTATGATAGGTACACAAACATGCTACCATCAGGTAATTACGAGTACCTATGAATGTTAACAGTTTGCTCTTGTGTTCTGTGGTTTGCTAGGTTGGTCAGTAATCCATAAATATATATGCTACAGTAGTAAATAATAAGATTAAAATAATAGATATATCTATAATATAGGTAGGTGTAATTGAGTATATATTTTTACGCAAAACAAATGTGGATGTTGATGACGTAGTCGTTGACATTGAATGAGGCTTTGGCTTACAAAGTAAGTGTGTTAATGTTGATAAATTTGTACTTGTCAAACAGAGTCACGATTCACGATAGCCTAATTCGTAGTGCATCTAACATTAAGGGTGCGATCCCACTCGTGGAAATTTTTTTAACATTTTTTTGCTAAGACATATACTTTCTTCTGTTTTCTTTGCGCCAAGTTTAATATACCATATGACGTCTATGAAAAACTGTTGCACTGCTCTTCATCTTTTACCGCTTTACCTACGCAGAAACTGAAAATTGCTCAAAATAAATAAGATTGTCCGGAACTCCTCACTAAAATAGAGTTAGAAGTCACAGATAAAAAATTACGTCTTAGATTCGTCATTGCTTCCCATTCCCTTCGCTCGTACTAATTACATAATGAATAGTTTTATGATTAGATCTAGTAAATATTTCAATAAGCTCAGTTCAGATAGCCGCTTTGATCTTTATTGTACTAATGCAGAACTGGTTAAAACCATGTTAACTTTTAAATAAAAGCGGATGACTTTTGTTTTTCTAGTTAATTTTTTCTGCTTTCATATGTGGTAGCTTGTTATTAGCTCATAATTTATTAAATGTCGAGTAAAATTGTGAAAAATGCTGTTAGCTCCCCAAAAAAAAAACCTACCTATGTTAATGACTCGGCCCTTTCCAAAACTACAATACCATCATCATCAGCAAATTTGATGAATAAACCCGAAATTATTAATTAATTGAAGTACATATATTCATATTCCAAACTAATTATAATTTTCTTTGTAGAGCCAAAAAGTAGGTGAGTCGGCCTACTATTCCGGCTGGGAGAGAGGGTTGTCTCAGTACCCTGGTATCAAATCGACCATAGTGCTGATCATTGCGCGGGCTAACAAACCTCTCATCTTCAGCGCTGGTGGGATGTACGACCTCTCACTTATGTCTTATAGCACTGTAAGTATATTAAAGTGGGTTGTCTACTACAGTATTCCGAGATGTCTGTTTTTTATTATATACTTATAAATGATTGCAATTCAATTTAATTTAAATATCTTTATTATTTAAGGCGAAGGGTAAGGCACACTAGCGGAGCTAATGGATTAAATTTGATAACTGCTAAACTGGTTTTTTTTTCAAACATTGCGGACCTTCCGACACTAGACAAACATTTATTATTTAATAATTTTGCACTACTTTTAGGTTTTTTTTTGTATACTTTCGCTAACGCCAACAGTGGCCATGGTTTGTGAATAAATGCGATGGCCCGTTTTGTGAATAAACCACGCAACAAAAAGTAGTGCACAATTATTAAATAAATACTATGGATGCTTTTCTGTTGTCGGACGGTACGCAATGTTTAAAAAAAGATCCGGTCCGTTAGTAATTGTCAAATTATCAATTGGTGGCGCTAGTGTGCCTTACCCTTCGCCTTAATTTCGAAATATTCATGAGTGTTTTTATAAGCCGTACGATTCTCGTTAAGTTACATGAAGGTATTAAACCTATTTTAAAGGAAATCAAGCTCGCATAGCATTATACTTTAAATTTTCATAAATGTAGACCTATACAGATTGTTAATAAAAATTAAAGAAGAATTAGTGCCTTAAACAATAAACAAAGAATACGCTCCGAATAGTTATTCCGTGTTTTATTCCTGTCATGTAAACGTTACTTTAAATTAGAGTAAAAGAGACAAAACACGAAATAACTATTCAAAGCTTATTCTTTGTTAATTTGTAAGGCACAGAGTTAAATAAACGTTAATGGTATGCTAGCTTTTAGTTTAATTCATTATTATTTTGTGTACTACTTTGAATCTGTCGATAAATACCATAATAGGTAATCTCATGGACAGGTATTTAAAATAGACTTTCTAATCTTGACTTTTTTATATTTTTTAGTTGGTGAAGACATCCTACAGCGCACTAACCGTTCTTCTCCGATTAAGGCAAACCTAATTGTATTAAAACATCCACGTAATCAACATAATAGATTAGTTACGCATTTATTCTAAGCTAGCCAGCCTACACATTCATTTCGCAAAGCAGATTAAAATTTCTAGAACATTGAAAACATTATTAACTGTATTATATTATTAGTGTTTCTTATTCTTTAACTTAAAACTACTAGGGAACAATAATTAATTCCACAATATAAACATATAAAAGGTCACTTTTATCAACTGCAAATATTTTGACAAAACATCTAATTATATCAGAGAAATAAGGCCCTAGCATTTAAAAAAAAAATTCAGGCAAGTTTTTTTTTTTTTACTTTTCCTGACACAAAAATTGTAATATTTTTAAGAGCGGCCTCTCTGTCGGCTCTTTTGAATGAAACTAGGGGCACGTGCAAGCGGTGAAGGCATTGCGGCCTCTCTGTTTCGGCTTCTTTGAATTGAAACTACCGAAAGTGCTTTATTTTTCTTTTTTTTCTTGAAAACTAGCGTATAAAAATTAAAGGTTTTTCATAAAAATAGTTTATATAAGTTGTTGAATTTTTCCTCAAAATATTTGCAGTTGATAAAATGTAACCTTATATATGACATCACGTAACAGTTCTTATATATTTGACATACGCATGAATTTCGGAAACCTAAAAAGTTTTTAATAAACACTTAAGGGTGCGCCGTCCGTAAGTGACAAGTGTCATATATTTCAATATTTTATTTGAAACTAGCGGCCGCCCGCAGTTTTACCCGCGTGGTTCCCGTTCCCGTGAGAATATCGGGATAAAAAGTATCCTATGTGTTAATCCAGGTTATAAACTATCTGTATGCCGAATTTCATCCAAATCCATCCATCCGTTGCAGTGTGAAGAAGCAACAAATATATCACACACATACACACAAACTTTCGCATTTATAATATTAGTGTGATGTATTCGTCCATATTTATTTGATGCCGCGCGGCCATACTAATTTTGTATTGGGAATTTAAAGTGTTAATTTGAAAAATAATAATTTAAAAAACCGCTCGATAAATCGAAAATGTGAGACGTACGATTTGTAGGTAAGACATTGGTGATTGTTTAGACATAGAAATTAGGGGTATAATAATTTAGATAAACTATAAGATATCAACTAAACGCCGCCACTCGTTTTCATGATTTTCGCCCAACTTTAAATGATATTGTAGAAAAAACTGTAGTGTGTTATGAGTTTATGGATCGGACTAATTGTAAACACGTTCCCTTTGATACTAATTATGTATATTTTGTTTATTTAATACGATAGCATTTTCAATTATATCAACTTAACCGTGACTGCATTTTTGGCATTTTTTGGTCGGCGCTATAGGGTTATAGTGGCGTCTAAGTTTGCCATTCTCATAAAGTTTCTATTAAAAGAATCGTTTTGACAGTTGCTAAAAAGTGTCTCTATTGACTAACCAGTCAACTACCCAATTCTTTTACTTCTATAAAAGAGCACAATGTACGCATTCTTTTTTTTGTTCTGTATAAGCCTTAGATTATACATACTCTAAGGTACTCTAAGCTCTTCTTAGTATTCCCCTTGCTCTGTTTCTTATTCGTAATTTAATAACAACCTAAGATATAATAACAATATTAAAAAACACCTATGCCTGATTAAAATTACAACAAAAAGTTTTTACTTGCAATCACTTTTTTTTATTTAAACAAATAATAGAAAGTTTTCTTGCACACTATATTCATCGTTGCACTTCATATCCATCCATATTTTCTTCTATATTCTCTTCAATGATGTTTTCAATGAATTCGTCGTGTCTTAAATGTGTGCGATTTAAATTTTCGGTGATCTCTTAGAACTTAACACAGTGAAGCCACATAAATGGAGGGGAAGCCATACACATTCTGGAATTAGTCAACGTTGTCATACACGAATACTAATTGTAATTACGTGGAAGTGAGTCGGTCGCCACTCCGAAATCGTCGGGACGCAATAAGGTTGTGCTGATAACTTGGAAACATGAACCTGCTTGCTTACTTACTTGCGCTCGGCAATATCCAGGTACGGCTTTTGAGGTTTTCTTTTAATCTTTATAAACAATACGGAAAAGTGTCGTCATAAGCAATTAGTAATACCATTATTTAGAATATATCATCGATGCTGTTTTATAACTTTTTATACATAGTGAATTTTCCAAGAATGAGTGGAAAGCAAAAAAAATAAAATTTTATTTTTTGATGAGCCCATTTCTTTAGTTTATCATTTGACATTACTTTACAGAACTTGATCCTTTTAAGCGACACTATTGGATGATGTTAAAAAACAGGTTAAGTCCTTTTTTAATTAAAAACAAATAGTTTGGATACGTGCCGAGGACATGCCATTACATTACATAATAATATTTAAAAACCCTGTGATTGCTTGTATAATTAATTATTCTTGTGGTTTTGGCTTTAGCCATCCACGCACGCTTGCAAACCATCCTTTATACCAAAATGTGGCAAGTTTATATAAAAAACTGCGATGACGACGATTACGATTAGGATGATTCATTTGTTTTTTAGTGTAAGCTTACTATTTAAGTAATCATTCTGATTTTCTGATGATAGAACTCTTCATTTAAATTTTTTTGCTTAAAACACTTCCAAACAAGTTTTTTATGTTATTGGTTGAATCATTCCTTGTCAGATAGCTGTTGTTAAGTTGTTCGTGTGAAATTTGTCACCTTGTCACCATTTATGTTTACCAAAATTTTTGTCATATAAGTACAATCTTTACATACTTAATCAAAGGGTACAATAAAATACAGTAGATGCTATTAGTATTATTATTATTTGAAATGCCAAGATGTGTTATTTTTCAGAAGTGTCTAGTCTGCCACCAGTGGCTATTTGGTGAATAGAAATATCAAGCCGCTAGAGATAAAATAAGAAAATAAATTCTGCCGCTAGTTAGTAGGTATTACAATTTGTTCCATATTACAAACTTATAGTTTGATTTTTAATACACATCAAAGTAGCGTAGTGAAATAGTACTATATAAATTAAGTATAAAACGTCATTTTTCAATTATTATCAATTATTAAAAAAAATGAAAATTAGAATGTTAAAATTAAACATCAAACATCTATGAACGTTACTAGGGATGATTGATAACTGGCCGAAACGACAAACTTAAAAAAAGATACGCAATAAAAAAATATTACATTATATTCTGGTATCTTTTCGAAAATAGAACGCCAAATTTGAATTAAATCGAACTGATGGAAGTTATATGAGAGGACTTAGAACTTTCTCTGTCGTGAATTTTCTTAACAATGGAAAGAAACGAAATTCGTGCGGTGATATAGTTTTACGTTTTAAACGAGAAAACAGCAACCTAAATTAAAGCCAAGCCAGACAATGTTTTAGGTAATTCTGCTCCTGTGTTGAGTACAATTCACACCTTGGTAACTGATTTTAAACGTGGAAGACAGAGCTGCGAAGACGCCCACAGGTCTGGCCGTCCAAATGAAGTCACAAATCCGGATATTATCAAAAAAAATCACAAAATTGTATTGAATGATCGGCGTTTGAACTTGCGAGAGATAGCAGAGATGGTGAGCATTTCATCTGAACGCGTTTTTAATATTTTGCACCAACATTTGGGTATGAAAAAGCATTGCGCGCGATGGGTGCCGCGTTTGCTCACTGTTGCTTTTGGTCAACGAGTGGACGATTCATCGGAGTGTTTGGCGCTGTTTAACCGAGATCCTAACGAGTTTTTGCGGCGTTATGTTTACAGTAGATGAAACCTGGATACATCATTATACTCCTGAAAAAAAAACAATCTAAGCAGTGGACTGAGAGCGGAAAACCTGCGCCGAAGAAAGCAAAAACGGTTTTGTCGGCCGGCAAAATGATGGCGACTGTTTTTTGGGATGCTCGAGATCCCTCGATATTTATATTTTAATGGATTATCTGCAAAAAGAAAAAGCAAAGAAAAATTAAGAGAAGAAATCCAGAAGAATCGACCTCATTTGGCCAAGAAAAAAGTTTTGTTACACCGTGACAACGCACCTGTACACACGTCAATGGTTGCAGTTGCAAACTCCATGAATTGCGGTTCGAATTGCTACCGCATCCACCCTATTCCCCAGATCTGGCCCTGTGTGACTTCCACTTATTCCCAAACCTGAAGAAATGGTTAGGTGGCCAGAGATTTTCATCAAATGATGAAGTCATTGTTGCCGTAGCCGAGTATTTTGAGGGGTTGGAGAAAACATTTTATCAAACTGGTGTAAAGGCATTGGAGAAGCGCTGGACTAAATGCATCGAGGTAAAAGGAAACTACGTTGAGAAATACCTAAATTTATTTTAAATAGATTTTTAAAGTTTTTTTCTGTCGTTTCGGAAACTTATCAATCAGCCCTCGTTCATATAGAAAAAATTGAGGTTACGAATTTCCCTTCGACGACTTCGCTCCCCCCTTCCGTGACTGGCCCTCTATGCTGCGCTTCGGGAAAAAAAAATTAACTTAACCTAACTAACACACTTTACGACTGAACAATTTAGTGTGCAAGTTAGTGCTTTTGATAGGCAATTAGTATTTTTGTTTTAAGAAAAATAAGTCTTTGATGATGAACTAGATTTTAGTTGTGAATAGATTAAAAAATATAGCTGGTTTTGGTATACTTTTTAAGTTTTTTAGAGAACATGTTTTCATGAGCAGTTAGTTTAATTGTAGAACAGTCATAGCACACATAACACACCTATAGCGGCAAAATAACATCATTACTTAACTTGTCACTAGTAACAGTATATTCATTTGTATTAAAAGGCCACTGATGGCAGACTAGAACACTTTGTATTTTTAATCCAAAACGAAATATTGATCATGCATTGTCTCATATATATTTTTACATATTGTCTTATTTGTTTTATTAACATAGTATATACTATGTTAGTAAAACAAATAAGATATTTCACGAAGGTAATTAAGGTTAACGTTTATACGTTGGTAATTGATGAAAGTCATTTAAATTTAACATTTGTGCCTTTTTTTTAAATATACACAGTTCAAGGAAATCTTTTACAACAATTTATATCATTTCCAGAGTCTCCAAGCTTCCGGTGGGCCCATCAAAGATCTATCAATACAACTAGGCGACCTGCAAACACTAAGGAGCGAGTTGTTGACCTCACCGGAATTCGATTTGGACAAATTCAAAGAGACTGGCTTCTACAGGGTCGGGTATATTGGCAAATACTTGTCTAAAAATCTCCGGGATTTCATGTATCAGGGCTTAGGACATCCCAATGATGAGGCAGTTGTCCTCACGATCTATTTTAACAATGACAATTTTCTGCACGATGACTCAGTTGGAGATGAAGTGAGGGCCCAACTTGATGAATATCTAGGCAACAATAGTGTCGACCGTCAGAGACGCTCCCTAGTAGACATATTGAAGACGTAGTTTAACTATTCTTTTTCATGAAGTTTGCAATATGCTAGACAGTATTTTTATGTGTACGTAATTTCTATATCGAACCAGTAACTACTTGGTAAGTGCAATCTTCAAAACAAACTCTTTAGAATACAATGCTTTTCTATTGAATTAAAAACTTAAATACCAATTTAGTTTCTTTCATTTCTCGGATCTGTTTTCAGTTAAGTTGTGTAAAAAGTCAGTTGTGTAAAAAGTCAGTGCCAATTTTCACCGCCAATAAAGCTCTCCAAGCACGCATTTTTCCTCCTTCCTCTTCCTATAGCATGAGATGCTTTCCGCAACTTGCGGGTCGGCAAGGTGAGGATTGCTTATGAAGGGCGGCCTGAAAGCGCGGCGCAGGGGAGACGGCGGGGGTACAAGCGTGGCACGTGTCAAAGGTCACTCATCCGGCACTGCGCTTGCGCTTGTCAATCAATAACAAAATAGGGTTGTACAAAATGTTAACATAAAACTTAAGAAAAACAAAATGATTTTTTGTACCACATTTAATGGTGATATTTAAGCAGTGAAGTCTTTACAGGGTAAATGTACGCACCCTTAAATATTATTGCTTATTTTTTTTTACAGATTGTATTTATAAAACTGCTACTCACTGCTGCAAATAAAAAAGTTATTCGTATTGTCAAGTAAAGTCGTATTTTAACGTTATTAGGCTTCATTAACTCAATTCCGTTAAAATTGTAACTAATTGCCCCAAGTTCTGTCAGGCGAGCTTTGTTCACAACACAATAGCGGGGACGTAGCGATTAACTTACACCAATACTGTATATGGATGGCATAGATTGAGAACGTTTTGTCCGGATGCTGTAATGGCCGCACAACCGAGACAATAGTGTCCAATAAATAATACACGCTCTAGCGAACTTCTGGCGAAAGAAACATGGTTATTGTGTGTTGTGCAAACGAAACTTCGGGTTTGAATTATAGTGAACTAGCGGCCCGCTCGCGACTTCGTCCGCTTGAGTACCGGATCCAATTCTATGCATGTATTATACATATAAACCTTCCTCTTGAATCACTCTATCTAATAAAAAAAACCGCATCAAAATCCGTTGCGTAGTTTTAAAGATCTAAGCATACATACATAGGGACAGACAGACAGCGGGAAGCGACTTTGTTTTATACTATGTAGTGAATAGTGATATAAAAATGTATACTTTATTATTAAGATAAAACCGCCTCAGTGGCTCAGTGGCAAAGCACTCGGCCTGATACTCGATGGTTCAATTCCCAGGTTGGGCAAAGTGTGCTTCGAATTTTTTCGATGCGTAGTCCAGGTTTGTGATCACCATACCCATCAATTGTAGTGATGACTTGATTTAAATGATGGGGGCCTTTGCCCAGCAGTGGGGAAGAAAGGTAAAAGATGAAGAGTTCTGTAGGGAACGGGTACACCCACCAGTGCGTGATGCCATTCCCTTTAGAAAACCTCTGACGGTTCAAACACACGGCTTGAGGAAGCCTTTAAGTTTCTCGCCGCCTCCAACAAAGTCCCATGACACTAAAAATGCCGTCTAAGGCAATACGCAAACTTTTTCTAAAAATAAGTAGCTAGTAGTCGGCTCTTACACAGCAGATTTCGTGTTGTGCAGGACGAAAACAGGTTTGGAAAGTTATAAGTATTAAGGTATAAAGTAAAGTTGCACATATGGCCTGAAATGTGTGAGTACGAGAATAACAAAAGTGGTAATAAAAGTAAAACAATGAACAATCAGTCACCATATGCCAAACAGACGTCACGAATGCAGCATCTTACTTACAATCTTACAATAAAAGTATGGATGTTCGTAATTTGCTTTTCTGTTTGTTTGTCTGTTTTTGATATGCCGAAACGATAGACTAGAAATAGCTATATACCTGGAGCATATCCCGGGAAAACATCACATTTCCTCGAGATACGAGACGGAGCTTGACGCAGACATAATTTCTCGAATGGAATCTAGTATCAAACAAACATAAGTGTATTATGGATAAGGACAACTAGATTTTCCCAATTTCAATTTAATAACGCTCAAATCTTCGGAACATACCAGACAAAAGGAATAAGAAGAGAAATCACAAAAATATATATCATGAAATTTTCCTTAATGTCACTGTGAGCCATAATTTAGTATTAATATTGAGTTTCTTTTGTTACAATATATATTGTTGGTTTTAACTTACGAACCAAACTAAACATCTGCATCATTCCATCATTATTCATTTTATTGGTTCTTTAAACCAGCTCCTCAATTCTCAAAAGCTTTCACGTAATTTTTCATGTGAAACTTATAATTTGTCTCTTTCTTAAGTCATAAAGGTGACAGAGAAAGATACAACAAAATCGAAAATGTTATATTCGGAATGTGTTTGAGAATAAAGGGGATGTACGGAACTAAGAGATATCATTTGTCAGTATTAAAATCCATCAAACGTTTCTCTCAATGCAATGATAAAGCACCACCACGTTTGGATCGTGAACGTAAATAACATTGTAAGGAAAATAATAAAAAGCTTATGGTAGCAATGAATAAGATGGCGCAGCGGTTAGCACATTTGGTTGTGATCTTGCAAGTTAAACCAGCCGCACTTTGGATGCGTTTTCGTACGATTGGACTCGTATAAACACGTACCTCGCACACTAGACGTGCGTGTACCCTGCATAGTAAAATAGTAATCGGAGTATCGAATGTATCATGCGAGTCCTGTGAAAAAACATCCAAAATATCTCTGACAAGCATCTGGAAAGTCAGTGTCCTAGTATTGTCAAAACGAATACCACTTTGATATCTAAACCATTTAATTAAAAGTTTGCAAGATATTGCATTAGAAGAGATAGCTCCAAACCGCTCACCTGTGGCGGACAGAGCGGTGAGTACGGACCTTTGAGAAGTCCTAGGAGGAACGAACAAGTTGAGATAACTTAATAACTGTGGACAATCCGTCTTTGAGAATTTCACTAGAATTACTAAGGCTATTCCGCTTGGAATGCCGTTTTAAAATAAGATAACGAATCTGTCTTTATTGAAGTTTAAATTTATCAATGGGACTCGATGGCTATGTACATCAATATACAAAATTGTACACTCACTAAATGCTAGAATTATAAGATTTATTTAAATGTAACTAAAAATTCGTATATCTACTGTTCAATATGACATAATATTTATGTGGAGTTGAGATCGTCATGGTTTGAATGGCCTTTAATGAACCATTTCATGGTAATACTGATTGTCCAAAATAATCATTGTTCACGCACGCTATCTGAATGAATAGAGTGTATCAAATTGTTAACATACACATCATATTGTTTATTACGATCTGCTGTATACCGTATACCAAAATATTCTCGTAAGCACATGAATTTATTGAGGAAGCAACAGATAAGTATTATTTATAAAAATAAATCTTTTATGATTACTTCATTAATATTAGTGAAAAATAACGTTTTTCTTATAATTTATCAAACACTTATCACAAATTCTTTACTAATAAAGAAACAGCGACACACGTGTACCGTATTACATTTCAAAGCATCACCCATACAGATGTGTAACGCGCTACTCGATTATAAAACAAAAACAGAAGCTCGCCCTTTGTTTACTAATGACGCATGCGCGGCGTACGGCTCTCATGCAATCTACGCGGAGTCGTTTACCTTCCGAGCGTCGGGACGGCCACATGCGTCGATGCGTGAGCGCAGCGCGACGAGCCAGAGCGCCGGAGCCCGCGGCGGCGCGCGGACGATGCCGCGCTGCCTCCCCGCGGCCCTACTCCTCGCAGCAGCTGCCACAGCCGCCGCCTGGAGCCCCCCAGCGCACCCGCTGCACCTACAACCAAAAGCGCACACCGCCAACTCCACCCGGCACCTTCAACTCCTCGGCTGGCATCTAGAACTAAAAGAGAACAGAGGCATACGTTCCCCTTACTATAATGAGTGTCAGTTCTACACGGGAAGAGTGCTCCACGAGAAGGAATCGTCAGTTACAGTCACTGAGTGCGACGGTCAACTCTATGGTCTGCTGCAAGTCGGAACGGAAGAGTTTGTCTTGCAACCGAACCAGCCGGGCTCTAATCATGTCTTACGGCGAAGGGATGTGATGTGGTCAGATCGGCCTGCCGAATACAACCTCACCGGCGACACGGTCACCGACCTTGAACTTGACTTCGAAGAAGATGACGTCTCGACGCCGCATGTCCGCGCGCGACACAGCGACTACTCAGACATCGAGTACTTTCGTGAAGTGCGTCCGGTCACTCGGCCTGTGTCAGGTGTGTGTGAACTTCTCTAGCCTTCACAGTCGGACATTCGTAGAGAATACAATGAATTAATGTTTCAGGTGTGAACGGATTATGGCTGGAAATGGCCATAGTGGCCGACCATACCATGCTGAAGTTTCACGGACGGGAGCGAGTGAAGCATTACATTTTAGCTTTAATGAACATCGTAAGTATGGCGCACGAGTGTACCGTATGTGCAACGTTTATTTTGGTATGAAACTTTTCAAGTATCTGGTATTCGTCCTAACATTTTATATAACACTTTGTAGGTCAGTGCTATCTTTAACGACCCGTCGTTGGATGCGAACATAACGCTCGTTATCAACAAGTTGTTTCTGTATGAGGAGAAAGATCCAATCATAAAGTTTGGGAACGTGAAGAAATCTTTGGAATCTGTTAACAAATGGAATTACAGGCATCTAATGAAGCTTCCATCGGGTAAGTGAACATATTGAATTTCCATATGGGAATGCAGTCGAAACTTGTAATGTGTTTCTGATTTGCTGTGTTCATATGATTTGCATAGTGTTATCACTGTTATCAAGGGTCCAGCCGAGCCCGACGCTAGCTATCTCTGTGTGCTGTGGTACAATGATGCATGGCCCTAATATAATTTTGATTGTTAAAGTAAGATAATATAATCTTGTTCACAGAACAGTTATACTCGTAAATAATTATATAAAGATTTTAAAAGGT
Source organism: Eudonia mercurella (assembly GCA_963082485.1). NCBI lineage: Eukaryota > Metazoa > Arthropoda > Insecta > Lepidoptera > Crambidae > Eudonia > Eudonia mercurella. Next base: position 11,417,130 of record OY720028.1, read on the forward strand.
CAATTATTAGATGATATCATTTATAGAATAAAAATAATATTGTTGCCCTAGATATAATTAATTACTGTTGGCTGACAATGACCTTTACAGTTTGACCGGGGATAGGGTGGTGAGATGCTTGCTAGTTCCACAAGCTATGCCCGATCACACCACGTAAATGGTCGGCATCATGTGAGCGTGTCCGATACCTTACTAGATTGCATTTTAGTTGTATAGCAAAAACCGAAAGCCCGAGGGCGCCTCTAAATGCTAGGATCTCGGCTCGGGCTAACCGTGTTAAAGGCAGCGAGGCTGAAATCAATAGTTAACACATTTAACACGTGGCTATGCATATATAGGGTGACATTACATTGAGTGCGGATGCGTTTTGCAAGTGCGGATATAAGATAACATAATTAAATAACAAATATTTGTAAATGACACAATGACAAGAGTAAATTATAAGACACGAACCGTAGTAATGTAATCAGCTTGCGCAGCATGTCGTTTTCTGTAATTTAATAACTAATCAGTAGGTACTCGTCTTATATCTTGACAAACGAGCGAATAAATTATATTTATTCTTAAAGTTTTTTTTTTCATTTAGACGTAAATGACTTAGATCTCAAATCCGCTAATTCAATAACGTCTCAATTGTGTGTCGGTAGTTTGATATTTAGTACTACGGGAAAATTGACAAATCGTCACTGACACACGATTATGGACGTATAAAAAAACAAGGAGGTTCGAGGCCCTGTTCATCAAGTTCGGACCACTTTAATCAATGTCAACTTTTTATCTTTTGGCCAGAAGATAATGGGTCGCCGTGCCCAAGCATTACATTCCGAAGTTCAGTAAACATTTGCAACAAGAATAGGGATACCAAATTTTTGTAAATATTCAATTATTGAAAGGACAACCAACAAGACAAACGTTGCTTGTATTTGACAAGCAATAGCTAGGTAGAACATATTGTAGACTTAAATCTATCCCCCTTATTCATAAAAACTATTTAACCATTATTTAGTTAAAGATTGTTTTGTCAACGTCACACAAACGTCATTTTGTATTTGAGAAAAAGAGACAAAACAATGATTAACTAAATAATGCATAAATAGTTTTTATGAATATGGGGGTATATGTATAGCTATCAAATATAATATATATATTTTTAATACCTATGATTATTCTATATCTCTACATTTTTTTTGGCGATTATTGCCATCAGGATAATTCCACAGTCTATCTAACATAATAAATTCTGTTTAAAGGCAAAGGGCACACTATCACCTTGTCAATTGCATGCTTGATTGGTGGTCTTAGTATACGGTCAAAAGGTTAAAGAAGTATTTGATTCTCAGAGAGCACCGGATGGGACGCCACGGTGTGGCTGACGCGAGCACAGCTGGGCGGACCCTCGGGCTTCGCCCCCGTCGGAGGGGTGTGCTCGAGGACCCGGTCTGCCGCCATCGACCGAGATGAGGGGCTTACAAGTGCGTTCGTCATTGCCCACGAATTGGCGCATCTGTGAGTATTAACATAGTTTAACAATCACATGTTCATGATTGCTGGGAATGGGCTTTTTCTAGGTGCATATAAATAAAATAAATAAAATGATCTTTATTATCTACAAAGGCATGATCACAAGTAAAATTTGTCCTGCCTCCAAAACTAGGCTAAAAGCCTTTATGTCAGGAGGTAGTTGCTCTCCACATAGGGTAGGTACAATACAAGGCAGCATAAGCAGACAATTAAGAAATTATGAAAATATATAAGTACACATACTCGTATACCAATAAAAGTAAAAAGATAAAAATCAATAACAAATAACAACTTAGGTACAAAGTTTAAAGGGCTACAAGCCCAGTCTGCAACCGGCAAGAACGACTTTGACGAACGAGGAGAGTAAAATTTTTGTTTTCATTAACGCGATCGAATGACAATTATAAGGGCGCTTTCAATTTAGGCGTTTTGTGTCGGACCGCTACTGTCGTGCGTTTGCACTGCGTTCCATTTTAAAACAAGCGTGCGGCTGTCGTGCGGCTGTCGTGCGGCTGGCGTTTAATATGAAAACGCACGACAGCGGTCCGACACGAAACGTCTAAATTGAAAGCGCCCTAACTCGCTCTAGACACCTAGATGAGATTTTAGTCAAATGCTTGCCTACTTACTTGTGAAAAAAAAACAACCACATCCTCTAAAGTGTGGTTAGTTACATCATCATCAAAGACTTCTCAGTCATATAGCAACGCAATAATAACAATAAGTCACTTAAAAAAAGAAATCTATATACTTACACCACTAATTACGCAAGACAGACATTAATTTGACAAGTCGAACAAATGAGCGGAACAAGAGATGCAGCAAACTTTGCGCTCTCTCAATAGCACCTCATTATTATGCTCAACAAAACATTAATTTCGCGTCGGAACTTCCCGTTACAATTCAACTGCATTATTTATAGGCGCCATTTTGTTATTGTTAAACTTCACGTGGCACGAGTCACAACAAAAGCGTCCTCGTGTCAGAAATGCACGTTCTGGCCGAATTGTACGGAAGTTCATTAACTACATCTTGCATCCTTTTCCTTTATGACGTGTTTTTAAGGTGGTCCTTCACCGGGAGCAGCTTTTTTCTTTAATATAAGATTTTATTCCAAATAATATCGAATCTGTTTAAAAACATGTAAACACAAATACCACTGATCAAAAACTAACCTAAACTATTGAAAGAGAAAAAAACAAAAGACGATGCAACGATCAGTAATTATCTAATTTATTCATCTGGATCTCACCATGGAGTATTTCATTCAAACAGTTTTTATTCTCGTGCGTTACTCATTTGCATCTGTAAATAGAAATGGAAACATGTGGCTAATTTGCGGGATCGAACCCTCTCGCACGGGCTGAAAGGGCCCTTCTTCTCGTAATTAGCACTCGATTCACTCGTGGCAACCCTTGAATAAACTCTGGCTCTGTATATTTATTCGTTTTGATGATTAATAAATTTGTTTTTAAAGGAATAGACCGCAAAAAACACAATGTTTAAAAAAAATTACTCTATCGGCACTAAACCGCAAAAATACATTGTTTGGTTATAAACTTATTACGAGAATGACATACAGAGACATTTTGACTGAGTTACATCATTATTTTATGTTAGTTAGGTTTGTTTTAAACTTATTAGAGTCAGCGTAATGAAAATGTAACATCATATAGTTTGAACTTTTTCAGTCAGTACTTATATCTCGTTTACTTATATTTTATGTTTCCGTACTGTTAATCAATTTTTTTCAAAAAAGTTAACAATATACCTACCTACCTATACACGGGTAGATTGTGTATTTTTTGTAATTCTACATAATCTTATAAAAACTGATTTAAACTTAAATCAGCGTTGATGCCAACGTACCATCATAATTTAAATTAATCATTAAATAATTTACTTACAAACTTACTGTATTAATGAACCATATTTAAGAACGTTTTTACGTTTGTTTTTAGATATAGCCCATATGTTAAGGCGAAGGGTAAGGCACACTAGCGCCGCTAATGGATTTAATTTTAATAACTGCTAAACTGGATCTGTTTTTCAAACATTGCGGACCTTCCGACATTAGGCAAACATCTATTATTTAATAATTGTGCGCTAATTTTAGGTTTGTTTTTGTATTCATTCGCTAACACCAACAGTGGCGATTGTTTGTGAATAAATGCGATAGCCCGTTTTGTGAATAAACCACGCAACAAAAAGTAGTGCACAATCTATACTAATATTATAAAGCTGAAAAGTTTGTTTGTTTGTTTGTTTGTTTGTTTATTTGAACGCGCTAATCTCAGGAACTACTGGTTCGAATTGAAAAATTCTTTTTGTGTTGAATAGTCCATTTATTGAGGAAGGCTATAAGCTATATTACATCACGCTATGACTAATAGGAGTGGAACAGTCGCTAATTAACGCGGGTGAAACCGCAGGGCACAGCTAGTTATTAAATAAATACTATGGATGCTTTTCTGTTGTCGGACGGTACGCAATGTTTAAAAAAAGATCCGATCCGTTAGTGTCAAATTATCAATTGGTGGCGCTATCTAGTGTGCCTTACCCTTCGCCTTAAGTAAATAATTAACAAACAAAAAACAAAGATAATCTACAAAGTAAAAGTAGGTATTATAACTTCATTAAAACTAATGAAGAAAAATGAAGAAGTTAATCTGTTTCGTTCTTTTGACTATTATAAGATAGCATACAAAGCTAGTGGATTATTAACGATGATGATCAAAGACACGTTCGCCGCGGGCTTAATGAATATCTAAAGCGTGGTTTAACTCCAGCTGTTGTGTAAGCGGTCAAAAGCTGACAACGTGAATGACGTCCGTGGGCTTAGCACGTATCACAAAATAAGGAGACTGCAGACGGTATGTTTTATACACACAGACACACACACACACAGTCTCTCATGGACACGGAATCTCGCAACAGCTTCGCTCGGTCGGACTGACGGAGATCCGTGTTTGTGCAAGGGTCTGTTTGTGAGATGCTCGAGTGCGGTGTGTATTAGGTTACCTATGAAATTGACGACATTGAAAATGTCCTTTATGATAGGGCATTTTCGAATTATTTTTGATTCTGTAAGGGAGAAAAGAGCTTGACACTTGCTGAGTTTCTTGCCGGTTTTTCTCAGTACAAGGTCTCCCGCCCAGAGTAGACTTACGAACCGATGGCATAATGACGTTCATAAGAGCTATTTGTAGCCTAAACTGAATAAATGATTTTGAATTTTAAATTTAGAATTTTGACGTTTTGTATGAAGATTTTTTATAAAATTATATTTTTCATACTAACGTTTTTTCAATTTTCTTAGCATTCATTTATGTTAACACTATGAAAATTGTAGAGTAGTGTGTTTGTTTCACCAGCTAAATGTAGCAGACATTTAAAAGAAAAAAAATCAAGTCCCTTTAAAGCTACAATGAAACAAAAAGTCAATTCCGAGAACAAAAAAAGAAGTCAATTAAAAAAAATTGGGCGATAAAGACACAAAATGAATAATCATTGTTATTACTGAAGCCTAAGGTAACATAGTCCTAATTAAAAAAAAATATTCCTCCTGAATCATACCTGAATCAGAAATTGTGGGATCATGTGGGATCATTACAACAATCTCACGCGAACTTTTTGAGAAAATTTGAAAAGTTACGTTGCACGTTTTGTTGGATTGCCAACATTTAAGAGCAATGTAATTAAAGGTTAATAATCTACCATTATTTTACATTTATATTAATCAGAACACAATAGAAAACTAAACAAAATTGCAAACATAACTTTTAACCCTTCTGCCAAGAAGTCTGATACACTACATATAATTTGTTATGTTAACATGACTTAACGTTTCCGATATACGATTTCAACAGGAGTTCATGTTAAGCCCACTGAAAAGCGATTCAGGGATTATCGTACTCACTAATTTGATTACTCCGCCATGACAATTCAAGTAATAACTCATCGGATGTCCCGGCCCAGTGCGCGCTTTCATCTATTCATGATCCGATTGATTCCCACTGATTGATGTTACGCATATTGCAAGGTTACAGTACAATTTGTTTACACATTAAACCCGAAATTGTATTTATTACTTAAGTGGTGAAATCTCATCATTGATCTAAAACGTCCCTTTGAAGGCCCTTAGCATTAATATTGTAAGTACTATAAACAAAAAGTCAGTCAATATTTTTTTCTGTTTTTCTATTTTTATTTTTTTATCATCTCATTTTAACTTATTTTATTTCAACTTGAATTACCACTGAGTACTTTTAATTTCTTAACAATGATATAGGTAACAATTAAAAACATAATTGAAGTTAGCAGTTACATCTTTATCGATCACTAGCTAACCCGGCGGACTTCGTACCGCTTTGACAGTTTCCATCATTGAGTTAAATATATATCAATGGTTACTCTGACAGCAAAACAAACAAATCATTTTGTATTGGAAAATTAAATTGTCGTTTTTAGTATTTTATTTTATTTTTTAATATAGCCTATGTTACTCAGCGCTAATGTAGCATTATAATGGGTAAAGAATTTTTTAAATCGGTCCAGTAATCCAGTAGTTTTTGAGTTTATTCGTTACATACATACGTACATACAAAAATACAAAGGTTTCCTCTTTATAATATTAAGTATAGATGAAATATTTGTGTCAGGAGAATTCAAACAAACATCGAAACAAAACGAACTAGCTTACTCATTTAGGCTTCCCTACACTGGTGATTGTCGAGCGTGCACGTTCCACGAACGTTCAATTGACGGGAACGCAACGTGAATAAGTTCCCTACTTACTACGTGAGAGCCACGTGTTATGCTGCATAACTTATGCATGACGGTCGGTGGCTCGCGGAACGTTCACACGTTTCTATTTTTCACGTTTCTGTATTTCGCTTCGACTCAACGCCTACCAGTGTTTAATTTTCTGTGTAGCCGTGGTGGTCCATGGTAGAGAATATCATTTGTGCTTTAAATCTGCCTTTTGTACTGTTTTCATTTTGTGCAGTGAAGGTATAAATAGTAATCTATACTATTAATAAAGAGGTAAAGTTTGTGACTTTGATTGTTTGTTTGTTTGTTTGTTTGCGGAATGTAATCTCTGGAACTACTAGTCCAATTCCACAAATTATTTCACAGATAGAATGTTACATGCCTTGCGGGTAACATAGGCTACATTTTATTTTAATAAATAATAGTTATCAATTCGAAATCGCAAAATTTGTAAATCAAATCCAAAACGGTTAAGTGTACATAATAATGTACTACAAAAATATTAGTCATCTAATGATGAAAAAAAAGTCAGCGAGACGATATACCTAGCTTTTAAAGTAAAGCCACAATAACGTTATATATCACACTAATATTTTAAAGAGGTAAAATCTATAAATTATGAATTGGGAGGTAATCACCAAAAATACTGATGCGATTTCAAAAATTATTTCACCAATATTTTAAATGGACCTTTAGGGTGCATAAAACCTATGTTTTAATTTGATGAACAATAGTTTACACTTTCAAATTTTAAAATTTCTAAACGAAGTTTGAAAAAAGAAGCGCAGCTTGGCTGCTTTATCAGCGTGCGCTGACCATACGGTGTGGTATACATGACAATAATGTACTACAAAAATTTTATTCATTAGAAGATCAATCGAGGCCAAGCTTACCAGCCTCGCACACCGGCGTCGTGTCGCCTGCCTGTGTGTCTTTTACCGACTTTACCACGGAGAGTGTGCCGGGGAGCTTTTCGAGCTCATACCACCATCGCCCTTTTACCACCGAACCTCCAGACGTACTGCAGGATATCATCCCCACCTAGTAGAAATTCCACTATGTCGCACTAAGCGCTTCATGTCATCATTTTTACTGCGCACTGGCAAGGAGTGGAATTCTCTGCCATCGTCTGTGTTCCCAAAAACTTATAACCTGAATTCCTTCAAGGCGAGAGTTAATAGGCATCTTCTGGGGCAGCTCGCTCCATCTTAGACCTCATCTACGCTCACCATCAGGCGAGATCGAGGTCAAGAGCTGTCTTATAAGGCATAAAAAAAAGTCATCTTATAGACGCAATTATATTCTATTACCTATATCGTCGGAGGCCAAGTATCATCCAGAGGTCTTGTCAGTTCCCAGGTCGGCAATGTGTTGCTGATTTTTGGAAGCATAGTTCCGTTGGTGATCACTAACCCGCATTTCGGAAGCTATGTGATTAAGCCAATACCTATCTTGATTTCAATGATGCAGGACTTTGCCAAGCAGTGGGATAGCATATACTAACTATACATATACCTACACATGTAGGTAATGCCACATAACTATAAAAAAAAGCTTTGCGACACAATTTATTCGTAGCGTAGTAGTCAGCGCATATTCTTAATGAGATCTTTTTTTTTTTTGTTTCACACGGCTTGAACTCTTAAAGTTTCTGGACGCCCGCAAAAAAGTCTAGTTACGCTGAAAATGCCGACTCAGGCAAGCAGCATCTATACACTATCTAAAATAAAATTGCTGCTTGCCTAAACGGCCAATCAAAAGCGCCTGTTAAAGCTTAATAAATGTTACAAAAACACAAAATGTTGAAAAAATTTCCACGAGCAGGATTGGAACCTGCACCCTTCTGACATTCTGGGTCAGGTGCTCTTCCAATTGAGCTATCGTGGTTCTAACCAGCCCGCCGAAATCATTCAACACTTTATACTTTGAAAGCCAAAGGCGCCCATTCAATGTCAACAACTACCGTCACTAACATCCGATCATAATATTTTTACAAATATTAAAGATAAGTTAAGAAGTAAGCAAGCTACTTATAAATGTTCAAATAATTTTTAACGCAAATTTTGTTGCGAACAAATTACTATTCAATTGGAAGAGCACCTGACCCGGAATGTCAGAAGGGTGCAGGTTCAAATCCTGCTCGTGGAATTTTTTTCAACATTTTGTGTTTTTGTAATTTGTTCGCAACAAAATTTGCGTTAAAAATTATTTGAACATTTATAAATAAATGTTGCCCGTGATGACATACGGGACTGAGACGTCGCTCACTATGGGCCTTATCAGAAGGCTCAAGGTCACTCAAAGAGCTATGGAGAGGACTCGGGGTTTCTTTGCGTGATCGAATCAGAAATGAGGAGTTGCTAAGCTTAAGTGGCAGTGGGCAGGGCACTTTGCTCGCAGGACTGATGGCCGTTGGGGCGGAGGAACAGTCCTTGAGTGGCGACCGCGTACCGGAAAGCCCAGTGTGGGCAGATTTCCAACAAGGTGGACCGAAGATCTGGTGAAGGTCGCGGGAAGCTGCTGGATGCGCGCAGCACAAAATCGGTCGTTGTGAAGATCCTTGGGGGAGACTTTTGTCCAGCAGTGGACGTCTTTTGGCTGAGATGAAAGCTAAATAAATATACCTACATCGAAGCGTCGTCGCCGTCGTCGGTAGCCGAGCGGATCGATGCTCGGATTGAATGCGAGAAATCGTGATTCAATGCCCATAGCTACGTTAGGCTATTGACGTGAACATGGGTTCTTATCACAAGCGAATTGGCTTTCCAGATAGGTTACAATTACTGTTATTAATGCGTCAACATACCCCGTGTGGTGCCGGGGGTAAAGGATTGCACCACCCCATCTCTTCCCGTGGGTGTCGTAGAAGGCGACTATGGGATCATTCCAGAGGATGGGCTGCAGCGTCTCTCTGTGATTATTCTCACCTTACTGCGATCGCCAACCCGCCTGCCAAGCATGGCGATTATGGCAAATTCCCCTCAAAATGACTTATCCTTGAGGGAGGCCTTTGTCCAGCAGTGGACGTCTTTTTGTCTAAGATGATGATGATGAATGCGTCAACATCGTCTTAATCATATTATAATAATATTTTTCATTTAAGAAAAACGAACATCACTGCAACGCAGCAACAGCATCGCATAAAAGCTCTAAAAATTCAATTTTTTTTTACAAAACAGACTTATTTTGTAAGCAAAACTAAATTTTCACAACATACATTACTCATTTTGTTTGCTGTGAGAACGTTGAGTTATCAAAGGCGTCTGTATTTGGCCGATCCATAGTTTAACAAAGAGTGTTTACGAGCCCTCAACGACACAAAAGCAAATAGACGGTGGCGCGGCGGCGGGCGGCGGGAGATGTGGTACAGACGCCTGCATATAAACCTATTCAACAATTTTTGAATTTCTTCAATACATATTCAACTATATGCCATAGTTATAAAGTTTAAAGTTTAATGAGGAAGTTTGACAGTTTGTAATAGTCTGATGTGCGCGAGTATGTTCGTCACGGGACATGTGTGTGTACGTTATACTTCAATGGTAGTGATGTTTGTTCCAGTTTTCGACCAGGTTTTTCAATGTATATGCCCTTTGACACCGCTGACTTTAGATTTAGAAGTAAACTGTACGTGTTTAACTGTCCACTGCCCTGCAAATAATTAGATTAGCGGTTCTCAACGCTTCTAAATTCAAGAAAGTTTTCAAGAAAGTTAGTACGAGTATTTAAAGAAAAATAAATTATATCATCAGCATTCTAAAATGTTAATAGAAAAAACAACCAGCTGAAAACTCGAGTGGGGATCGAATTCACGACCCTTGGATTACCGGTCCAATGCTGAGCTTTCTGGGATCAGTTGATTTTATCTTGTAATTATACATAAAGCAGTGTGAATGCGAAGGTTAAAATAATACATATCATCACCATTGTTGTTAAACAGACTAGCAGTTGAGCCAACAGTGTAGTCTTTGTCCCGTCGTCCCTTTTTACTGTCGCACTCAGAAACGTCAAATTATTATTAAGAAATACAGGGACATTAGTGAGCATTGATAAATAATTATTTTTCATTGGAAAAACAACTTCATTGAAATGAGAAAAAGAAAACACTTGGAAGTAAAGTAAGATTACGCAGTCTGTTAGGATATTTTTTAATGTATTATGTTGAAGTAAACAAGACATAGATTAATTTTTGAGGAGGCGTGTTAAATTTGTTATAAAAGTTATGAAAAAATTAAATACAATTTTTCTCGAAACGCGGCAACTTAGCCTGCCATTTTCCCGGCCATTTTGCCGTGTTCCCGGCCCCACGATCACATATTGTTACATATCTTTTGAATACATTTTCGTTTTAATATAAAAACACGCATACCGTTCCACGTATTTCCTGGAACTCGTCTTTCACTTCACTTAACAGCGTATATTGTAATTCAGAGTGTGTGCTGATCCAACAGTATCATTAGTCAAAGCCCTTGGCAATTGATTACATTAGCATGCCCCGGGGTACCGTGATACAAAATGCATGGGTTCGTGATGCACTAGTAAATTAAAACACTCAATTAGTTCTGACTAGTTTGCATGCGCTTTGATGTGGGAATGATAGAGGTTGCGTTAACTGAATGGTCGGAAGTGATTTAATAAGTCAAATTGTTTCTTATACAAAACAGGTAAGCATTAGCCTTTAGCGTAGGTAAGTGAGGATATGTACGTCTATATACGTAAGCTAAATATGCTTAGTCACGACTGTAGGTGTGGGCACAAGTGTGAGTCTAGCACCACCTTCTATCGAAATCGTAATGTTAGAGACTGATGGAATCGTATAATCGAAACATAACTGTGACGTACCATTCACGGCGAGCTGACTGCTGACTGACCGACAACATGGCAACATGTTACGTTACGATGACACGCTTCGGTTAGTCTCCACCATAACGTTAACGTTAATTCATGCTAATGTCTTAAAATCTTTGAAATGAAGTATGTCAATTGTTAGTTTCATAAACGGACGATGTGGCTCCTTATCAATTTCCTCTGTCTCCTTTCCTACGCTGACGTTATACGATACGAAATAGGTCCACTGGTGTCAGCTTGAGCTCGTCAAAAACAATATCAAACATGTGCAGACAATTAGAAAAGTAATTTCCTTTCCACGAGGCTGAATGCGCTTCGGCGGGTCCTAATCTGGCGTTATAACCTGACGTAGATGGGCAGGCTATGTTTTTTTTGTAAAAGAGGTTGCTGTGAGAAACATAAAGGGTTCGATACTTGTGCTAAAAACATTCTCAAAAAGTTTCTAGAGGGGAGGGCATTACGCAAACATGTCCCCGTCCTCTACTAGATTGTGCGAGGTGTTCGGATGCCTGGCACTTATTCGTATAACCTTTGGCAGTGAGTGCCGAAACAAATAAAATTAACTAGTGAAAAAGAGTTGGTGTCAATTGAAGCTCGTCATCTCTCAACAATGACATGTAGTTGTAAAGGATTAACGATTAATAATATCAAACATAAGTACTTACGTATACAATTAGAAAAGTAATTACTTTCCACGAGGCTACGCCTTCCGCCCGCCGCCCCAGCCCGGAGCAAAGCATTTGAAACACAAACTCAGTGAGGTAGAAATGTTAGCTGAAATGTGATGAACCCTTCGTAACGGATTTTAATTAAACCCACTGAGAATGTCAAGTACATATAATTATGAAGGTTCGAGAAGAGTTACGTTGGTAGTTCTAGCTTTTGCCCCCCATTTAATATCTGTAAGTCTAACGTGCAACATAGTTCTGAAGTTTCCGGCTTGAGGAATTCGTAATAGGGAATTGCATCATAATTAATATTATACCTATTACCATTTTATTACATGAATATGCTTTAGTTAAAGATTTTCTTTTACTAGTTTAAAATTAATAATTAACAATACGTCTGAATTTTGTATTTCAACTTACTGGTAGACAGACGATACTCGTACTTTTATGGTAACAACACAAAGTATAGTTTGATTTATTCATAAGAATGCTAAAATAGTTTAACATCATTTGCGTCAAGAATGAATTTGCAAACAACTCAGCATGCCTGCATGCCTGCATGCAAGCTTTGCGGCTAGGTGCTGATATTATGTTGTGCAGCAATACACAAACAAACAAACAATAACGTAAGTACAGAAATGATTATTTACATATCATTTTAGGCACATTTTGTTGCGAACAAATTACAATTTGAACAAAGACAAAGTGTTGAAAAAAATCCACGAGCTTTTTTCAAATTATAAGTACAGGAACACAATATTATTACCACAAAGGACAATACATTGAATGAATGAAAATTAAAATTAAACATAAAGATTCTGTAATAACCCTTAAAAATTACAAAGTTGCACTGCATTTTTATATACTTGTGCACAAATTGTTTTGATATACTCTTCTTTGATATTTGTAATTCTAATGAGTTAATTATTCAAAACTAAATACAGTAATGCATTTTAGCGTTAACCATGCATATTCATTTTCATTGAGTTTTATTTTCAATTCAAGAAAGATATCGGTCATTACGCTACGCAGCTTACTTACTTACACTGTTTGTATGTAACTATGTAAGTAAGTTGTCCGTAAAAATTTGGTTACTATTTTTTATTGTTATTTTCATACTTTTATTTTTATTTTCATAATTTCTTGATTGTCTGCTTATGCTGCCTTGTATTGTCCCCTATATGGAGAGAAACTGCCTCCTGACATACAGGCTTTTAGCCTAGTTTTGGAGGCAGGACAAATTTTACTTGTGATCATGCCTTTGTAGATAATAAAGATTTATTATTATTATTATTATTATTAGTTTGTTCAAGTCAAAAAGGAATTCTAAGACTAAAATACTACAATTCTAAAAGGGTAGCTCCAGTAGAGGTTGAACAAAAGTGATGTGTAGTCGCGCCAAACTATTCAAATAAATCATTGAAACTATCTCGAGTCTATTGCCGTTGGCGAATGGTAACTTTGTTCAACTTCGGATTTATGAGTACATGGGATATATGTTTTAGGGTCTTTGTTATGCTTCGCACTCGATGTTATACTTCTACCTTACACTACTAATTGCGCTTATCTATTATACTGATAAAATGCTTTGTCCTGAATGACTGACTGACGGATCAACGCACAGCCTAAACCGCTGATCGTAGAGATGTCAAACTTGGAGGGTGTGTTTTTTGATGACGTACGCATCCGATAAGAAAGGATTTTCCGAAATTTACAAAAAAAAAAGGGGGTGTAAAAGGGGGCAAAGTTTGTATGGGACAATGTGATTTCTTGGTCCAATCTACTTAAAAATTTTCATAAACCTTTTTTAATGGAATTGACGGAAGACGTGTTTCGTATTTTATTGAAATTCATCCCCTAACGGGGTTAAAAAGGGGTAGAAAGTTATTTTGGCGGTGATTTGCTTCGAAGTTGATACTTAGTGCTTTTGATTTCAATTACATTTTATTTTGACACATGGTTGAAATCTCAATCCTATTTTATTCAAAAAAGGTTGAATCAATATATAAAAAAAAAATTGATTTCGCTGATAAGCTCAAAAATTATTAAGAGGAGTGTTTGCTGTTATCTGTAAATGGCCTACCTATAAGTAAATTATTTTGTAAAATTATCATGCAATGTGTTATTTATTGTTCTAATGATTGTTGTCTACAATAAAAAAAAATTCAAGTTACAAATCTTTATTTAAATTATACATTACAATTGTTCCGTACAATAATATCGTAATCTTAATCTGAAAGGCCATAATGTGCCACTCCGGCTCAAAGGTTCCCATAATAGCAATAAATTTATTATGAGTTGTTCTTTAAATGTTTGCTAATTGATGTTTAAATTACTAACAGAACTATAATATTATGTAAGATGTAATGTAAATAGTACTTTTATTTGCGTAATTTATATGCATGAGCACGCAGGTAAGTAATTACTAAACCTCCGTTTTAATTAATGCTACTACAGGTATTTATGTTTTCATTTCCCCGGGTTATTGTTAACATAATATATTATGGTGCAATACCTAAAAATAGAAAAATATTAACTAATTTCAGTTCGCAGCTTAGTAGTATGCATGCATAAAACTCAGTCGGTTGTAAATTCTGTATATAATAACATGTTTACCCGTTTTTAAAAAGACTCAACTTTAAAAACATTTCGGTAGCTTTTATTCTAAATATTCTAACATATATCATTATATCTAAAATAAACGTTTTCTGTTAAAAAATAATCATATCGAACTCATAACATTAAGCGAAAACAATACCCTAATTATGTGAACAAGTGAAATATAAAACATTTCGTGCAAAATGTAGGCAATATAAAATTTTCTTGTCTCCATTTCGTACTTCGGCTGACTTAAAAGCCTATTGTTCGCGCGTCGGTGAACCGCTAAGGGACTTCCGTCTGTCAGGGATCGTAAGAAATAACTTCATTTGAATTTCACGATTCCAATATTAGCTCGCTGCCCTATTTTGTGAAATACAAAGGTATTAACGAAATATGTATTTTTGACGGAAAATTAATTTGTATACTGTCTGGTTGCGGCATGTCAAAGATTAACATCGTCCTATTTATTTCCCTTGGGTCTCGTAACGGGCCGGTGAGGATTACGAAATGTTTTAGATCTGGCACACATATTTGCAACAGACAAAAGAAGTATTTAAACTGAACGTTTTGTTTAAACCTTTTTAGACATGATATTACACGTACTTGTAAGTGGGGCTTAGTTAAGTTGGAGCTCGATGGCGCAGTGGTTAACGCGCCCGATCTGCGAGTGCTGAGGTTAAGCAATTTTCGCAAAGGCCGGTAATCGGATGGGTGACCAAAAATTTAGGTCCAGGCTGCATTAGCAGTTGTTAACAACCACCAATCCGCACTGGGCCCGCGTGGTGGTTTACGGCCCGTTCTCCCTATCCATCCATAGGGAAGACTCGTGCCCCTGCAGTGTGGACATAAAATGAGCTGATGATGATGATTACACTTACTCATACGCACTTATGGTAGATAGTGGTATGACCGATATGGTTTGAACTAAGTATATATTATTTGGAGCTTATACTTTAAACCAACTCAGTCTAGATATAGGATTCTGATGGAAAGCCGTGTCAGTAGTGACGTCAGTGTATGCACGAACGGTGCTACTTAGTCGAAACATCGGATATAAAGAAATATGCCTGACTATAGAAATTAGCTTGCGTTAAATTAATTATTTAAAAGTGTATATTCTCAACAAGGTATTATTTCCAATGCCACCATCGCCCCCCGCAGTTGCTCGCGTCACGACAAATCGCTCACAATCACAATCTCGCCGCGAATCAATCGCGTGCAACTTTCAGTGTTTCTTGAATTAATAGCCTTCGCGTTGTGAATTGATGAAGACCACTTCAAAGGTGCCGCCCGAGTGAGTGAACTCAAGCATCGCAACCAAATACTACAATGGCAGGAGGAATGACCGCTCGCTACGGTTGACCGAATGGACCGGTCAAGTGTATATTAAGTCAGGCAAAAAAAAATAATGATAAAATAATAACTTCTTTTTTGGTGTTGGCTATCGAAATGGCTTTTGGCTCGCAAATTGCTAGGCAAGTGTGTAGGGTAAAGCCACCGAAGAGTTTGTTTTTTATTTTTTATTAAATATATAATAAATTAGCTGACCCGGCGGACTTCGTACCGACAGTTTCCTCAGTTCCTTCCAATATTAGGTTGGGGAAAAAGTCTTTTCGCATATAGTACCTATGTATGAACTTGTAATAAAATCTTTTTGGCTATACTTTTTGTATCTGGCTGGTTTTGGTATTATTAAAAGTTTAAATTTTAAAGAAGATAATTCCACATTCAAATTAGGAAATTGTGTGATCTTCATTTGTTTTTCTTACTGTCAAGATGAGTGAATCTAATGAAGAAATTCGGTACATTTTAAAATATTATTACAAAAAAGGTAAAAATGCGATGCAAGCCGCGAAAAAAATTTGCGATGTTTATGGACCTAGTGCAGTGTCTGTGCGAGTAGCACAAATTTGGTTTAAACATTTTCAATCCGAAAATTTGATGTCAAAGGTGCACGTCGCTCTGGTCGCTCTATTACGTATAAATGGATGCCATTTTTGAAAAAGTGGAGCAAGATCGGCATATAGTTACGAAGTAGCTGAAAAACTGGGAATTGACCACAAAACAGTTTTGGTGCATTTGAAAAATACTGAGTACACAAAAAAGCTCGATATTTGGGTACCTCACGAGCTCACTGAAATAAACCTAATGAACCGTGTACTCATTTGTGATTCTTTATTACGACGTAATGAAACCGAACCATTTTTGAAGAAGCTGATAACTGGTGATAAAAAGTGGAGTGGGGGTCCTGGTCAAAGGCCGGTTAGGTTTTCAGACTGTGGCAAAACACCGCGTTAACTCGCAACAAGGTGATGCTGTGTGTGTGGTGGGATTGGAAGGGCATTATTCATTATGAGCTGTTGTTACCACCAGGCAGGACCATCGATTCTGAACTCTACTGCGAACAACTGATGAGATTAAAGCAAGAAGTTGAGAGAAAGCGGCCGGAATTAATCAACAGAAGGGGTGTGGTTTTTCATCATGATAACGTTAGACACTCACACGTATTTAGCCACTTTTATAATTAAAAACTGAACTTAGATTAAGTTTTGCGTTCACCCTATACGTACCGTTCATTTGGTGGTAGATACATGAACATGCTGACCGTCCAATACATAAATTAAAAAAATATATTTTACAAGTCTATGTATCCCATAAAAGGGTAACAAAATAGGATAAAAGGTTACATCATAATTATGATTTAATTGTACAATCTCTATAGACAAACATGCACAAATTTTATACTTTCAGTAAAAACTATAACTATCAAAAACACAAATGTTGAAGAAATTTCCACGAGCAGGATTTGAACCTGCACCCTTCTGACATACCGGGTGCTCTTCCAATTGGGCTATCGTGGTTCTAACCAGCCCGCCGAAATTATTCAACACTTTTTACTTTGAAAGCCAAAGGCGCCCATTCAATGTCAACAAGTAACGTCACTAACATCCGATCATAATATTTTTACAAATATTAAAGATCAGTTAATGTAATTTGTTCGTAACAAAATTTGCGTTAAAAATTATTTAAACATTTTATAACTATCAAATAACATGTCACCTGCCTATTTTCAGTAAAATATGGATGTTAAATTGACAATACCGAAAAGTCAGTGCTGCTAAAAGATAATATTATATTAGTTAGCAACACTAGCCTGTCAGATAACTGTGATGTTACGTATGTTTGGAATTAACAAGGCTGTAGGTACAAAGTACTTATTAATTCCAAGAATATATGTTCATTGGTGGCTTTACCCTACATGCTATACCAGCACCTTCTGTTGTTAATTAAAATTAAATCCTGAACAGTAAATTGATTAATTTCTTTAATTTATTATGGAAGTTGCAATACATCATTATCTGTAAAAAAAAATTAATGCCATTCGATTTATATTGTAATACTGACAAGTTGTGATTATTTAAAAAGAGGTTTGACCGGGTTCGATTCCGCTTTATAAAAAAATATTTACATGTCTATAAAATCTACCACATGGTTCCTTATAACGCATTTCCCTATTTTAAACAAAGTTTTATAGCGAAGGTTAACGCAACTACTTAGTATAGGTATCATAGGTATACCTTCATAATAATATACCTGACGTTTAGACTGAGTTGCACCCTTTAAAAGAGTACATTTCCCTATTGATTTTGGTAAGGATTTCTCTTGACACAATTAGACTGTACTTACGGGGTCCTGCTGTTTGACCAAAAGTCATTTGGCAAAATTACACTTGACAAACAACGTTTGGCAAAAAAAAGGTTTCGCCGATTGATCCTTCTACTACTAATCATTTTACAAATGACTCACTTTTCCAAATAATCAACACTTAAATTTACATTTTATAAATAATAATTATTATTATTTATTTTTATTATTTAACATGAGTAACTGAGCAACTGAGTAACTGAGTTATCAAACAAAACTGCTATTGGTCTAAAAACGACTACAACTAGTCTAAATTTCTTTGAAGTAGTGGATATTATTGAAATGATTGAGGATACTAGCTGCCTTACTCCTGTAGGTCACGTGATAGGTTAGAAATCGCTACGCTGCGCTTCGCGATTGTCTTGAATTTCGAGGTTATTTTTTTCATTAGACAACAGAAAGAGTTTCTTTTTGGTAAATTTTGTCTTGAATTTCGAGGTTATTTTTTTTTATTTGCGAAATAATATTATTTGGTGAAATGAAAAAAGGTCAATTGATATTTTAATATTTAACACATTTAACAAGTGTAGTGTTTGCTAAGTGAGTTTTTGTAAGATGATACTTGTCAAATGTCTCGTTTTCCAAATGAACATTTGGTGAAACGTTGTTTGTCGAATGACCATTTGTCAATAATTTTTTGGTCAGACATTAGTAATCCTGTTCTTACGCGTCCTTTCGAAGAATGACAACGACGTCCGGAGGGCGTCCACTAAAGTAATCAGCAAGCACATGACATCAAACTACAGGATGACAGAAACAGTTGGGTTGCTACGAGTCACTGGTCTCTTATCACGAACTGTATATACGTAGGTACCAACATGCTCTCATGATTACCGAGTAGCCACTTGAACTTCTAATAAATCTATTTTGAACGTGTTTTGTTTATGAAACCGCTACTTACTCCTTCCCGGGTCGTAAATAGTTTTTATGGTGATTCGCCATTATTCTGTTTGGCGTTGTAAAGATAAAAATGCTTAACCGCTCTAATGGATTTGTTATTTTGCACAAAACTGTTTATTTGATGTTGGCAATTGTTCGCGACTTTGTCGGCGTTTTCTCGTCTCTCGTATCAAGTTTGTAGTCCTTGAGAAGTCGTGATTAATTTTAGCGAAAAAAAAGATAATAAATACTTAATATAAAATAATAACTGCGTGTCTGCTGAGTTCCGCTTCTGACAAGTTGCGAGTCTATCCTGAGAGATGACGAAACGCTTATCTGACCACTTGCGTTTCTGACGACACGCTACAAATCCATTTAATCTGCACTATTATATTATAAGGTCACATTTTATCAACTGCAAATATTTTAAGGATAAATTCAACAACATATATAAACTATTTTTATGAAAAAATCTAAAATTTTTATACGCTAGTTTTCAAGAAAAACGCCAAAAGACATTTCGATTAAAAAGTTAAATACAGCACTTTCGGTAGTTTCAATTCAAAGGAGCCAAAACAGAGAGGCCGCAATGCGTTCACCGCTTACACGTGACCGTAGTGTCATTCAAAAGAGCCGAAAGAGAGGCCGCTCTTAAAAATATTACAATTTTTGTGTCAGGAAAAGTGAAAAAAAAACTAGCCTGATTTTTTTTTAAATGCTAGGACTTGTTTCTCTGATAGAATTAGATGTTTTGTCAAAATATTTGCAGTTGATAAAATGTGACCTTATATTTACATTGCCGTAACTTATGGCAGTCATCATCACAGAGAAAGAAGAGTGTAAGGATGGGGTTACATAAAAGATGCCGAGCTTTGAAATGCTACTGAAAGAGGAAAACCTCGGCCGACCCCACTGAGATTAAAATAAGATAAGATAAAAGGAAAATTTGTTCGTTGAATTATATTTATATAGGTAATCTCTAGAATCGACTGAACTGATTCTAAATTATGGTTGTAGGAAAAGTAATAAAACTGTATGGTATAATAAGATAAGATATTACCAGAGATACCTCGTAACATTCAGAGATGTATATCTTCAAAAACGGCTACTGTTATTTTCATCAAACCTTAGTACCATCCTAAAGATGAGGCTTTCAAACAAGTTAAAATCTCATTGAAGACGGTTCGTCGTTTTAGAGATGCCATAAACGAAAAGGCATGGAAAAGTTTCAAAATTTGAACACCCCTTTAATTAACGACTTGTATCGGGTGGCAAAAAGGATCAATTAATTAAGGGTTGTATTTAATCGATCACCAAACTAACCTAACCTAACCCACAAAAATACAAAGTTAGCACCTAAAAATACAAAGTTAGCACCTAAACAACTATTTAGATGCTAACTTAGCATTTTAGGTGCTAGCCTACTATTTTTTTGTGGATCAATTTATTATTTCTCATTAATTAACTATCTATTAAAATATCTAAAACGACCTACATGATGTGGTGTCAACAAAGATAATATATATCGCGGTATCAAGGCGTCTCCATCGCTATTGTGTCCGTAATCCTGGGGTTTGGGTCCCGGGATCGCCTTATCTAAAATACTTTTTTTAATTTCTAAATATCTATCTTTTAATTATTAATTACTTAATTAAAATATCAATTAATTAACGGAAGACACGTAAACAAACGTCTCGTTAACAACTAACGTGCGCTAATCCGCACTTGGCCAGGGCCCGTTCTCCCCGTGGTGTCCATCCATGGGAAAGCTCGAGCTCTATACAATCAACTGGTGATGGTAATGATAAAATGTTCTGTGTACAGGTTAGGGCTGACCCACGACGGTGAAGGCCAGTGCGAGCGAGACTCGCTGCGAGGGTCGGTGATGTCGCCCACTGTTCTGGCAACCCTGCAACAGTACGCCTGGTCGTCGTGCTCCAAGGAACAGTTCCATGAGAAGTCCAAGTCAGTATATCATTCGTAATAAATCACTACTGATCAATCGATCAATCGACAGTTTTGTCCTTAATATCATTAAAAACTAGCTGACCCGGCGGACTTCGTACCGCTTTGACAGTTTAAGTCCACAATTGGGACTTATTAATATTAATTATAACAGATCCACCGTTAGCAGTTAAGCTATTAAGACAAAAGATATACTTGAAAAATATTTTTTAAAGTCACTTATTAAATATCTCCTGCCCAAGTGGCAAACGGTGACAAAACGGTAGACATTAGAAAATCACCTTGAATTCTACATACATACCCATAAAGTCTAAAAAGCTCTGAGATTGATCTTGACGGTCCCTCCCCGGCCCATCAAATCAGCCAATTAGTATGCTAAGAGGCAATCCCGTCGAATGATTCAACAGCACCCTTTCTTCACTGCCTACTTGCTCCTGAATAAATTTAGGCTCGGCAGGCATTTTGTCCCAAGCGCCATACGCTTAAACACTTTCTTACGCTTCAAGCTTAGTTATTTTTAAACACCTTCAAATGAGTCGCACTGTATTTAAGCTTTTAACGACATGCTACTATAATAAATAGTAATTTGTAAAGCATTATTAAAATCATTTGTTAATAGCCTTTTAAAATGGAATTATGCTGATGAAATGGAAACAAGATGACGAAAGCTGTAATAATTAAACAAACTTATACCAACAAACCACTTTACTGGAAATATAATTATTTGTAGTTGTGTTTAACGTGCCTTCTGAAATACTGAGGGGCTCGAGTTTAATTAAAATTGTCACCAAATGTCACGCAATTGCGAAATTTATTTATGTACCACGACGCCATTAATTCGTAACCGCCAAGAGCCTCCAAATAAATGCTGAAGTGGTAAATAGAATTCTAAAGTTTATTCACTTTACAATATTGAGCTTCTACGAGTATATATGACTTTACACTATCGGTTCGTAAGTCAAAGGCGGCAGGAGATGTAATGAGAAGAACCAGCAAGAAATTTAGCAAAACGTTGAAATGTTTAGATACCAAAATTTTACATGCCTACAAAATTTTAGTTTTTTTATTTCTATGAAATGGTGGATTTGAGCGGACCTAGAAGAATATTACTTTATTTCCATCAAATGGTGGATTTGAGCGAAGTTAGAAGAATATCTTTGTTTCAGGAAATGGTGGTGCCTCCATGAGAGAAGCCAAGACGAGGGGGTGGAGTTAGGAGGAGCGAAAGAGATCTCCAACTACGTCTTTACAATGGATGAGCAGTGCAGGACTGAGTTTGGAGAGGGGTAAGTGTTACTATGACTATTTGTTTTGCATCGTGGTAGAATTCAGCTTAGAACACGACTGGAGCGTGACCTGACTAATGCTGCTAAACAACAATAATAGGTATTTTTGCCGCTAAGCAGCTTTGCTTTCTATAAGGCAGGCCATTTGCTCGTTTGTCGACTCAAAAAACATAGTTCCTACTATTTGCAAAATATTAGCAAAATTTTTGCACATCGAATATTAGGATATCAGTATACGTATCTTATGTATTTTTATTATTTTCATTTTTGCATTCAGAATGTGGGTACATGATAAAATTTAAGTAGGGAAAATCAACCATTCTCAGGAAGCTCGGGTGGGAATCGATTCTACGACCCTTAGATGACCGCTGAGTTACAAAGACCCCAAGACCCCGAAAGAGAGAAAAAAATATATCTTGTACCTACGTAACTAAGCCAGGATTCAATTTAACAGCGTCGATCACATTTTATAATTTACAAAAATCATTGATAGCTGGAGATGAGTCACCGCTGTACTGTCTCGAACATTCCATCCCGCACAAAGATATTTGATGATTCGTATCTTTGTCGCACTTCTAAAAGATGGAATAGTCTAACAGCACACTTTTTCCCATCTTTCTATGACACGGGGTTCTTCAAACGAGGCGTGAAGAGGCACCTTGTGGGCCGGCCGACAGGGTGATGTTGATTGATGCTGCATTGTTTTCACGCTGCACCAGTCGTCTTCGCGTCTTGACTTTACAGTAACACCAGTTATTTGTAGAGCAATCTATAAAAAATGTAATTACGATTTAAAAACATAGCGTAAAACGATCCATCCGAATAAATCGAGCTATCCAAATTCAATCATCGAGTCGACGTTAAATTCGTCTGTAAACGAGATATTCCAATAATCGGTTTACAAGTAATCGAATCAGCCAGCATACGTGGATATGTACTACATACCAGTCCAGTGTATATTAGTACTGCATCTTCAGAAGCGAATGACGCACTAGACGTATAAGAATTTTCTATAAATCTATTTCGATTTCAAAGCAATTCTTATATCGGACGTTATTTGAAGAACTTGTTGGCATACTTGACACTTTCAACGTAACAAGTTCATTTGAAATACCTACGTTTGTTTGTTTTAAACTAAACTAAAACGTATGGAAGTTACAACTTACTTTACAACACGGTCTTTTTAAATACTATTCTGTTTCTTTCTCTTTAGTTGATGATTTCGTGCGATTGGTTTTTCTTACAAGTAATAGATAAATAAACAATATTTCCTTCCTGTATGATGATGATGAATGATAATAGAAACGAGAAGTGAGAAATGATATACCTGCCAATCCCATGAGTGCTTTAGTAAGATGTGGGGCTTTAATAAAACCTCACGCGGACTTCTTGAGAGAATTTGAAAAGTTACGTTGCACTGTTTTGCTTCGTTTGCTAACACTCATGCACGCTCACGAACACATAACGGTTAATAATTCGCCATTATTTCAAATTAATATTCGACATAACACAAATTTTAGAAAATAAAACAAAACTGAAGTCACGACTCTTCACTTTCTCGCCCCAATAAGTCCTACTATTCTTTTTAATTATACAATTAATGAGAACTGAAAATTTATTGTCCAAACTCTAATAGTTCAAAATATATATGTTGACATGTTCTGTCTACATCTTCTATTTGTGCGGGTTTCTAAGAAATACTCGTCTCGAGTGTTTGATACTGATTGATGTCTTTAACGATAGCAGTGTAGTTAAACATCAACCGCTAAATCAGCTAAACTAGAATATCTAGAAATTTCATTTATCATAAAATAGGTAGATTATATTTGAAATTTGACTAAACAGCTATCTTGAAGCGTGAAAGTGAACTCAAAAATCTTATTTCAAAACAACATATACCACGAACCTTTGTCGTCCCCTGAGGCAAGGATGCTTGGGTACTGAAATGTTGTGTTTAATTTTAATATCAATTGAGGTACACCTCACATGGTTTCGCATACAATCATCATACTAACTATTAGAACTATTTAATAATAGGTCGGGTTACCCGACCCACATTAACACTCGCATATTTTCAAGTTTTTACCGAGATAAAGGTTT
Source organism: Eudonia mercurella (assembly GCA_963082485.1). Lineage (NCBI taxonomy): Eukaryota > Metazoa > Arthropoda > Insecta > Lepidoptera > Crambidae > Eudonia > Eudonia mercurella. Next base: position 11,441,476 of record OY720028.1, read on the forward strand.
TTATATATTTTGATATTTTGATCTTCTATTTTTAGCTAATATTCGTAGTATTTATTCACTTCAGGTGTGCCAGACGCGTTCTTATTATAGTATTTTAAAATTTTGTATAATTACGCTTATTACTTCTTTTGTAGTTTTTAAGCACATTGCTTACTTGAAAATCAATCTTATAGCAAAAAGTCGACATCACAGGAGACCGAAGAGCTGGCAGCTACCTCGGACAAAGAATTAGTCTAGCTATTCAAAGGGGGAACGCTGCCAGTATCTTTGAAACCTTGCCTAAAGGGACTCCTTTTAATTATTTATTTTAATTATTTTATTATATTTTTTAAGGTTTTTAGTTTTAGGTTCATTGTTCTTTTAAATAAATTTAGTGTTATAGTATGTCGTTAAATGTTAATGTTAAAGCTTAAGTGTAGCGACACTTAAAACAATATCTTATATTATATGTCCAAAACATGTAAGAAACTTAGTACTGCAAATCTAGTTTGCTTGAATGCGGAATTACGAGAATTATTATTCTGAGATGCGAACTGCTTTATTTATTTGACATTTTTGATTATCATCATAGCTTATAAGCATGTTGATTAAAAAATTGTGATTGTATCTTTTTTATTTCATAAAAAGGTTTGTTATTCCTTAGAGAATTCAGATGGCCGCCTGCGGCTTTTGCAGCCTAACATCTTCATTTCATTACCTCCGTGCTTCGGAAGGCACGTAAAGCCGTTGGTCCCGGCTGAATTAGCAGTCGTTAACAACCACCAATCCGCACTGGGCCCGCGTGGTGGTTTATGGCCCGTTCTCCCTATCCATCCATAGGGAAGGCTCGTGCCCCAGCAGTGGGGACATAAAATGAACTGATGATGATGATGATAATGATCTTTATTTCGCGATGAGATTTAGAGTGTTTTTTATCCCCGTAGGTTTTCTAGAGGTCAAAATCACGCGAGCACGTCGTCATTATGTTACCTTGAAGGGGTAACAAGACCCCTCAAGGTATGAACATCATAACATGCAACTAGAGTCGGGTAACAAGAGCGGAGAACCAGAGGGCTAAGACCTCGTCTCGGGTTGACCGAGTCATGAGGGAGGGGTAATCATATATAAAGTACATTAAAAGATACAAGAAACATGACCACTATCATTCAAAAATACGTCTTATGTTACCAGTTGTTAGGATTATTTTTGACATGAGATATCTCTTAGACCTAGACTTCGATCACTTTCCACGTCGTGCATAAATCAGCAAGTTAGTTTTGCACTTCTTGAATAGCTAACTTTGTGTGCGCTGCATTAAGCAGTCGGGCTTAGTCTTACAGCTACTAAATATTTAGCATTTAGCATTCTAAAAGCATTCCGTGTCTGACACACAGATAGAGTAGTTATATCAGTATCTTAAGGGTCGCCTTCCACAAAACCTGTGCAACGCAGCCAGCAGAGCAATAATTGTGAAAAAATCCGTAAAATTAATAGTTTGTTGCATTTTTTAATTTCAGGACAGGATTTGTTTCTATGTAGTTCTTTAAAAATATGGCTTATTGAAAAATGGAACTAAAAATTGTATATTTAACTAGCTAGCTAGCATAATCGTATTACTGCGATTGCTTGTTTTGTTTAAAACTATTTTATTATTTCATATATTATTACGTGTTAACTGAATTTATGTTACCTTTATTGTTAACTTTATTGTTACCTTGTATGCTACCTTTAATGTTGTTATTAACTTCATTATGTACATTTATTGCTTCTTTTGTAGTTATTTATTATCAATTATTTAATTTTCATAAGGCGGTTCGATTTTACCACATTTGAAAATATTTATTTATATTCAAATGTGTGATGGTAAAATCGAACTCACAGAAATCATTTCTGTGGATTTTACCTCGCTCATCGCTCCGCTGGGACAGTTTTGATGAAAAGCCAGCCTATCGTACTCAAATAGTAAAGCGTAACATAGTGATTTTGTTTCATTGGATATATATCGACGACATGAGTGTACATATTACTAATGGAATTCGATTGATCTTGTACCTACGTTGAGTCCATATTGAGAAAAATAGTTCTACCGTAAACATTCTCGCAGTTGAGACGAGGAAAGGCTTCGATTTTCGTATTAAGCTTTCATTTCGCCGGTCGATTGCCTTCCTCGAATATGATTCAGGGGAATTCGGTCCGGCTTCTCCAAAGTTCACGACACGGCCCTAATTATTGAGAACAAAGGATGGATGGTTATTGTGGAGAGCTTTGCTCAATCTTTGCTCGGCGCTCAATTGATAATTACCGCATACAATGTAATTGGTAATTAAAAAGGTCGGTGACTCTTGCACACTGGTAGACGAAAACGTGATTTGATGATTCTTACGGTGACTGTGCGTGGGGATTTCCGTTGCACGTAAGGTGGAACAATCTTAGATAGTATTTTCAATTAAATGCAATATTTTTTTATATTCCCTCTTGTCATTTCTGAGAAAACTCCGTCGTTCATCTTCGAAGTTCAGTGCTGTTTTTGTGGTAAAGTAAAATTTTATATAGATAAAACGATTAATTAATAAATTTGAAAACTTCTATGACATCAAAAAACACATAGACCAAAAACATAAAATTAAAATAAAATAGTCGCTAAAATGTATGGACATTTTAGTGATTATTTTATTTCAATGTGGCGGCCTATCATTAGGATAGTATACTTGTATAGGTTTATCAAACCAAAACCCATTAATTGTAGCAATGACTTGATATTAATGATGGAGGCTTTCGCTCTGCACTGCGACAGTAGGTATATAGGCTAATTACTTTTAGTTGACAAATGTTTTCAATACGATCTGTAATTAGAAACAGTTTTGTCGAACCCCCATTTCTTTACCAAGTCCAAGAACGGTGCTGTTTCTTGACGAACAAATTGAGACTTGATAGGCTTAACTTAAGTCTCGTCGACTGCAGCGCAGCGTTCGGAACTTTGTTAATACCAGTTGTTTGTGAATTTAGTACATAAGTCTCTTTTCCCTATGAAGCACTTCAATTGGAGAAAATCTCCCTCCCTCACGCATAATTATTAAATGTGCCAAATCTTCCGTTTGCTTTGTGAAAACTTCTGCTCCATTGATTAACATTGATATGAATAGGTATTATTATTATAGGCTTATTTACTCAAAATTGGCGATACGGGTATTAACGTGTCTATACGAGTATAGGGTTATAAAGGTTAAGATCACATACAATTTAATTAATTTCTCCTTATCGAATCCCGGGATCCCAAAAATAGTTTTACCTATTAATTAAGTAGTTCGAGCTCCTGTGTTTCACAGGGCCGTTGGTATCGGTTGTTATAAGAGAAGCCGTTAAACCCCACCAAGCAGACTTACGGCTTGGCCACATACGGTATGGCTCAATCTAGTGACTTTTTGAGAGAGTTGGCTAATTGCCTCAGGCGGTATTTTCAGCGTCACCGGGCTTTTTTGGGGGCGGCAAGAAACTTAAAGGGTTCCTCAAGCCGTGTGATACGGAACACCGTCAGAGGTTTTACTAGATTTCCCGAGGGGTTCGTATTGGATCGGGACGATCTAGTGATGTGCTGTTGTTTTTGATGGACTGACCGTTCGACGATGTAGCACAATTAGACAGAAGAATCCTATTCACGGAATTTTTCAATAATCTTAAATTGTAGCTATCTATTAAACTCTTTCAGCAATGTGTCATGCCCACTCTAACATACGGAGCCGAAACATGTACGCTCACAAAAGAGACTGAGCGTAGAGTTTTAGTAGCACAACGGGCTATGGAGTGGAGTATGTTAGGCTTGACCCTCAACTACCGAGTTCGCAATACCGAGATTCGAAGACGGACGAAAGTCCAGGACATTGCTAACCGGATTGCAAAACTCAAATGGCGATGGGTAGGACACGTGACGAGAACCAGTGATGGCCGGTGATGTAAAACCCTCATAGAATTACTGCCGAGGACGGACAAGCGGAGTGCTGTTAGATGGGTCAGAGATATAGAGCTGGTCGCTGGAAAAACCTGGATGCGTTCAGCTCAAAACAGAAAGGATTGGCGTAACATGGAGGAGGCCTATGCCCAGCAGTGGGTATATACGGGCTGATGATGATGATGATGATGACGATGTAACTATCAGGAAACACAGGGGGCATCAGAGATTTCAACGTCTTTGCTGTTGGCATGATAAATATATCTAAGACAAATCTGTGGTTTAACCAATATAGGCCGTACGCCGTCAAATTGTCTTAGATTTTGGTTAGGGTGTCGCAAAGGGGTTGCAGGACTTAGAAAAATTTCGAGCGGACAAAATTTTGTAACTATGTAGTGGCGACGGGGACAACTAGGTTAGGTTAGGTTAGTCTTGTGACCCACACGTAGCGGAGGCTCGCGGAGCGAGCCGAAGCCACACTTGTTACGAGTCCAAACCCCATACTAAAACATCGCAAGTGTTGGCATCATACAAAATCATAGGAAAATTTTCTGTCTTTTCTTTCAACATTTTTTTTTACTTTTTTTTGAAAAATTTGTCTACCTCTTTTTGAAAGCTATGATTTTCGTCAATTTGTGAAAAAAAAAATTGAGTGTATTTTTGGTGCACCCCCTTTGCGATACCCGGACCTAGATTTTACGTAAATGTGCTCATAATATAAAGAAATAATTCACATCGACTAATACCTACTCTACTTTAATTAAACTACCTATCATCTTACGATAGTAACTAGAACTTTAAGCGTTAATTAAATTATTTTTTTATCGTAAACCCTTTTAAACCTTAAATCACAGTAACACTTTAGGAGCGTGTTTCTAAAAAACTGAACAGGTGTGTTTAAGCCAAAGACATTTAACTACGCATTTAATTAAGCAAAATCACAGCAGCCTTAATAAAATTACGGTCGAATTTCGGCCACTGGGCGAGCACTAGTTAATATTAAATTTGCGTGTGTCTATGACGCACACACTTACGTGCGTATGTGTGTACGATTGCAAAATCACTCATCCATCACACTTTCTGACAAGATCTTCAGTGTCCTCATAAAAAAGATTAATGTCATCGTTAAAGCTGTTGTTGATCCCGCAGTCCTCTTATCTCAACAAACAAAGCGACAAGATCGCCAATGTGTTTACATTAATTTGTGGACCATTAGTAGTAATAGTTTTTACACCACACCGGTTTTAAACCTGTCTAGGTTTCAATTCCTAGCGGGGTTTCCTACATGATTGAACTCAGTTTAGTTGGTGGAAGGAATTAAGTCCGCCTGTCTAGCAACTATCACCTTGTACAATCTGTAAAAAAAAGCAATAATATTTAAGGGTGCGTACATATATCCTGTAAATAGTTCATTGCTTAAATATCACCATTAAATGTGGTAATTTTTTTAACTTAAGTTTAATGTTAACATTATGTACAACCCTATTTGGTTATTGATTGACAAGCGCAAGCGCAGTGTCGGATGAGTAGTGACCTTTGACACGTGCCACACTTATACCCCCGCCGCCGTCAACCCCCGCCGCGCTCACAGGCCGCCCGCGCCCGCTCTTTTTGTCTAAAAAATATAAATTTCTCAGCTACCTATTACTTGTGAAAAAACAGTTATCACCAAACATGCAGGCTGCTCAAATATTGCTTTTTTTTTCAGGTTGTATAAATAATAATAAATATGTAGTTACAACACCAATGTAATTGTAGCACTGTTGTGTTCCGATAGCTAAAGATAAGATAGTCAGTAGTTAGTAGTTGAGGATTCTGGTGAAGTTTGCTTCCACAACATCTGATGAGATAATCAGGTATTAATGATTGCCATGGAATATGGAATATTACTTACTGTCTGTCATTATACAAAAGTGCTTATATGTATATCATCGGAGTATTGGAATTGGACTTGCAGCACGAAATGGGCCAGCTCGCCTGGCGTAATACCACCTTCTCACAGAATATCGGCATGAAACAATGGCACTGGCAAAATGCTGTTGTGTTTCGTCTGGTGAGTGAAAGTACCGGAGGCCCATCTCTCACCCCTCCCCCTTCTCAATTCCTACTTCCTACTCAAGATCCAACTTCTTCCTCAAGGCCGGCCAGCCAGCCACCAGCGATTAATTTGGTTTTGCGGGTGTCCATGCCATGGGCGGCGGCGATTACGTTCCATCAGGTGACCCGCCTGCTTGTTTGCCTTCTTTTAATATTTAAAAAAAAACCTGCCTACGTGTTTATATGATAAGCGTCTTACCACCAATTGGTTTGTCGTTACAGCTTCTCCGTGTGCAAGACGATGAAGTTGAAGTCAGCCTGTTCCAGGCTTTGGTGCGCTCACCGGGCCATGCCGCATGTTTGCCGGTCGAAACGGGCACCGCCCATGGAAGGAACGCCTTGTGGACCCAATAAGGTAAGTCTTCTAAAATCACATCAAATTACAAAAAAGAAACGAGCGAGCCTTACAGTAATCGCTTATGATGTGTATGTAACATTTGACATCTCACCTTAGTAATAAGCAATTTTAACATTATAATATTCTGAAAAAAAAGGATCGGGTATTACATCATTTTATACTTAGAGTATTTTTATAACTATAAAATAAATGCAGTAAATACTCATTAGAAAACATTTGACATATCAAAACGACCTTTGAAAGTCAAATGACCCAATATGTCACATATAATAATAATAATATATCATGTTCATAATATCGATTTTAAATTTCAACACGGCACGCGCTTGCGCGCTTCCCCGACTTCCTGTTGCACTGTTACACATACTTCCGTCCCATTTCACGAAATCACCCGGTTAAATAAATATTTTCCCCTTTTTGCAACATTTTTCATTGCTGCTCCACTCCTATTAGACATAGCGTGATTTTATATAGCCTATAGCTTTCCTCAGTAAATGGACTATTCAACATAAAAATATTTTTTCAATTCGAACCAGTAGTTCCTGAGATTAGCGCGTTCAACCAAACAAACAAACAAACTCTTCAGCTTTATAATATTAGAAACTAGTGTTGATTACTGGATTACTGTATCTAACACTGATGCCACGATACCTACTGAAAGATATATTTTTTAATTGAAGAGTAGCCAATTATCTCTAGACAGACAGTGACAGACAGAAGACCGCTAGAGAAGAGCGGGATTGTGCCTAATTAACCGTTTTCACCTTGCCGTTCCGATCAATATTCGTTTGTGATATTGCAAGTGATGGGATAACCGAGGATGAGGAGATGTGATCATACATCCTCGCCCATGTGTAAATGCGTGAGGCGTGATAGTAGTTTTGACCACTTTGTATTTTTAACAAAAAAAAAAGTCCTTTTTATAATTTCAATATTTCCTTATAAACCTACCATTAAGTAAACTATGTTTATTTTTCCATCAAAAATCATAGGAAGCAAAAAGAAGTTGATATTAAATAAATGTCTTCGAGTAGAAATAAACGGTCATTAGAACGGAATTATATGTTATTATATCCGTCCGAACTTATTTTATACTTTCATGAAAATGAAGGTATGATCACTTAGGTACAGTTTAGCTATCTAAAGATTTTTCAGAACTGTGGTTCCAGGGATTATACTATACAAACAAACTTTTACATCTTTTTTTGAGAACTTCGAGAACTATAATTCCCCATCTATAACAGTTTCGAACTTCATCATACTGATCCATTTAGATTGTAACCCTGATTCTTTAGCACGTTGTAACTTTCCACGACAGACAAATGCTTAGAAATAACTAAATAATTGATCTTTTTACTTAAAAGAATTGGCACTTCTGATGAAAAAAATTTATACCATTAAGTGTCTATGGGTAACTTTAAACCGTTCTAACTTATACGCTTCGACTATCTGATCGCGTGGCCTATCCCCTTGCTAAAATTAACACGTTACCAAATATATTTTTGTCGTTTGACATGCGCTCCGCCTAAATACAGCAGGATAATCTCTCATAGAGCAGACACCGCACTGGCAGCTCATCATAAATCCTATATAACCAGTTTGACGGCCCACTGAATATGATCTACGATGCAAGAACTAGCGCCCGTATTAACTGTACGACATCTGTCTTCATTAATTTACTTCTGGACGATTATGCTTTTGTTTTATTCAAGCCGCTATGCACATAGACAAGTCACGAGTTGCACTTACCCCCTGTCAGTTTCCTTTATACTTTACGTTATTTATTTACATTGAATAGGTAGACGATAGAAGACATGGTACAAATTCTTATCAATTTTACAAACAAACAACAACTACTTAGCTACAAAGTGAGCTCTTTTGCAAGCCATACGGTTTGTAAGTCTACAGAGTGGGTAGTTATACAAAGAAGGAGTCGATAAGAAATTTCAACAAGGACATTTATTTTCTCGCTTTCTATGGTTTCTTTAACAGCCGAAATTAATAACCTATCCTCAGCAATAGATAGGCCTTCTAGACATTTGTTGTTTAGTTATTTCTGTTAATTATCGGAAAATAACAACGGTTGCTAGGTAACTAAACTAAGTTAGGGGCCTATCTCTTACCAGAGATAGGTTATTAATTTCGGCTGTTAGTCAGTGTAGTCGACAGCAAAAGTAGACGATATTTATTAGATTTCAAAATTAAGTTTCGATAGTGTAAGTTAGTATTTTCTATATAACTGCAGTCGAAATCTGCAGATACTAGTAGACACTCGAAGGTTTTTCGATATGCGTTTAAAAAGTTTTGATTTTCATACTGATTTCATATTTTTAAACTTGACCAATTATCGGTTATCTTTGCTGTTGACTGTACGTCATATATTAAAAATTAAACAATGTCACACAGTTGAGTCCTATAATAATATCTCAACAGTATAGGACCCTGTCGCTTTATCGTCTTAATGGTTGCCATGGAGTATACAAAAGTGCTTTGGACTATACTTCACTACATGCGTTGCGTTGTTGCGTTACATGCGTTCACTACATTGCGTCCCGTCCTTTTGCGATGTCTACCTTTCGGAACTCCAACATTTGGCCTGAATATCGGAGAACAACGAAAATTTATTAAACTTTAGGTATACGAAGATATATAGTGTTCATTGTTTACAGAATGTCAATATCACATCAAAAGCATTCCTCTTCAATTGACACGTTATTTTTAAAGTTACGTGAAGCGTAACAACATAAAATAATTTAGTGAATTTTCACAAAAAAATACCGATAGTGTCTTTTGGTTTTCCACACTTAACGAGTAACCATGCTCTGTTTGTAGTGAACCGGGGTTTGTACTTTCTGACAAACTTTTTGTGGTTTACGATGAATATTACGTTACAAACTACTTATATCTTCGTTTAAATGTAATGGAAATCTTAGTGCAGTCTATTTAACTTCATGGCAAGATAATACATACCATGAACTAGCTAATAAGTGCAGTACTACTGTTATTTTAGGTCAATGCCCCGCTCTTGCTAAGTCTCCTTCCGTACCTACTTCAGAAGGCCCATTATCCATATTCATCCACAGGGAAGGCTCGTGCCCCAGCAGTGGCGACATAAAATGGGCCGGTGATGATGATAATGATGATAATAATAGTCTCCTTATTCCAGTGGTGTGTAGATCGTATGTGCGAGCCAATGCCGGGTCAAGTGGACTCCAAAGTTGAGGAGCCAGCCACACCACAGTGGGACGAATGGGGTCCCTGGAGTGACTGCAGTGCTGACTGCGGCTACGGACTTCGCAGAAGACTTAGAAGATGCCGATATAAAGGGTAAGTTTTTGCGACACTCTGTATGACCATGCCAGGTGGACTAAAGAAGGCAGTCATCCCATGAGCAGGGCGTCTGGGATCGCTGCCTTGACAGGGCATTTATGCCACAAAGCAAATGTTTCACACAATGAATCTATTAGCGAATAGCTTGTGTAGAGCATGTGGACAGGAAATGGAGTCAATGCAGCACCTACTGAGTGACTGCGGCTCTTTGGCTTGGAAAAGAATGGGACTCCTGGGATCGATTATCCGAAACCAGAGGACTTCAGGCTCTTCGCTCATAAAGACGTTGGCATCTATCTTTGCAGAGGAATAAGAGTAAAAGGATGGAGTTGCACAAAAAAAAATAAGATAACATTAGATAGGTGACAAGTGTCGGAGTAAGCAGCAGTCCATTTTTCTTTCTTGTAATAAATGCTATTGGTTATGTGGAATGAGAGTAGCCGCGGATCATGCTCAGTGGCGTGCACTTGGAGATTGGAGAGGCCTATGTCCAGCAGTGGACATGTATAGGCTGATGATGATGATGATGATGATGATGATGATGATGATGATGATGATGATGATGATGATGATGATTATGATGATGATGATGATGATGATGATGATGATGATGATGATGATGATGATGATGATGATTATGATGATGATGATGATGATGATGATGATGATGATGATGATGATGATGTGGGAAGACTCTGAGCCCAGACTGTGATACTTCAATAGGCTAATGGTGGTATTCTTCCAGGTCCGTGTCAGAAGGGGCGTGTGAAGGCGCAGGCTCGCAGGTGGTCACGTGCTGGTCTGGCACGACCTGCGCCGATACGAGAGACGTGCGCGCTGACCTGTGCGCCCGTCAGGACCGGCTGTTCATACCATACGTGCATCCCAACGGTAAGTACGCAACTTATGATGGGCTTGCTCAAAAGATACAGATGGGTCGAAGAGGGAAACCTTGGCAGGCCCCACTAAGATTAGATTGTAACTGTATAATCGCCTTAAAGACGCAGCATAAAGCAACACGGTTGTAGTGCTGCTCCACGCCTGTAAATTAGAATAGAATAGATTTATTTATTACAGGCAACAAGCAATGTACAAGATGGTAAAATACAAAGAGGCCAATAGAACAAATACCTTACAGACTAACGTAATACACAAAGTATATAAATTAAAGCTATGCTACACGTAAAGACGGCGTGTGTGGTGTGTGCGACTCAGCGTGGTGTCCTGTAGCTGGCCTAGAAACCGCCGAAACATGACACCTTTCGGTCAATAGTCCTATTTCATGTAAGTCGACAAAAGGTCGGTCGGTAGGTACTCTCACCACAAATGTCTTAATATTAAATAAAGCGTAATAAAGCGCCTTAAGCGCTAAATCTTATTGACTAATAAGTCTTGCACAAAAAATGTTAGCCAATACTTCTTCACCAAATGGTATGGGAAGGAATTCGTAATAGCAATAAGTTGTACCTATAGCCATTATGTGCCCAACGACGTCATGTTGTCCATGTTTCGTTAATTTCCTACGACATTTGACAGAGACCAAACACTGCGAGATCTGGTGCGTGCCGCTGTCAGGGGGAGAAGCCTCCACGTTTGGCGCCTTACCTGATGGGTCTTCATGCAGCTACGATAGACCATACGACGTCTGTTTGCAGGTGCGCGTGTACTTTTTTAATATTATTAAGTATTACTTTAAGATAGGTAGGTAGGTCTTGGCGGGCCGTGAATGACTCCTTTATAGTTCTTGGGATCCCATCTAAAAGGTTGACGGGTTCCCTAGGTTTTTAGTGGGTCGTCCATAACATCTTGCTAACCTCACATATCCTGCGGAGTTAGAGTTCAGGAATAATTCGGATTCGAATTTACCTGGGCTAAAAAAAGGAGGTAGGTAGGAGATTGAGCAGAGATAATATTGAAATATTCAATCATGTTCTAATTTAAATGAAACAACTTTTACGGATCTACTCGCGTTTATTTTACACATTACTTTTTAATGTTTATCCTGACGTTTCGAACCCTTTGCAGGGTCCGTGGTCACAGGGAGACTGAGGTGTTAGTCGTCTCATAATTAGTTAGTAGCTTGTATACCATCATTTAAATCATGTTTTGTTGAAGGAGAAGGAAGAAGCCTGTTAAAGGTTTAAAGGCTGGTGATTTATCGGAGCATAATACGGATTATACGGAATATACCTACTGCGTACATTAACATTTCCTGTTTTTAATTTCTCATTTCGGTCGGACTCCAGCCCTAAGTAACGGCTAAACTCTCATTTATTACGTCCGTAGAATGAACAAACACACCGCCCGGCGCGGGCGGTCTGTGTAGCGAAATAAAATATTTGCTTAGGTTTTTTTTACGTGCTCCCATTATAATATCCCCGTCGGGCGTTCGTGTCCGCTCGCTAACTTTTTTCTATTAGGTTTATGTACCTATGTACGAGTATATCCTTACTAATAATATTATAAATGTGAATGTGAGTTTGTTTGTTACGCTTTCACGCAGAAACTACGTAACCGATCATCATAAAACTTTGTACACATATTCTCAAAGGTATTGGGAAGGATATAGGATACTTTTTATTAAAAAAATATATATAAATAATAAATAACGGAAAAGACTAACACCCGACAATTTAATTTTCCAATACAAAATTATTTGTTTGTATTGCTGTCATGGAAACTGTCAAAGCGTTACGAAGTCCGCCGGGTAAGCTAGTAGGATATACATTTTCTAAATTCAGTCCGCTGTTACTAATAGCCGTGTCTGCTATTTCTATAATTGCCTTTTGTTTTCAACGCACCTGGCGTTATCATTTGTTTTGAGTAGATCAATACACTCCAATTGGGTACGCGAAACCTTAATTTACCTTTGAATTTTTTATTATGAAAAGAACGGTAAAAAACATTTGTACATTTTTAAAGAAGTAGTTAGTGTACAGGCGGTATATTTAATATTTCCTAAATAAAAACAAAATAACAGAAGCCAGTAATATAATAATTACTACGTAGTCAGGTGTTATGGTAGGTATGATATACTTCATATACAATTGATTGATTGATTTTCCAAGTTCAGGATTTTTTTGTTTACTTTTTCTTATAAAAATAATAATAGTTAATCCATTTATTTATACTAGTGGTCGCCCAGTGGTCGAAATTCGACCGTAATTTTAGTATAAATATCCTAAGCAATGAAAAATTTTAAAAGATATTTTTGAAATTTTTGAAAAGAGTATATATGCGTGTGTGTCAAATACATGGATACATACATAGTGTGTGTAATGTTTGTTTTATTGATTAAATGTACTTTTAGGCATATTTAAAAAAAATATTCTGTAATCTTTTTCTTAAATTAAAAAAAAAAAAATATATATATATAAACTATTTTTATTTTAAATTTGTATACGCTAGTTTTCAAGAAAAACGCCAAAATTCATTTCGATTTAAAAGTAAAATAAAGTACTTTCGTTAGTTTCAATTCGTTCAAAGGAGCCGAAACAGAGAGGTCGCAATGTCTTCACAGCTTACACGTGCCCGTAATTTCATTCAAAGGAGCCGATAGAGAGGTCGCTTTTGAAAATATTTCTATTTTTGTGTCAGGAAAAGTAAAAAAAAACTAGCCTGAATTTTGTTTAAATGCTAGGGCCTTATTTCTCTGATATAATTAGATGTTTTGTCAAAATATTTGCAGTTGATAAAATGTGACTTTATATAAAAATAGGGGTCCGTTATGGTGGTGTACACATGGTCTAATTCACGTTTGTTGTTATTGCCTTCTTTTAGTGCGTAATAAGTGCAAATACATTTTTAGTGTGTACGCTGGCATCACGATCAAGCTAGCGCCAAGCTACCCATGGCCGTTCTCGAAAAATACTTATATTATAGCAACGAAACTTGCACATACATTTAGTGCTTTATTAGTGCCCGCGCTATGCAAAATTTCATAAGGATTACCCTTAAATAAACGGAGATATCAAACAAAACTTGTGAATGACATTTCGAGCTGGCGTCAAGAGAGAACGTAGGTACCCTTAATAGTGCTTACAGAAAGCGAAGCAACAAACGTGAATTAGACCATGTGTACGCCACCATAACGGACACCAGCAATTGATTTTTCCACTTTCTAGCTGTCATCTAGTAAATTTTCAATGAAACTACAGTATTTTTTTGGCGAAGAAATTAGGTGTCGAACCATAGATTACTTATACTAATGCCACTACGAATCTAAGTAGAATGTAGCAGTACTTATATGGCCTGTGTCAGATCTAAATGAAGTGTGTACAAACTGCCTTTGTGTATAATGTTTGCACATTAACCCTCCGTATGTTGGATTAGTAAGCCCTTTACACGTGTCATAAAAGGTTGAGTTGGGCAAATTCAATTACATTATAAAAAATATTTACGACAACATACTTTTGTGGGTTTCGCAATTTAACAACTCCATTAGCCTGTAAACAACCGCTGGTTAAAAAAAACAACGTGTTGAAAAAATTCCACGAGTGGGATTCGAACCCACGATACACGAGCCACAATAGCATAGTTGGTAGTGCACCTGACCCAGCATGTCATGGGGTGCGGGTTCAAATCCCGCTCGTGGATTATTTTCAACACTCACATCCGTTTGCACTAAACTTATAAATCGCCTAAGTCTTTGCCTAACTACTTCCCGGTCAAGTTAAGTCGGCACCTAAGTGTAAGCGACGTTACCGAGCCAGGTGCCGATTTAACTTGACCGGGTAATAGTTAAGTCAAGACATAGGCGATTCATAAGTTTAGTACAACGGGTGTATGTCTTTTTTCAAATTGTAATTTGTTCGCAACAATATTTGCATAAAATCATATGCGAATAATGATCACCGCTAGTTAGCCAAAACAATTTGTCTTAGCTTTCATTCACAAAACTTATTTTTAATAATTAAATTTAATTGTGTAATAAGTATAACACAAAAACTCGTAGCGGACAGACCTTTTGATCTACCCACTCAATTTGTCCCCATTATATTCCTTAATTTTAAAAGCTTTTTTGTTTTGTAACGACTTGGTGTCTTTATCATAGTAAGTAATTCATAGATTTACTAGTTATTAAGAAACAGAAATCGAAAGGTAGAAAGCTAAACAGTAGGTATTCTAAATAGGAGAGTGAAGCATTATGACAATTTAACACAAAACCAATCCAATTCCGCGAACAGCAACTGATCGAATAGCAACCTGGGGAATAGCAACATAAACTAGTTAAGAAAGATATGGCAACCATTGGCAACCCTTATCAAACTTTCTGACTTAGTTGATGTCTTCACCATTTCTTTGTGCGAATTTGAGAATGCTCACATGGATCTTGCAAGCTTGCTTCTCTCGATCTAATCACGCTTAAATTATCGTTTGTAAACAACAATTTTGTATAATATATATAATATATGTATAAAATACAGTGAAAAATTAAATGCCTACCCAAACCAGCCAGAAAATGAACCTGAACTCTTTTCAAAAATTTCAAAAATACGAGTAGAAGAGAAGCGGCCGATATATGTCAATGCCAAACTAAATTCACATTCTATCTTTTAAATTTTTCATTGTTTAGGATACAATCTGTGCAGCCTTAATAAAATTACGGTCGAATTTCGACCACTGGGCGACCACTAGTAGCTTTAATTACTTATTGTGGATACATGAAAATAAAAAGAAACAATGCTTAGGGTACGTGCGTAAAGGGGCAGTGCAACATTACCGACCCCGTCTGCAACTGGTGCCCCGACGGGTACTGCAACAACAACACGCATGTGTACACCAGGATGCTCGGCAAAGGTCAGTGCATTAACAGGATTCATCATCATCATCATCATCATCATCATCATCATCATCACCACCACCACCACCACCACCACCACCACCACCATCATCATCATCATCATCATCACCACCACCACCACCACCACCACCACCACCATCATCATCATCATCATCATCATCATCATCATCATCATCAGCCTATACTAGTCCACTGCTGGATATAGGAATCTCCAACGATATTGATAATAATTATACCAAGGATACCTTTTTAAGAAGTCGATGTTTGAGTCGACACAGTCAGCCCGTGATGGTGCTTTTCGGCTGCTGAAACGTCAAATACTTAGAAAGGTATGCCCAGAAGTTTTAATTAGTAGTTATGCCAGCGTTAAATCCCTATAGAAATCTTATTTAATGTAACGCACGTAAAAGTTTAAAAATGTATAAATAATCCACGAGATCGTGTGCTACTCACAATTAAGGAACCTACCAAGTTGTAGCCATCCAAAAACAACGTTTGACGTTAAAAAAAACAACAACTACAATATATAACAAACATAAACATATAAGAAAGCGTCACCGTCGTCCTCGCTTTTTCTAACGTATTTGTAATCAATTGACCACAAAGTACAGAATTCAAATATCTGTGCAGTTGACGTGGAAGGTCAACACGTTATCATTTATTTTCATTTGGCCAAAATCCATGGTTAATCTTTTAATTCATCAGATCTGATATATTTTTTAATTAAAATATAAAGCTTCACTGCTAAACTAGCTTTCCACCTGCGACGTTGTCCGCATGGTATCGATTTCACCTCCTTAAGGGGAGAACTTGTAACTGCTGCACTTGGACACGTGATTTATTAACTGTAAACATTGCTTGAATACTCTTTACTAAACGTAACTATAAAAACCTTATAGGTATAACAAACTCCTGTGTAATATTTCGTCGGCTTATCGTTCATTCCTTTAAGCTTTTGGAATTCAATCAGAACGCTGCTGTATAACTTTTTAAGTAGGTACAACTTTATAAATCTCTTTTAAAAAATGCTCGATTCGACGTTAATAAGTATTACGAGTATTTCACATCGAGTACTTCACTTTAATTAACAAAATTTCAACTCGCATCATTCGTTCGTAGGTTGGACCCGCATGGCAGTGATACCACACGACGCTCACGAAGTATCAATCCACATTACCACCCCAGTGGCTCTCAAACTAGCCACCCGGGAGCGGAAGCGAGACAGACACATATTAGAGCTGAGCAAACACAGCAAGCGTTTCGAAATCTACAACTTCCAAGATAACTATTTGAAGTACGATCCGAATGTGCCGCAAAACCTGCAGATCGTTGAAGTCGATAGCAACGTGATAGATATTAAGGAGGGGGAGCGGTTCGGTTGGGAAGGCTTTGCGGCGGCTGCCGGTACGCTTCTCAGGTGGAAACAGACCGACACTGATATCCATATTACTGCGGACTCGAGGCTACAGACGGATTTAATGATTATGGTGAGTGACTTAAATACATTTTGATTAATCCAGTATAGTATTATTATTTACCAGCTGTCCTCGCACCTGGACACTACTTCTGCTTAACAACAGGCAGGCATTACATTTTACGCCTCGGCGGCCAATAGTAAAAGCGCTCGGCATCATACCCGAAACATATCCTGGGATTGTGATCACCAAGCCTCATTTGGCAAGCGTGGTGAGTAACACATTGATGACACCAACCGTCAGGTCATAAAGTAGGTGTAGACATCCTTGCGCAAGCACAAGGGACCATCTGCGTCAGGTCATAACGCTAGATCAGGACGCGCCGAAGCACATTCTTCATCCGGAACTCTTAAGAGTAGTTTCTCGAGCAAGTTGCCCCCGTGGACACGTATAGTCCACTACCTTATATCCAGATAGGTTACGGGAGCTGTAAGCTCGCTCACTTCTCGTTGCACTAAGAGTACAACTCGCAGTTTCCACTGCTCGGGTCGTCACTTCTAAAGTCGACTACCAAATGTCCTCTTTGGTGGCGGATTTGTAAGCCCACTCACTCACTTCTCAGTACCCATCCAGGTACCTCGCCAGTTTCATAATCTACGCGGCTGGCTTAACCGGATGCATTGCATCTAGCGGGCGCCTCTACTAGTTATCCAGACTAGTGCCGGACTGCCAGCAGTATAACAGTATATAGGCTATTTACTTTACTTTACTTTTAACATACAAACATTGCATACGAACGACGTGTGTAAAACAGACGAGGATTGCAGCGTCTGCCGCACGCTAAAAATCTGGGGGCACGGCCGTGCCCCCACCAAGTCGAGCAAAAAAGCGTCACGGCCGTACCATCCTTTTCTCGAAGCAATTCAGACCATTTTCGACTCCCTGTAACTTCGTTGTGGATAAAACTAGAAGACTGAAATTTTCAGTAACCATGCAGGCATTGTAAAGACACGTATATTTCAAATTTCATTCAATTTGAACCAGTATTTTAAGAATTATAACGGGTCAAATTTCTTAATTTTGTCACTCACTGACTGACTCACCGATCATCAAAATTCTAAGGCACTTCTAGCAAACCTAGAATCTTCAAATTTGGAATATAAGTAGTGTTTGGTGTATGAATCAAGGAAAAACTAAAATATTTTGCAATTTCGGTCCAGTTTTCTAGATACACCAACTGCATAAATAGCTTTGTAATCCCATATAAATGTATAGGATTACAAAGTTACATGTGCAGTTAATGAATCCACTGATTCATGTATAATATAATGGAATAATAGGTTCAGTTAAATTTTTCAATATTGGCTTTATTCGTAACGATGTTTTATTTTATTTATTTTACGGCAATTATTATTATTGCGTGCGAAGCCGCGGGTTTAGTCCCATATAAATATAGGCGCATGGTAGTGCCCCTGCCAAATCGAAAGGAAAAAAGTAGAACTGTCTCTACAAAATACAAAAAGAAATGAGATCCCATCAAAAACAATACTTGTCAAAAAAACCAAGTCTCGCAACTCAGTTGTTCTGCGGTAAAAAGTTGTGAGATCCATGTAATACCAAGTCGGTTATTAATTTATTCAGTCTCTACTTAAGCGACTTTCTGTCTTAATACGTCCAGTCTCTAAGACCACGATCGTGGTCCATAACATTCTTTAATGTTTTATATAAATATATTGAGACTTGGCCATCGCCTGAAAACACGTGTAAATTCAATCGCCTGAAAACACATGTAAATTCAATTATTTAGTGCGATGGCCAATTGTCATATTGACAATTGTCTGCGAAAAATCTTTTTTTTTTTCATGTTTTCTACACACTAACCGACTTTCTATAGTCAATTAGGTATAAGATTTTAAAATGAATTCGCATTTACAAGAAAATGTTGACTAAATACCACCTGCCTATACCAAATGCCTTAGTGGCCGAGCGGAAAAGCGCTCAACCTGATATCTGGAGGTCCTAAGTTCATTTCTTGGGGCAGGCTAAGAGTATTTGGTTTTTCGATGCATAGCCATGGTTTGTGTTATTAAGCCTAAAACCATCAGTTGTAGTGATGGCTTGATTTCACTAACGGAAGCCTTTGCCCAGGAGTGGGATAATTTATTAGTTATTATAACTTTAAACTAATTAAATTACTTATAAAATACAGTGAAAAAATTAAACGCCCACCCGACCCAGCCAGGAATTGAACCTGGGTCTTCCGCTATCCGGGCAGCTGCACTGACCGCTATGCTACCGGTTAATTTTTTCACTGTATTTTATAAATATTTAATTCAGCTCCAGTGCAGCAATTAGCACTTAAAAAAATAAAAAGTAAAATTTACTAGTTAAAGTATTTTTCACTGTGGGTTCCATTTAAAACATGTTTATACCAAAAACACTATGTGTTACTCGTTAACGCGAAAACTTTGCAAGATAATAGTTTTATTGGGTTCCTTTTATGTCCACTGAGGCGCACGGCTACTCGGCCCAACTATTTGCCGGCCGAAACGTCGGATGACGAGGGTCACCTTTAATTATTCACGGGGCTTTCAACTCCACCGTCGGAGTTAATTGGGAACTGCGACTTTACATCTCATTTCCTTTCAACGTGTTTTATTCAAATAAGGCTTTTTTTACAGTTCAGATTTCGTTTTGCTATTTTTGTGTGTTTGAGTGTTTTTATTTTTATTTCGTTTGAAGATTTCCGGGACGCAAGTTGATTTGGCTACCTATGTAAATTACAACCTACATTATTAAGTACTTTTATCAAATTCGTAAGAATAAGAATGGTACTGGAGAAACAGATTTTTTTATTATTAAATTATGTAGACTTCCCTTTTTAAAATAGCCACTATATTTGAAAAATATCAAAGATTAATCAATCAATCATATCAAAGTCGTCGATCCCGTCAACACCATATTATAGTTTTGTTTATTTATATATAATTGATACACCAATAACAATATCACATAATACGTAGAAATTAAAAAGTGTAAGCTGCGCTATGGACTAATAATAATAAGTACATAATAATATTAGTATTATATATTATTATTATTATTACATAATTATTATTAGTCAATGACTGTATAAAAAGCTTTAAAAACAACGAGTCTAATGTAGGTATGTGTGATATTAAATGTGTAAAATAATGAAACCGCAAACATTCATTCATATTACACTCATTTAAACACTTAGACTGATTTGGCATTCTATTTTATTTATATTTCATTAGAATTTAAAAAGATTTATGGTAATAATCAAGAAAGCTTGATTTTACATACCGGCCTTTTCACCCAAATGTCCGGCCAAACTGGATGGTCTGTCCGGCTATTAGGTTTGGCGACCTGGCAACCCTAGTCGCGTGCCATGCACAGAGCTTATTGGCTCTTGGCACTGGCAAAATATTCTCGCTAAAAAATTGTTGACGGTTGTCAATAAACTCGTTATGCACGTGCCTGAAACGCTGTTGATACGTTGTAGAGGTATGGTAGTCCGTGTCAAGTTACTTTCCGTGCCTGATACGTTTCGAGCACGGCCAATGGTATGGGCAGAGAGAGATCTCTATATACTGTTATTTACAAATACACGAAGATCCTAATAGACTAAGATTGCTATTGTCCCCAGGCTGTACCTGACCGTCCTGTGACCAGTGGTGAGCTGATGAGTGTGGTGATATTCGTCAACCACAGCACCCCTGCCGGTCGCTCCAAGCCAATGGAATACAGGTAGGAGGAACCTTTACAAGAAAAGCTGGCAATTCAAAGTCAAATCACAGCCCACATCAGTCCAGTGCTGGATATAAGCCTCTCCCAATGCGAGCCCGATCAATGGCTATTCTCATCCAAGCATTGCCAGCCACTTTGCGTAGGTATATCGTCTCTCCACCGCGACAGAGGTGTAACCATTTTTATTCAAATAATCTTATTTCATAGTTAGTTACTTTTGAATCGTCCAAAGTTTTATATACTACCTATTCTGGACGTTTAGCTGGTGCCCACGGATTTATTATATTTTACTGAGAAATAAAATAGTTTATAGTCTCTATAGCACTCCCAAGTGCCCCGACTATCTCTGTACAAAATAACAGACGGGACGTCCGTTACTCCGCTTTGACGTGAAGGAAAGATAAACTAATAAGAATATTAAGACGACACCTCGATTTGTGAACATTCAAAAAGGCTGATCCTTACTGGCGCTGTTATAAATTCGAAAATACGTAGCGACTGCGACAATTGCGCGTGCGCGCACACACACACACGCGCACGCGCACTTTATGAAGGGGTGTACCGGCCGGTAGGCAATTCACGAGTAGTTCTAGAAGGTTCTGGAGCGGAGAGCTGATGGTATAACGCGACGTCACGGGCGGGCCGATCGGTGAGAACTTAATCACTGAATGTAGTACGCTGCATGTCTGCATAGACTGAATAAAGGTCGCGCGGTCCGTCAGCACACTAGCTCCGCCGTCGGCTTGTGCGGCGTATCTTTTATTTGAATGAGTGCACCGTCGCGTTTCTGGCGCGAACACATAAATTAAGAAATTTTGTTGTAATTTCAACAATAGTGATTTTTATGTCGTGTTTACGAAAATTATTAAAAATCGAGTCAAAATTATACAACAAGCTAGCAAATTCAACATAAAGACATGAATTTACCTACAACTATTATCAACATTTCAGATTCGTTAGTCATAGGTATTATAGTCTTATAAACTATTCGACAAAAGTTAGTGCATTTTTTCAGTGTGTTGTCTTAAATCTTATAACCAGAGGTCGGAATATGTAGACTATTTTTACCTAAACTTTACGACAAGACATAATATAGAGCGGTTACAACTACAAAACTTTCGGGATATAAGATGTATATCGTACAAAGATTTTATGCAATAGTTTTAGGATCAACAATACGTTTGAAATACATATCTAAAACATACTAATTAAATTAAATAGAACTAAAAGTTATCCAGAAAATTTTGTGGTTATAACAACTCCATAAAGTGGAGGTAAATATAGTCTGCCTATTCCGACCTCTGCTTATAACATAACCTGTTTTATATCGTAAACTAACTACTATTTTAATATCTTGACATAATAATATGATCTATTTACGAACAACCTTCGTCGTAGCAAGTAAGGCATACGTACGAGGTATAAAATACCTACCGTCCTTTTCAGGCCATACTTTATCTACTGTGTAGATTAAATTTCAACTAATTGAGTTGATGAAATATAAAGCTCTTTCATTTGAAGTTTGAAGTGTACCTAAACCAGACGAGTTACCTGGCTTGCCTTTATTTATTTTGGTCTTAAGTTTATTGTTCTCATATTTAATTTGTATTTTAAAATGGTATCAATGTTCGACAGACATCAGTGTTCGCTGGAACCAGTAATCATTTTTTTTTTCAAATTTAAAAAAGCAACTAATTTTTAACTTTATCATATATTTATACTTGCATCCTAGATTTCATCTAGTAAAATTTCAATGAAGCTCTTTGTTATTTTTAGGCGACGAATATACAATATTCTGTTCAAAACATATTTAGTACTAGTTGTCGCCCGCTACTTCGTTTGCGACGACTACACTATCCCACAGGTACCTGTTACCGAAATAAAAAGTATCCTATATCCTAGTCCGGGTCATGGTCTGTCTATGTGCAAAGTTTCATCCAAATCCGTTCATCCATTTTCACATGATGCGCGGTCAAATAAACAGACAAAAATTCTAAAAACTGTTGGAACGTGTTCTGTTATCGATTTTAAGTATCCCCAGTCAACTTTTTTTCGAACATCTTCCATGTACAGACTTTCGACCCTCTTTAGCTTTATTGTATGTATAGATAATATGCTAAATAGGTTCTGCATACTATATGATCTGTTGTTATGTGTACCTTAAATTGCTAAGGCCGAAGTTCGTTAATTACAAATAAAATTAATGGCTTCACATATAAAATAAAGGGCTCGATCACGGACGCGCGTAACATTAAAAAAGGCAATGTTTTCTGTTCGAACGCGAATCTGTATAAACAAAGGAAGAGCAAACAACCCGTTGGCATACGAAGAACACATATTTCAAATATAAAGTGACAAATCTGAGGCCTTAAGAGCTTGCAAACATTCTCGATACGAAGCCCGCTACTTCGGAAAGTTTGGAAGACAGTTTATTTGTTTTCTTATACTCTTTCGTTATATTCGCAAAGGGCCTTGCAGGCACAAAGGTGAACAGGGATTTCGCTTCAGTGCTGATCGTCAAAGCCCCAGTACGATAATACTTTAGGAGGCCTGATTTAGACTGCTATTTGTATTCTAGCTCGCTTGTTATTTACTTTCATATTGTTATTTGCAGAGATTCAATACTACTGCAAGCTTCTTTCTATTGAACGGTAAAATTGGAATAGTAACAGTTGAGAATCAGTTTATTTAGCTGCGCAAGTAACTTTCTAAAGACAACCTTAGAATATCTATTTTGTTTGTAGTGAAGAGCTTGGTGACGCCGCGCCGCAGTCATCTGCGCAATAGCTAAGCTAACCATACCATGGGTGCGGAAGGTCCCCGGATGGCAAACTGTAAAAATATTTACGATCTTAGTTTTAAACAGTAACATTTCATGGCAATAAAATTTATCTTATCTTATCTCGATCAATCGATTATCGAAAAATGGTAATTTAAGGCCTTGTTTTGAGAGACGAAGCGCGTATTATTTTATATAGTTGATATCTTTATCGTAATAAAATAAGAAATAAGTAGGTAAATAAATACAAAATAATTTCTTTTATTAATTTTTAAATTTTACTTTTAAAAAATATCAACCAGCCTCAGGAAGCTCGAGCGGGAATCGAACCCACGATCTTTGGATAACCGGTCCAATCCTCTGACCGCTGAGCTACCAAAGCCTCAGAAGACTCGTTGAATTTTTCTAGTAGCTTGTGATTGACGCTGCAAGCCAGCGGTTTTACGTCACTGTGAAGTTATACTACCCTCACAGTCGAAAGAACACTTTGCAAGTATTTAACAATCGATAAAGACGTAATTCCTTTAAATATTTTAATTATTTCCGAATTTTGCATTCATCAAGTTATTCAAAATTCAAAAATAATAAAAATTAATGTCACTATACTTTGTTGAACAATCGTAACATATTAAATTAAATAACAATAACAAATTAAATTAAAAACAGCTATATAATATAAACACTTTTAAACTTTTGCGTTCCATAATTAAACAAAGAATTTAAACGGGTATTAACGCAAGTCAACCCGTGACCTCGGTCGAAACGTCGGGTATAAAGAAGGTATGATACCTTTTTACTAATTAGTTTGCGTTAATACCCGTTTAAATTCTTTGTTTAACCTATATAATATGGCTGAAATCAGTTCAGTTGCAGGATATGCGTCTATTATTTAACATTTTCTTGTTCATGATTATGGGTATGTTCCGATATACACTGCGAGCACTGTAAGGTGTGACGTCAATTTAGTATACTGCGAAGCCGTTCCTTTATAGTTAGCTATACTGGTTACTGTTTAAAACGGAACGCAGTCCAGTATACTGTCATCCATGCTATTTCTGGACGCTTGTTGATCACGTGATCAAAGCACTGAGAGCGAAAATGCCAGTGCTTACAGTACAAAAATGGCGACGATTTATGACGTCACATAATATTTCCCTATAGGAGTATACTGTCAGTCCATAACGGAAGAAATTTATCACCAGAGCACTGGATAGTGGTCACAGTATATATCGGAACATACCCTATGTTCATAAACTTCATAAATAGTTCAGGTAGTATGATAACTTCAAAGTGATCTTTGAGTAAGATATTTGATATAAAAAGTTTCTTTATGGAACGCCGCGACACGTAACACACACAAGAATTCCACTTTCAATATATCTTTGCGTATCAACTGTAGTAAACTTCCAGCAAAGTTAAACAGCTGTGCCAGATTGTACAAGACGGTTCGTAAATAAAGCTACATTTATGAGGCGCACGAGTAATAAGCACGAGGGAATCAGTATATTTACATTTTATGACAATTCTTACGGTTTACTCACATTTATTTGTCTCAAAAGGAAAAATGTCGTATACCTATATATCATAAATATTTGTATGTGTGTTGTTTATTAGATCTTCAAACACGCCGAAATGCGGGGTTTTTATTATCCCATATACACAATTATAAAGCTAGTATGGACAAAGACTCTCTTATCTCTTAAATCTTTTCCAGACTACCGTTTGGTTTGAAAACCCAAGAAATAGATAGAGGACGTGCGCAAATGCTAGTGAATTCTCGTATTAATATGATAGATAGATTAATAAACCAACTAATAAATGTATGTATACGGCATCGCGTCTGCGATTCCTTTGGTTTTGCGGGTGTCCATGGGCGGCGGTGATTTCTCTCCATCAGGTGACCCGCCTGCTCGTTTGCCTCCTTCTTATATAAAAATGTAAAACATACACTTAATAAACTTTTTATGACATGGTACTAGCAGAAGATAAAGCTAACAGTTGCCTTTCCAGTCTAGGCTAAGTGACTATCTATTTAGAAAATGACAGAACTTTTAGTTGCAGGACTGCCTTGCTTTTTGTTCTCCTTAGTCCGGTGCAGACTGAAGCCGGGACCAACAGCTTTACGAGCACGGAGGAGCTCGAGATAATAAATTTTTGGTCACCCTTCTGATGGCCGATGACCTGCCTTTGCGAAAGTTCCTTAACTTTAGCAATCGCAAATCAAGCGCGTTTACCACTGCGCAATCGAACTCCTTGTTCTCACTCACAAATTTTGTGACATGAATAGTGCCGGTAGACTTTCCTATCATTTGGCCAGGAAACCTCAAAGTCGACCTTGACACGTAACAACAACCTACATCCACCTGCGTACGCTGCATAATATATGCTTTAAAAGGAAGCAGGTGGCTTACCAATGCTAAAGCTACATACACTTATGTTGACGTCTAGCGATTATTAATGTTGTTTACTCAAATTGTGCTAAAATGTAAGTATATATTTCTTGTGCCACTATCGAGTTACATGTCGGGCTTTTCTCCATATAAAGACCTAGCCACCGAGACAGAGCAACGGGCGTAGCGAGCGAATTCCTGATACATGGCACGTGATACCAATTAACCGATGTGTAGGAAGCGTTCTGACGGCGCAATGAATAGAGAATTCGTTCACCGTGCCGCCAGTCGTTCTGTCCTATACCCAGGCCGTAAGGCTGCAGTCCTATCGAGAGCTTAGGAACTATATTGTAGTTCAAGAAGAGCTAAACTGCAATTTGATACAAGGATAAACAAATTTAAAATAATTTTCGGGTCACGTTAGTAGCTACTAAAATCCCAGCTCAGTATTGCCACTTCTGTCTAAACCTTGCAGATCAAATTGCAGTTTATTTTTCCATAACCTACAAAATAGCTCCTAACTACTAGTAGCTTGCAATGGAACCGTATTTCGAATCGGCGCGGCGAATGAATCACGGCCATTGACCTTGAACCTCTACCCCAGGTGGTCAACAGAGCGAGGTCCATGCTCAGTGTCCTGCGGTGGAGGAGTGCGGCTGGTGAAACCACGGTGCTCGCACGGCCAGCAGCGGTGCGCTCCAAGCCGGTACGAAAGGTGCAACGCGTATAGGTGAGTAAGGCTGACACCCCATAGAAGCGGAGAGGAGCTGAGCGGAGCTGAGCAGAGTGCAGTTTTGTGAAAATTAACCAAAAAGTTCCTTATCGGAGAAAAGACGTTCAAATGAAGGCACTCTTCTAGTTAATTTTCACACAGATCTGGGTGAAGTGCGCTTCAACCTCTGGTCTTGTTAACACTCAACATCAGGTGAGATGAAAGCCAACTAGCCATAAGGAATAAAATAAAACAAAATTAATAAAAATTAAACCTATTTTGTCCACCTGCCACCCTCAAACCCCTCCACTTTTCCCGATCTTTGGCGGTCTACCATCATCCCTATGCAAAAGCATCAAGATCATCCCGCAAACACTTGCACCTCCGACCTTAACGACGTTCCCCACTTTCAGGCATCCAAGGTGTGATGAAGTGAGCCCACTTTTCGGGTGGCAATGAGATCCGTCTAGTTTGGCTAATACCGGGAATTTATTTTCCTATGATAAACTGTGTGCCATAACTCTCCTCTTCAAAAGATCAATGGCGCACACTTTATTACTGAGCACTATGAGTTAATCATGTCTTTGATATCCACCACTCATTCATTCACATTTATTTCAATAATCCTTTGCTGATAAGGATTAAGGTAATGAGAAACCATTAAAGGTTAAGATATATTCAGAATAGATTCTGTTTAGAGACTGCTCAGTAAAAAAGTTATTACAGACGACTTTCAATTATTATGATGTCTTCTACTTAGCGAACTTTTCAACCTGAGATTTATAGGATGTCTGAGAGAGTTGAGACAACAAGGACAATAAACAATTACCCTATTTTATATTTTTAATATGGAAAAAGAAATGAAACGAATGACTTTATATGAATATCCATTTTTGCAGTCCGTCTCACTGTGCCATGAAACAATCTATCAATCATCAAACATTCAGTTTTGATTGCCTTTTAGGCTACAGAAATTCGAGTTAAGGTAAAATATTATTTTTATAGTAGCCACACAACCAAATATCGGTATGTAAATATGAAAATGAGTTGGCAATTACATAAATGTTATATTAACCTTCCTATTAAAGTCAATCATTGTATTATTTTCGAACTCGAAATTCGTAAAGAACTTTGATATTGAAATACAAAGCGATGCTTAGCGATTAACACTCCACTTCTGATATCGGATTTTCGTAGCAAGTACACACTTAATTATGTATGTAGGTACTGTTGCGAAACAAAGTGTAATTGTTATTTAAGATTTCTTGTTTCTATTTCTTAATCTCTTGAGAGAATAATTCAGACAAAATTGGATTTATACACTTGTAACAGCATTGCATATCAACTTAACTGTAAATATAGACAGAAATAAAGATCAGACCTTTTGTGAGTTTGTTTGGCTTGTTGTTGTTAGTGTATCTAGTAGGAGACGACTACGGATCCATTCTGGAGATGGGCATCAGCGTCTCTCTAAGACTACTCTCACCTAAATGCGGTCGCTGCCGAGTTTATGGCAAAATCCCCCCATAAATATTTACCTTTTCTTTAATCTATTAACTTTAACTTTTCTTGACAGCTGTGAGTTCAAGTGGAGTGCTGGGGAGTGGGAGGAGTGCAGCGCTACCTGCGGCACCGAGGGGAAGCAGGAGAGGCAACTGTTTTGCCTGCCCGTCAACGTCACGTAAGTTCTTATGAAGTTACACCTAGCGCAACACCATGCGTTTGACAGGTTCAAGTGGAGTGCCGGGAGTAAGAGGAATGCAGCGCTACCTGCGATACCGAGGGGAAGCAGGAGAGGCAACTGTACTGCCTGCCCGTCAACGTCACGTGAGTTCTTATGAAGTTACATCTACCGCAATATCATGCGTCTGACAGGTTCAAGTGATTTATCGTTGGCAGAAAGTTCGCGCTGCCGTTTTTTATCGTCGTCCACACACACGTCTACTTTTACTGCTGGATGACAAAATACGACTTGTGAATTGTAATATTGATATATAAAGATCTATATATTTATTGATATGAAGACCACATTTAAAACTTCATATATGACATAACTAAATTGAAGAAAGCAGTTTATGACAAACAAAGCTGCAAATATCCTTGTTATGTGTCGTCGTTTTATTTTATTTTTATTTTGAGGAAGACTAAATTCATGAACAACAAATTAAATAACTACGGAACATAATATTAATAGCAATAATATTATTATAAATGGTAGTTTTAAACAGACAAACGTTAATCAATCTTCTTAACAGAAAGTTTTGAATACAATATTATCTTTCAAGTTGTTTAAAGTTGTGAGCTCATCCTACTTAGGAGATCTTTAAGTTTACTGTAATTGACATCTGTAAATTTTTATAATATTATTTCTGTCTCAAATCAACACTTTTCATACCTACAGCACATCATCAAGATTGGACCTGATCAGGCACAGCGTGTCACCAGCCCTGTGTCCTCCGGAGAGGCCAGGCAGGCAGCAGCCTTGCAATCCCTTCCCCTGCCCGGTCTACTGGCAGGAGATGCCCTGGACACCGGTAATCACCTTCTGATCTTTACCATGAAAAGCATACACGTGACATTGTTTTTACTACTTCATCGTCATCTTTATAATTATCGTCGCTCGTGTCAGTACCCAGCTGAACCAAAGCCCATACCATAGGTAAACAACATGTCATGTTTGTCAATAGCTGCCAGAAAACAACAATGCTACAAACATTGATGTTATGGCGACAGATAAGATGGTGGTAGCTAGCCAGGCGGTCAAACAAGCTCTACCACCAACCAAACCTGAACTCTGGGTCTCTTAATGATGGCGGTTGTTTGTTTTACATCGTTATCATTCAGTACTTAATACGTTTTGTAATCTAAATTCAAACTTTCTACTATTATTGAGCAAGTATTACTACTACTTGACCATAGATGGCGTTGTTGTTTGTGGAAGCAAATATCATTATTACATTCAGCCCGAGTATGTCTGTCTACTGCTGTAGGCTTTACCCAATTCGTGCCACTGGGGCCCACTCAAGTGTTTGTATATTATACATTAGCATACTATCTCCAACTACTCCATCAGCCACTTTATTGCCACTTCACTTAGCTGGAGGGTGTTCTATTACTACGTAGGTTGTAGGTTGTACACTCACTGTTTACTTTAAAATAGCAAATACACTATCAATTGCCATAGAAATACTCGCTTTCGTTAACGCGATAGAATGACAAGTGAAACTCTCACTATGCACCCTTATCTCTTTACATACCTTTGCTTTGGTAATAAGGCCAGTATCAAATATTGGGTTTTTTAAATATAAATATTAAAAGAAAACTATGACATGATGGTAAGAAGAAGTTTTTTTTCTGTATAAAATTTACTCTAAGTACTTATCTATACTAATATTTTAAAGAGGAAACCTTTGTATTTTTGTATGTATGTATGTTTGCAACGGATAAACTCAAAAAGTACTGAACCGATTTAAAAAATTCTTTTACCATTAGAATGCTACATTAGCACTGAGTAACATAGGCTATATTAAAAAATAATTATAAATGTATATAAAATACTAAAAACGACAATTTAATTTTCCAATACAAAATAATTTGTTTGTTTTGTTGTCATGGAAACCATTGATATATATTTAACTCAATGATAGAAACTGTCAAAGCGGTACGAAGACCACCGGGTCAGCTAGCACATTTATAAAATTGATAAAATAACATTTGTTCACATAATAATATAATGCATTTCAAGTTTCGACTACATAATCGATCGAAGATACTGCTGTACTGTACTCGGTGTACTGCTTATGTCAAAGAACATGCTTATGTTGTGAAGTTTCAAATTTAAAGTTAGTTATCTTAGGCATTAAATATACCTAACTGACATAATAACATATTCATCTGCCTAACTTCGTATTAGTTCATAAATACTGTTATCACAGATTATTTGTGTAACGAACCGATGAGCGAGAGCAAATGGCAAACTGGCAATGCCGACGCGGTCCCAATCAAACTCCAAAATGACTATTACCTACTTGTGGCCTGTGCAAATATCATTTCATACGTGGCGTGGCGTGACTGCTAACTAGACATGGGCGTTTTCGGTTTTCTATAATAACGGTTACGCAACCGATATTCAGTTTTCATATCGATATCAAAAACCGTTTTCAGATATCGATATCAGTAAGATAGTTTGCTAGTTTTGCTTCTAATATGCATAACTAGTTTTAGAAAACTGAAAACGATAGACAACACAACTCCAAATTACGTCATATTTCTATGACTATAAAGTGCGAAGCCAAATGAAACAACATTGCATATCAAAGTAGTGGCGAATATTCGCTTCGTCTCATTTACACCGTTAACATTATGCTTAGTTAGAAAGGGAAGATGCGAATATCAAAACATTTGGAGTTGTGCAGTAGTTTCAGTTTTCCATGGATATGGTGATATTGGTTACAGTGACGGTATAGAGTTTTTTTCATATCGCGTTCTCTTGCAGTTTTGGTTTTCGATTCGGTGTTAGTTTTTCTTATATCGGTTATGAAGTTTCCCATATCGATATGATATGATATAGGACTCATATCCGTTTTTGGTTACGTTTTGATATATCGAACTCATGCCTACTGCTAACGGTTCGTTAAATAATATTTCCACCCTTCACTTGAATTGTGAACAGACACGACGTTTATATTTTATCAGGCTTTTACTTATGAATTGCAGTTTCGCGATTTGCCTTTATTCCTATATTACAATCGTATCGTAATCGTCTTCGTAGTAATATTTTAATGTATAGTATGATAGTGGTATACAATTTAAACTAATTAAAAAGCTCGATTGCGCAGCAGGTAGCGCGTTCGGGTTGCGATCTTGTAAGTTAAGCAGCTTTCGCAATGCTGGGTCACCGGATGGGTGATCAAAATAAAATATCTTGAGCACTTTCGTACTTAGACACGCTGAGCCGTTGGGCGAGGTTTTTCTCAAAACAGCAATCGTTAAAACTCACTAAGTAGCATTGGGTGAGCGTGGTGGGTTATATATAGCCTTTTCCTGCCAATGCTTGTTCTGTTCATGTTAGAAGACCTGAGCTAAGCCTGAGCCCAGCAATGGGACGGTTTTAGGCTGTATCTATACTATATATATATCTATATATTATTGTTAACGCATCCAGGTAAGGCCGTATAGGGGTGGAGGCGTTCCAAGGCATAGATTTTAGATTTATAGAGTTGTTCTCGACGGCAAGGTCCCGAGGAACAGCACTATCGATAATAGGGCCATAGTCGCCGCACCTGCTATAGCTACTTATAAGCGAATACATTAGCAGCACTAACCATTATATTCTCCACCAGTGTTCAACGACCTGCGGGCGAGGGGTATCCTACCGACCTTTATCGTGCCCTGCATCCGACGATCTGTTCTGCGGACCGAAGCCGCACGAGCGCCGGCGCCGCTGTCGGCTCCGCCGCTGCCCGCCCTCCGCCCGCACCCCGCACCCCTGCCCAGTACAAGACGCAACCGAATACTGCGAGTTCTTCAGCGCCGATGAGCTCAAACGGAATTGCGCAGTGCCACCTTTTAGAAAGTACTGCTGCAACGCTTGTAGGGAAGTCGATAATGCTATCAAGAGAAGGAACGTTGGATGAGCGCATCATACTAAACCTTTTTTGAAGACTAGTTTTCATATGTTGTGCCAAACCGAAAGTCGGCATTGTTTCTGATAATATTATCGCAATTGTAAAATGTTTGAGGGGGTGACACTAAAATATGTTTTGAGACAGGTACTTACACTAAATTATGAATGATTCTTTGTATGCAATAACAGAATCACAATAATTTCATATATCAATTTTGAAACTGGATTATCAATTACTTATTTTGTTCTTTAATATTCAATTAGTCTTGCTTCGTCCGTGACACGTGTAAACACGAAACATTATGTTCCTTCCAAAGGTATTTTTTTTCTTACAAGTTCATTTATACATTTTCAATTAACGCTAAGAAAATGTAACCAGTCTTTTTAATAATGTCTGTCGTATTTTATAACAAACTATTTATAATTAGAGTAAGCTTAGTTAATTAGGATAATTAATAATAAAATGCAAAACTAAGTGCCATAATATCTATCAACTTAGTGAATAAAACTTTGATTTTCGTATCTTTTGGTTTTATTTATATGATTTATATACTAACGATTAGTTGAAGCCTACAAAGAATAAAGCAGAGTATTGGCACCAGCGCCCGACAGGCACCAGTGAATGTTTATTTCCTTTTAATCATTAAAAATAGGGATAACTGGACATATAGGGACAGCTTCCTTGCATTCATCTCGTAAAATGTTAACTAAAATGTATGTTATTTTTTGGCGCTTGAAGTATACGTGTCGTATACTGGGCTCAAAGTGTCGAACACTGTCGCCATTATCCTATGTTAAAATATTTTAGATATAACATAATAACTCATAATTGCAAGCATATTTGAGATAACCCTGATCCAAACGATTTTGGAAATCGAAATGATGCAAATGTAATGTTTAGGTAAGTGACAATTGTTTGGAATGTCCATGAATATATTTTGCTAGCGGAATAACTGCTTTCTTCATTTTTAATAGCAATCAAGCAGCAATCATCCTGATATTTTCTCAAATAGTTGGAAGTAAAGTACCTGTCTAGCTACTGTTGAATTCTTCGCCGGTTTTGTGATTAAATTCGTCTTATCAGGATACAATTCCTTTAAAGACTTTTTATATCTTTTCATACAAATCAAACAATACGTGTCCTAACCAATTTTCATCGAACTCTCTTTCTACACGTTGCATTGAGCCATTTAACGATTTTAACGTGTTGAAACAAATCGCTGTCAGTTGGCGCAACTGAAGTCACGCGACATTGCTGGCACGCTGCCACGCTACGAGTTTACTGCGAATTGTCGGCTGACATACAAAGTAAAACCAATAGTAGGTATATCTGCGAAACAAGATGTTAGACAAAATAATAATATAGAATATGAATACAAACAAGTAAAAAAAAAATTAAAACTATTACAATAATTTTTAAATAAAACCTATTTTGTGTGAGACTGGTGCCTAAAAAAGGTAAATGATTACTTGTACCAGATGAACATTATAACAAATACTTAAATATAATAAACCCTGACCTCAATGATGCACTGCATTCCGAAAGGGGGAGGGGAGGGACAGCTTTTTGATGACGACACACCATAGAAAACAGAAGCGGAACTAATATTCTGGCATAATGATGAATAAAAAAACATTTTTTCAGTGACAATTAGATAACTAAAATAATCATATCATCATCATCTTAGCCAAAAGACGTTCACTGCTGGACAAAAGCCTCCCCCAAAGATCTCATACAACAACAAAACTTAAACTTTATAATGAGCAAGTGAAAAGACATTGGGTCGATAGAAAATCCAACTTGAAAACATTCTACTAGTTCCCTTATCGAAAACTCATTACCAACATACATACATAAACACGGAGCATAGTACCTATCTACACTTAGCCACTAGCGAGCCGTCCTTCGTTCCTTTTTAGGGCTAAGTAAAAGGTCAGAACGAAATGTAATTTTGTAGCCCGTTAATGGCAGGTATGGACAGGACATGTTTGTGGTGATTCATTGTCACAACGCATATTTGTCAATGTAACAGAAATCACTTGAACCGTTAAAAGTTTCATAAAAGCCATATTCTGAGGCTCACACTTATATTAACAATTTTTTTATATAGATAGGATGGCAAATGACAAGTGAATTACCGCTTTTAACTGATGGTAAGCAAAAGCAGAGTCCAGATGCGAAGATAGCAAGTGGGACAGAAGTTTGTCTTACTAGCCGCTCTCACCTTCATCATCATAATCATCATCGTTCCACCTTGCCGACCCGCAAGTCGCTTCTTCACACCTATTAAAGAATCACGTGAACATTGATATGAAACGCTTTTAAACGGCTATGCAGGTATTTTTTTACCATTGACAATGTAAAATATTGCTTAACATAATTATCATGTATTTGCTTTACTGTTGAGCATAATTAATGTTTTAAACAGGATTTAATTTGATTTAGAATTTTAATAATCTGGTTCGAGTCATGCAATCTATTATCGTTGTACAACCGACAGTTAAAAAGTTAAAATTTCTACAGGAACTCAGATAGAATGTAGGCTACTGTAATAGTAATTTTGAGTGATGGAAGTAGAAAGACGAAAAGGAAGAGCAGGCCCTTCTAAATAAGAATATATAATCAATAGATATAGGGATATCAAGATTAGCCCACGCATTGGCGGACACAAAGACTTGGAAGGAGGGGATATAAATAAGCTGATATAATATCTTATCTGTCTTGTGGCATTAGACTTGAGGTAACGAACTAATTCAAGTCCAACCTAAACTAACAAACAAAATAATATATCAAAACTCAAATTGAAAAAAGGGAAAAAGACAAAGTGTTGGAACAATTCCACGAGCGGGATTATGACATGCCCGGTCAGGTGAACTACCAACTATTCTATTACTATATTTTGTCTTATTCAAATTGTTATTTTTTCGCAATAAAATTTGATTAAAATTATATTAATCATACTCGTAATCATAAAATATCAAAACTCTTCGTAGTCAGGTTACGTAGGAACTCTCACTCGTTTTATCAGTAACAGAATTATGAAAGTTAGTAAGTTTAAGTTTAAGCTTAAGTTTAGTTACACTGGCGATTTAGCCCTGAAATGCCTTTAAGCTTCTGATACAGTTAAATCAGACTTAATGCCATCTTATTAGCACTTTTCAACGCTTGCGTGTCATCCGATTATTAGTAAACTCTTTAACATTCTCAATCACAACTACATTTTAGCTTAGCAGCAATTTTTAAAGAATTATATTAATGAGTGAAGGTCGAATTATAATAATGGGTAGCCG
Source organism: Eudonia mercurella (assembly GCA_963082485.1). Classification (NCBI taxonomy): domain Eukaryota; kingdom Metazoa; phylum Arthropoda; class Insecta; order Lepidoptera; family Crambidae; genus Eudonia; species Eudonia mercurella. Next base: position 11,476,973 of record OY720028.1, read on the forward strand.
CTAGATACGAGCAACATAGACCGCGGTTGTTGAGGAGATCATTGGGGAAGACCTTTGTCCAACAGTTGAATTTTTTTGGTTGAGATGACAATGATGCTGATGAAGCTGTTGATTATATTGAGTCAGCTGCAAGCTAAGACTATAATAGAAAACTTTTGAACTAGAACAATAGAAAAACACCTCAAGCAATAATTAAACCGCTCAAAGTGATCATCTTGAAATTCGCAATTTTTGAGCTTTCGTTCTCAAATACTTGAGTTCAATTCCAAGACCTGAATACAACCACACGTCTTCCCCACCACATCCCTGGCTCTCGTCATTTCTTCGCTCTTCTTATTTCTCATATAAAATTATACGAAGCTTTGTACATTCTCTCTTTCTACTTTAAACTTCTTAGTAGTTAAATCAGTGTTGTCCTCATTTTAATATTGTCCCGAGAAAGCATCGCATGTTCTTTAAAACAAAAGGACGCAGAGATAATTGAAAATGTTGAACTACGTTTTAATAAAACTGCTTGCCAACTAAATGAAATTCTTTTCCATACTCGGCACAGAATTGAAAACAGAAGCTGTACAATATTTTAACATATAAATTTTAAATAGAAATTTCTTACATAGAAATAGAAATACCTACAATAGAGGGAATAACAACACTTTTATATATTTCTGAAGTACAATATTATTAATATTAGCTCTTTAACAGTTACGAGTTAAGGTCCGATTTGTCAAAGTTATTGAATAATTGTAGAGACTAGTGGTCGCCCAGTGTTCGAAATTCGACCGTAATTTTATTAAGGCTGCACGGGTTGTATCCTAAGCAATGAAAAATTTAAAAAAGATACCTAGAATGTGAGTTTGGATTGGCATTGACAGATGTCGGCCGCATTAAAGACAAACAATAAGTGTGTGTCAAATACATGGTAGTGTGTGTAATGTTGTTTTTGTTGATTTAATGTATTTTTATGCATAATTTAAAAAAATATTAACATTCGGATAACCTTCTCTATGTAAACTATAAGCGTGCGAAATTTCATACTCCTCCGCTCGCGCAATTTTTGTAAAAACGGGTACAAAGTTTTTGCTTCACGTATTAATAAATAGATAAGCGATGTATTCTTTTAAATTATATTTTTTTTAAATACAGTCAGAATTGCTATCTAATCCATCTTTTATCTAACTATGTACGTCTACGTTATCAATTAGTACGTCAAGGATCATAAGGATTAATAAAATGAATGAACATCTGGGTCGACCTTTATGTTGGTGACGTGCCTAAGGATTCCAGTCACGTATAAGTGAGACGCGCCTCCTAGATTGTTTACTTATTTGTCTTGTTGGTTGGTCCGTTCTTTCATTTATAAAAGGAAAATTACCCAAGAAAAATATACGGCAAAAAACGGACACAACGCTGCTTATAAATTCAAAGGAGTAAAAATAAATATTGTTATTTTTTATTTTACAACGGGAAAAAAGTTCAGCTCACTTGAAGTTAAGTGACTTCCACCTTTGGAAGCACAATTCATCTGGAATCGAAAGAAAGAACGAAGATCTTATCACTAACTGTTAGAGAACGTTGTTAAACTACTCTTCCAATTGCAGTGCCCGACAGGGTTCATAATGTACTTTATAATTTAAAAAAAACAGCTTTTGTAACACTTATGGTTCCAAAATAATATTGAGTATTGAGTAAGATGATAAATAAGATGATGGTAGCCAGCCAGTCAGACTTAAAACCAGCCCTACCACTAACTAACACCCAACAGTTTGTGTTACAAAATAACCACAAGTAGGTATCCTTCAAAGGGTGTATTTAATTTCATTTCATTTCATATGATAACTAATAAAAAATACATTATTACACACCCAACATTATTATTTCCAACCGTTATCTTATTAAAAATTTACTTAAAACAGATGGTACATAGCTTTTGTGCTTACCTCGCTGAATTATTCAAGAATCGTACCTGCCAAGCTAAAATAAACCTTTACACCGTCCCGCAAAGCTTACCAGGTTGTAATCGTGTGTAACTATCGTGTAAATACAAGCTTATTCATGTCAGAGCGCAGCCAGATCCCGCTCATTAGTGAGGATAGGAACCTACTTACTAAGGAGGCTAGGGCGCACTGAAAATAAGGATATTATTCTGAGCTCAAATTAAGTAGCTTTAGCATCCCTGTTATGAAAATTGCAACAATAAAGAGATAATATTATTATAGGTAACAGGAAACATTAATTAACCAACGCACATCTAACTGTAATTAGTGATGCCAAACTATCGATAGTAACCCTTAAAAATAAATAAGGATATCGATAGCTCATTATGTGATTATATATTGATGACTTGATAGTTATACTAACTACCTACTATCAAACAGATAAAATGTTATATCAGACTTAGGTATAAATTCTGACTTTGGTTAAAAAGACATAGACGTGGACATTTATTTATTTATTACATAAGCACACACAACTACATTTACAGAAAGCGACTACATTAACTATTACAGTAAAGAAAAGAAACATAAATACAAAGTTAAAGAGATAACAATAAATTGCAAAGGCTAAAATCTGGCCGGTAATAACGTAATAACATGCACAGTGAAAATTATCGTTATTCACGCTTCCTGATATGTTTCCACATTGAAAACTTTGGGGAAGCTTTACTTAATTAGTGGTCGAGCATCGAGCGGATTGATTGTTTCAGCGCTTTTTATACAAATGGCCCAACCCGCAGTGGGCCAGCGTGGTGGGTTATCGCCCGATATCCCCACGTGATCCCCACTATTGATCATGTGGGAGGCCTGTGCCCAACAGTGGGACGTTTATAGGCTGATGATGATGATGATGATGATAATATTTGGAATTTTAAAACGCAAGCGCGATTTTACAGTGCAATTATCCGTATCTTTATTTATGAGTTCGTGATGGGAAAGTGAAGCCATGTTTGCAGTTTCATTTTGTTTTTTGATAATTCAGCGGTGGATTGTGTTCGTGAACGTACATAAGTATTGACCTCAGATCATAAAAACATTGTTTTTACTTATCATCATCATAATCAGCCCACATCAGTATACTGCTGGATATAGGCCACTCTTAATGCATGCCTCAGCCGCACAAAAACCAACTTTTAAAATTTTCAAAAAGAAGTCCTCGTGAGGGTTTTTAAAGTCACATAAGAAAAGATCCCGCTTATCAAACGTTTTTTCAACGCACACTTCACCAATATAAAAAATCTAGTAACTATTATATTTGAAAAAGAAAAGACTAAGTATAGGATGCAAATCCTTTAGAAATAAAGTCACGGAATACAGCTTATAAAAAAGATTGTTCCAGCAACAGTCTCATATTTATTAAATTGAACGTACGGATCAGATAGAGTTGATGATTCAATTATACGCAGACGTTTCCTACAGCGAGCCATTCCTACAGCCATTGTATCCTTACAGAGAGCGTTGCATCCAATGAAACAATATTCCAATGTAAAGTTACGAACACGGCAGCGAGGCGTTAGCGACGCGGTTACCGCTTCGTTGTAATCTGCGAATAACGACCTTACTTGAAGTAAGCCCCTCCACAGTATCAGCAAGAGAAACAAGGCAATTATCGCATGTTATATGGGCGATGTTGCTAAAATGAAATTCCTTTTAAAGAATTTAGTACAATCTATACTTAATATTATAAGGCTGAAGTTTGTTTGTTTGTTTGTTTGTTTGGTTGAACGCGCTAATCTCAGGAACTACTGGTTTCAATTGAAAAATTATTTTGTGTTGAATAGTCCATTTATTGAGAAAGGCTATAGGCTATATTACATCACGCTATAGCTAATAGGAACAGCAATGAAAAATGTTGCTAAAACAGGAAAATACTTTTGTTCGCTAATTAACGCGGGTGAAACCGCGGGGCACAGCTAGTAGAAGATAAAATAAAACAAGAAAAAGACAGAAATGTAAAAGGGTGAACAAAGGAGTGACTAAAATATTATAGTGGCATTAGGCAAAAACTAAATAACAATATGAAGGTTTAAGGTTTAAAGAGCTTTTTCTCAAAAAGACAAATGCTACTTACATGAGATTAAAAAATAACATAAACAAAAAATATATATTAAAAAATGATCACCGAAAACACCGATGTCAAAAGAGTGTAGGTAAGCTTAGTAAATAAAATTATTGATAAGTGGGTATGTAAATGGATATATTTGATCGGCCTGTGTGCTGACCCCGAGAACAATAGTAGGTTATTCAGACAGAAAGTTGTATTTGAAAACACTTATTGAGAGCACATTTTATGTTTCAATATTCACTTTTGTTCACTCACAATTTGTTCACTTAATGTTTTAAATTGTTATAATCTTGACAAAAGCAATACAACTGCAGGGTCGATTTGCTGCTTTTTTTCGTTTTCATTCATTTCATTTCAAAAAAGATTTATATATTATAGCTACAGAGGGCGAAAAAAAAGTTACGCCGCTATTTCCGCTACACCGCGTACTGTGGGATAGAGCCTTAACAGACGCTCCACGAACCGAGTGGCTCAATTTGCGATGCATTTACAATACTGTGCAATATAACAGTTCGTCCAATTTGAATAGTTAGTGGAATCTATTTATCCATAGAACTATTTCCAAGAGTGGAATTGCTGCATTGTTAGCTGTCATACCTACTAAGCATTTGGTTAGAAACGTTGTTATTATACCTATACGTATATATGTGCATATATAAGGTCACATTTTATCAACTGCAAATATTTTGAGGATAATTTCAACAACATATATAAACTATTTTTATGATAAAACCTTAAATTTTTATTCGCTAGTTTTCAAGAAAAATGCCAAAAGACATTTCGATTAAAAAGTAAATTAAAGCAATTTCGGTAGTTTCAATTCAAAGGAGCCGAAACAGAGAGGCCGCAACTTAGATTAAAACAAAAAAAGGTTACACGTGCCCGTAGTTTCATTCAAAAGAGCCGACAGAGAGGCCGCTCTTAAAAATATTACAAATTTTGTGTCAGGAAAACTTTAAAAAAACTAGCCTGAATTTTTTTTTAATGCTAGGATCTTATTTCTCTGATATAATTAGATGCTTTGTTAAAATATTTGCAGTTGATAAAATGTGACCTTATATACCTACACTCTCCCTCAATGGTGGTAATCTCAAAGGGGTATCGAGGAGCTCAATGGCGGAGGAGCTCAATGGCGCAGTGGTTAACGCACCCGGTCTGCTAGTGTTGAAGTTAAGCAACATTCGCAAAGACCGGTCATCGGATAGGTGATCAAAAATTTATCATCTCCAGCTCCAGTTAGTCTAAATTATTGTACCTCTGATTTTTGCTGCACTTAAGCCGAATTAAATATTTCTATACTAATATTATAAATAGAAAACGTTTGTAATTTTGTATGTATGTATGTATGTATGTTTGCAACGAAACAACTCAAAAACTACTGGACCGATTTAAAAAAGTATTTCACCATTAGGATGCTACATTAGCGCTGAGTAAGCTATATTAAAAAATATATATATAAAATACTAAAAAAGACAATTTAATTTTCCAATACAAAATAATTTGTTTGCTTTGTTGTCATGAAAACCATTGATATATATTTAACTCAATGATGGAAACTGTCAAAGCGGTACGAAGTCCGCCGGGTCAGCTAGTATAAAATACAGTGAAATAATTAAATGCCTACCCGACCCAGCCAGGAATCGAACCTGGGTCTTCCGCAATCCGGGCGGCTGCACTGACCATTATGCTACTGGGAAGACTGACGTAAGCACTGACTTGAGGTATTAGATAATTAGGCACCTACACAGGTACCAGAACCGTGTTCTAATAACCTTATTTTACCATTGAACCTCTGTCTACTATTGACATTTCTTATCAGAACATGACTGGACGTTAATTATCAATGTATTCCTCTGTTTCTACCGAGAACTGGGAACATAAAACAAATGTAGCTATTATTGATCTCTACCTCGACGCTCTGACTTATTCAGGTCGCCTTTGACTGGGCCTCGAACTTTAGTTAAGATATCTTTCGTTTATAGTACACACTGTATATATACAGTATGAACGTTTCAAAAAGCCGTTGATGGTTTAATACGAAAACTAGAGAAAATGTGTTAAATATTGTTTTCTTATGTTTTTGCGAACTACATATTCGAAATAAAACAACTTTTAAGGATCTCCCCTCATTTATATTTTACATATTATTGATGTTTTTTTTATCCTGACGTTCCCCTACTGGAACCCTTAAAGGGTCCATGGTCACAGAGAGAACAAACGCGAGTAGATCCGTAAAATTCGATTCGTTTCAATTGCGTTTAATGCTCAAAGCAGACTCTAGGCCGGTAGTAATTATTACTGAAACTGCAAAAACAAGTTCAGTAAATTAATTTTCATTCCGAGAAGCAAGATTACTTGATTCCTGGTATGGAAAGTTGTGGTACACGTGTATTTTAATTAGTAATACAAAATACACGCTTTTTTATTTTCAAGTAAACTCCAAAATACAAAAACTCTGAGTTATTCCGGGACAACGGCATTCTAAATAAGCCAATCATATACGATCCATGTAAAGCCTAATAAGAACTAAAAATAAAGACAAATTATCAATTAAAAAAAAATATATTTCATTAATAATTCCATAATTAATCTGGTGAGGGTCGCGGGTAGCCCTGATTGGCGAGCAGCACAAAACCGGTTGTTTTAAAGATCTTAGGCGGAGCCTAGTAGACGTCTTTTCGCTAAGATGATGAAAGCTTCATTAAGCATTAAAACTTTTATAGTCTGATGCTATGATGGAATCCAAAGTTAGCCCGGCTCACCCTGCACGTCTACCAACAAGCGACCTTATCAATAATCCTAAATTAATGAACTGTATTATATATATTTTTTTTATTTAAATTCTTGATTTTATTTAACCATGTTGTGTACACATGCTTAGGGATATTGTCTAGAACGCTGCTGTAATTTCAATTTATTTTGTTTAAAATGACTGTATTCTGTTTTGTGTATCAATAAACAAATAAATAAATTCAAAATGTAGCATTTCTTAGTAAAATAATATAAGAACAGGTCCCTTGATGGCACACAGATAACACAGAAGGGCCTATGGAATGTTTTAATTACGATGTCCTTAAAAATGAATGAGTCGAGATATAACTTGCGCAGACCATTGTTTCAATATCGGTAGGGTTGGACCCATTACTGGAGGGTAATTGAAACTAACCCTTGGGAGTGGATTGCTAGTGACTTTTTATGTTGGAATCTGGGGTCAGTACCCGGTATTGGGTTGTGTTGAACGTAACTGTAGGTATACTGATTCACATTTTGCAGTGGAAAAACGGAGGTTTTTAGTACGTGTGCATATAATATGTCAGTACCGACACGAGCTTTAACATGTATAAAATTTTACTCTTTTTTAAGAATTACATTGATTACATGTTAAGGCTCGTGACTGTACTCGGTGTAGGGGTGTGCTATCTTATCTTATCTTAGTGGGGCATGCCGAGGTTTCCCTCTCGCAGCAACACTTCGACCCATCGGGATCTTTTGTGTAACCCTATCCTTTCACTCTTCTTCCTCTGTAAAGATAGATGCCATAAGCTTGGCAACGTCCTTAAGAGCGAAGAGCCTGAAGTCCTCCGGTTTCGGATAGGCCGACCCCAGGAGTCCCATTCTTTTCCTAGCCAGAGAGTGGCAGTAACACAGTAGGTGCTGCATTGACTCCGTTTCCTCCCCACATGCCCTACACAAGCTATTTGTTGATAGATGCATTCTGTGAAGTATTTGTTTTGTGGCATAGTGCCTTGTCAAGGCACCGATGGTTAGTCGAGCCTGCCTTCTACTGCCTCCACATATGAACTTACTCCGTCCTAAGGCGTTTTCGACTAGGAAGTATTTGGAGTGTTTCAAACACTACAATACTGCAGGTATACTTACTTACATTTTTAAAGACTTCAAAAAGGAGGACGTTTTAATTTAATTACACATTAAATAATATGTAAGTACCGACACTAGCATTAACATGTATGCAATTTTGACTCTTATTCTATTATGTTAACGCTCGTGACTGTACTCGGTGTAGGGGTGTGCGGTACTTAACTGTAGGTAAAATTACATTTTACTTCAAAAAGTAAGAGGTTTTTAATTCGTCTGTAAATATTTTGTATGTGTAACGTAATTATTAGAGTATTTTTGCTACTTTTTTATTGTTTTGTAAGCTTTGTATATATATCTATATATTAATACGTGAAGCAAAAACTTTGTACCCCTTTTTACGAAAATTGCGCGGACGGAGGAGTATGAAATTTCGCACACATAATAAAATTATATATAAACTTTATAGTTTATAAGAAAATAGAAGAGGAGCGGCCGAAATCTGTCAATGCCAATCCCAACTCACATTCTATCTTTTTTAATTTTTCATTGCTTAGGATCATAAAATTAATTTGGCATATTAACTTTATGCTTAGGATACAATCCGTGCAGCCTTAATAAAATATTGTTTTAAAAAATGGAATCGGAGGAAACTAAGTTAAACTATATTAATTATTGTTTTTTTTTCCGTATTAAAATCGGAGGTGCTGTTTATGAATAATTATGACATCTACATTTGGAGGTCCAAGAAGCCACCTTTTTTTATAAGTTCTAAACAGTTTTTTATAAAAATTACGGTCGAATTTCGACCAACGTATTAAACGAACATTGTTATGTTATCATAATCATTATTCCTGGTACTTTTTTATATTGCGTGATGTTTTCCTACTTTTTTGTACCTAATATTATTTTGTTTACCAACTTATTATTTTTGCAATACGAAGCGAGAGACGAGCATTATCACGGATTTGCAGTAAAAATAGAATATGGCACCGGACAAAATGGCGTTGTCGAATATTTCCATCAATATCCGTTTCGTCGGTATTCATTTCCAATGCCTGTGACGCAACGCTGCGTGCTGCGATATCAGCTCGTATTGTTTGCTGTATTCAATACGGGAGCCATTTTATATTTCACAAATAACGTACACGTCGATATGTTCTCAAACTGTTATATACATGACGTTGTAACAATGAGTCTTTTTCTGGAATGGAAATGATAATAAAAGTTTGACCTTTTGACGTTTGCAACACTATGAGTCTTATTTTGTTGCATAACCTTAGTTAGTTTTAGTTATGAAATGGTATGCCAAAAAATTATATTCCCGTGCGTCAACATACGCATAATTCCACATTCGTACTACATCGGGTCCTTTTAGTAAGTAAGTAAAGTAAGTAAACAGCCTATAACTTTCCCACTGCTGGGCAAAGGCCTCTATCATTGAAGTCAAGTCATCGCTACAGCCGAAATTAATAACCTATCTCTGGTAAGAGATAGGCCTATCTTAGTTTAGTTACCTAGCAACCGCTGTTATTTTCCGATAAATAACAAAAATAACTAAGCAACAAATCTCTAGTAGGCCTATCTTTTGCTGAGGATAGGTTATTAATTTCGGCTGTTAATCACCAGGCTTGCCAAATACGGGGGGTCAACCGCCTAACGCTCTCGCTTTCGATCGCTTTGAAGGCGAGGCGAGGAGGAGGCGTCATCTTGTCATTTCGAAAGCAATATGAAAGCAATATCAAAAGCTATAGGCTATAGCTTTCGATATTATATTTCGATATTATAATAGAAAGCGAGGCGAGGAGATTACACCCACCCGCAAAACCGAAGTAATCGCAGATGCGTTGCCAGCCTTGAGGAACGAGCTGGATCTTGAGGAGGAAGTAGGAATTGAGAGGGGGGAGAGGTGAGAGATGGGCTTCCAGTACTTTCACTCAAAAGACGAAACACAACAGCAAGGAGTGCTATTTTTTTACGCCGATATTCTGTGAGAGGGTGGTATTACGCCGGGCGAGCCGGCCCATTTCGTGCTGCAACGCAGCGTGGCTCTACCACTCAGACAGTGTCACTCATTTAGCACCACCCAGGGGTCACGTGTAGAGTCTCAAAGGTAAACCTACGGACGCGAGTAACTTTAACCCCCAAAATTTGGCTACAATTTAAAAAAAATATCAGTACCCGAATGGTTGAACGAGAATGTTTTCGATTTCTCTCCGTTTTCATGCATACCACTGAATTTATTAGCCATCCTACTTCAAAAGGCATACTAATAATTTCATCATTATCAGGCTTTTAATCAAAAGATCAGTCGTAGATAGGTTTCTTATAGCTTTGTCAGAGGCATGGGCAAGAAATGAAAATATGGACGTTAGGATAACCTTGTCGGTTGTACACCAGCCCAGCTTCTCGGCACATTGGTGACTTGATAAGAATAATTTATTACTTGTTTAAATATAAAGATAAAAAGTATAAGAAACGACTGTCCATAAAAAGCTTTGTGAGGAAGTTATAACAGCCGTCCAAGGCACTCGTTATAAAAAGGAACGGTTCAAACTTTAGAATGGAAACGTGGAACCGAGCCCAGGGGAGCTTTTAATGTGAAGTGAACAGTGAAAAATCCGAAAGTAAAGTCGTTTGAGAAAAAATACATCAACATTATTTCTAGAAGGTCCAGACGACTTCACATCTACCTATCCAAAACTGTCAAAAAAATTTCAACCATATACCTAAGAGGAGCTCGATGGCGCAGTGGATAACGCGCCCGGTCTGCAAATGCTGAGGTTAAGCAACTTTCGCAAAGGCCGGTCATTGGATGGGTGACCAAAAATGTATCATCTTGAGCTCCTCCGTGTTTCGGAAGGCACGTAAAGCCGTTGGTCCCGGCTGCATTAGCAGTCGTTAATAACCACCGCACCACACTGGGCCCGCGTGGTGGTTTATGGCCCGTTCTCCCTATCCATCCATAGGGAAGGCTCGTGCCTCAGCAGTGGGGACATTAAATGGGCTGATGATGAAGATGATAACGATGATGACGATGATACCTAAGACATAAAGTTCAAAGCCTATTGAGAAAATTTGACAGTTTGTGATAGTCTGATGTTCTGGGGGGTTCTTCTCTTATAGCAGTATTATTGCAGAATTGTGAAAACGAGACGCGTGTAGCGGCAAATATAGACGCGTCTCTCTCTTTTCCACAACTGCAATAATACTGCTATAAGAGCTCATAGTCAGTGGGCAGGCGTGTACACAGTTTTCAAAGATCATATAAAATATCGTTTCCTTTTCCAAGTTCCTGTACAATGAAATATAAATTTTATAATTCCTTTTTATTTATGGAGGATTTATAATTTTATAGTTCCTGTACAAAAAATTAAACTACTTTCTTAGCTATTTCTATCGAACATCAAATTGGAATTTCGTTTACGATTTTTTGTTTAAAATGGGCAAAAATAAATGTTGTGACGCGTCAACTAGGCAAATAATTGTTAATTTGCACATCGACCAAAAATGGACAGGAAAATAGCTTATCATTTAAAATATTCTGTAAAGAAAGTTTTTAATGCTATTGACCATAATAAAGGACACGAAACTATTGAAAATGTTCTTAGAAAGGCTCGACCGTGGAAAACTTCGACCAGAGAAGATATGCTAATTGTACGTATTGCTAAACAAGACCCATTTAAAGGCTCCAACCAGATTAAAAATTTATTTTTTTTGCCTGATGACCCTAGAAACGTCTCGTCAAGACTGGTACGCCGTAGATTAGTGGAAGCAAAATTGTTTGGGAGGGTGTCTCGAAAGGTACCGCTAAAAATATTAGGGTCAAATATCTTGTATAATGTTAAGTTCCGTTGGTAGTGTTTCTAATTATATGTCCACCACTGTATATATGAAATATGAGTGTATGTAATACAGCCGATTCCATCTTTTAAGAAAGCATGTGATATTTACCCACGAAATAAAAGAAATCCAATTAGATTGATAATAGAACAAACCAAAAGAATACAACAGTATGACAAGAGTTTTTTGGTTATGTGCGTTAAAATATATAATAAATTGCCCAAAGATATCAAACAAGGTAATATAAAATTATATAAAATTAAATTGCGTGAATGGTTAATTGAGCACGAATTCTATAATCTCAAGGAGTTTTTTGACATGAAATAATTATTTTATGTTAATTAAATTATTATTGGTTTGTTGTTGTTAAGATTTGTTAGAATTGTTTTATTTTATGTAATTTTACTATATTTTTTTATTCTAATGAAATTTGATTTGATTTGGTGATCTGTATATTTGCATGCCAGTTGTAACTTGGTGAAACATGATTATACTCCTATTAATATTATTGTCATCTTATATACCATGTTTGAGGCAAATAAAGAATTTATTTATTTATTATTTATCTATGGAATATTAATAACATAATAGTTCTAATATTAGGCCATCTACACTCTGACGTGCGTGTTGATGGGTTTTTTAACGACTGCCATCTTACGAAAAAACAAAATCAACGGTTTAACGGGCCTTACAAAGCACGGAGAAGCATAAGACCAGACATTGCTAAAGATATTTAACCCTCTAACCGCCCGGATTTTAAGCTTTTGCCGTGCCCCAAACGAGCACCCGGTATACATCGAATAATAAATACCATCGGATAGGGTTAATACGTAATACGCTTATATCTATTATGGTATCAAAGTTAGGGTCGTATATATACGAATCAGGCTCTAAAATATTTGTTGGGTAAATCCGCCTCTGGCTGCTAAAGGATAATTTGCAAGTTTGCAATGTTACTCGCAAACCGCTGCGCCATTAAGCTCCTCCATGACAGAAGGGGTTCAACAAAACACTTAATTAATTAACTGACTTACAAAACAATAATTTATCTTATTTATCCGTTATTTATAACGGATGACGACATAGGGCTATGCTTAGTGATGCAAGAAGAAGAAAAACATTTATCAACAACACACATACATAATACACAAAAAAGAGGCAGACATTATACACACAAGAGAAAAATAAGATGAAACAAAAAAAAGAAAAGTAAGAGTGTAAAGTTAATTCGAAACTTAGTATAATTTATAAATTTTTAATCCTCACGACTAGACCTATGCCCGTTTTCACCAACACGCACTTAAATATAAGGGACCCCTAAGTGGTCTTTAGGGGGCTCTTAGCAAGAAATCCTTTTTCACCAACGTTTAGGTGTCACCTAAAGTCTTAGGAGGCCTCTTAACTTTAGGGGGTCGATATTTCGCCCCCTAACCGGTCCCTAACGATAAGTGTCCGATCGCGTCCTGTTTGCGTGGTATTTTTTGAAAGCAAACGTCTACTTGGTCTCTACACACCGACTTTACTATTTATAAAAAAAATAGTGAAGATACCAAAAAGAACGAGGTGCTATAGCGAGTAGCATATCTCTTAGGAGACAGTGGATATCCTATAAAGTCAAATAATAATAAAATGATTTCAAATCATATCAAATGATATTGACACTTCTTTCTTTCCTCTATTTCAAGGCAAAGGTATTCCACCGTTACAGTTTACTTACTCAAATGTTCTATTTTTATTATTATTTTACGTAAGGATATCTCCAAAACATATAAAACATGTTTTATACATTTAATTGACTTTCTATTCAATTATTATCACTGTAAATCACAGGTAAAAGGTATTTTTTAATTTATCGGTAATACATCGATATTGTAAGCCCTAAATAGAAAAAAACTAACTGTTACTTACTTAGGAGACCCTTTACTAAGCAACACTTAACATGGTGAAAACGAATTTAGGTAAGAGCCAGATTTGGGGGGACTCTTAATTTAAGAGTTACTTAGCTTGTTGGTGAAAACGGGCATTAGTCTTTTAACCCTCAAGTTTTCGAGTCAAAAGACTAAAATGAAGGCTTATTTGAGTCGAAGTCTTAAATCACGCTGAATGCGTGCGAGACATAAAACTAGGTCGTATCCTAACAGGCTTTTAAAACCTTCAAGGACTCGCGCATTAAAATGCTCGAGAGTCGAGGGCCTCGTAAGGCGTATGCGTTGTATAGCAGTTTTATTATACAGGTATTGTAATTAAAACAATGGAAACTCTTTTTAATTAGACTTGAGTTGTATAAAATGAAGTCGATTAGTTCTTAAGGCCATGAAGGACTGAGTCTTTTCTTTGCATCACAAACTATGCTACGGATTTACCATCTACGAGGGGCATCTACCAATCTACGTGGTGGTGGCTGTCACTGAGGTACGAGAAAAGAGGAGCGAAGTGAAATCATTGGTCACCTGCACACGCTCCACTGTCAATATTTCGTCTACTAAAGGCACCGTACAGACGCATCCGATTCTGACTCTGACGAGGGTACGTACAAGTGACCCGACTCAATGTACTAACGCTTGACACGAGTTTTCAATAAACCCTTTCTGTCTGTAAACTCCCTAAAAATGTTCTCATTATGTTGTATGGAGGATGCCGGCGTAATACTGGCGTGGATGAAACTTGAGTGTATTTGAATTAAAATTCTAAACGCAGTGTACCGAATTGCGACCACCGGTACTTGGTTTCTTTAATATATATCGTGGCTTAGCTACTGCTTTCGTTGTGAATTTAATTATTTTATAAATTGTGGGATATTGTAAAATGAAAGATGCGTGTCTGTTAAAATTCGTAAAGTGTGTATTCATAAATTAATTTAAAATATTACATCAATCGAGGAGAGAGGGGTTGGGGACAATGTAGTGCTACCAATGGCAGTGTCGGTTCGATTCCCACGTGATGTAACGCGAAGATGATTGGCGATCAAAGGGTGGGTGAAAGCGGAAATTGGAGTTTAGTGGCTAGAACATTCCAGACCAATGTAGATTAGCCAATCCCAAACATGCCCCCGGCCTTGGAAGCGGTTGCTTTCAATGCTCCTGATGACTCGGAGACTCCTCGTCGTGTAAGAGAGGGCAGATCTTGGCGTAGGCACGTCGAACAACGCCCGAATTGGTTTGTATATCTGCCACTCTTGCAATGCCGTCCTTGCCCGGGATGGTTCTGACTACTCGTCCCAAGCTCCACTTCAAAGGCGGCAGGTTATTGTCCTTGAGTAGTACAAGGGTGTTGATCTTCAGTTGTGATTTGTTATCGGTCCACTTAGTCCGCACCTGCTACTCAGACACATATTCTTTGGACCAACGGGTCCAAAAATGCTGGCGTATTTGCTCCACCATCTGATGACGCTTTAGGCGATGCGCAGGAACGTCGCTGAGATCGTCGCAAACTGGCGCAGTCAGTGGCCGACCAACCAGAAAGTGAGCTGGAGTCAGAGGAGAGAGGTCTTTAGGATCTGGGGAAAGCGGAGAAAGCGGTCTGGAGTTAAGGACAGCTTCGATTTGTGATAACACTGTACTAAACTCCTCAAAAGTGAGATGCGCATTGCCTACAACCCGACGTAGATGATATTTGCAAGATTTAACTCCTGCCTCCCACAGACCACCAAAATGGGGTGAATAAGGGGGAATAAATGAAAATTTGATTTGTTGACTAGCGGCATATTCTATTATATTCGAGTCACATCTGTGTAAAAAATCTGAGAGGCTATTCATTAAGCCTACAAAGTTCCGACCATTATCCGAAAATATTTCTAATGGTTTGCCGCGCCGCGAAATAAATCTATTGAGCGCTAGTGAATATGCCTCAGTAGTGAGATCTGTGACTAACTCCAAATGAACTGCACGCGTCACGAAACACACAAACAAGCAAATGTATGCCTTTAAAGTCCTAGCCCCCTTTCCCTTACGGTTAAGTATGAGCACTGGCCCACAGTAATCCACTCCGCATCGTATGAATGGAAAACTTGGCGAGATTCTTTCTTTAGGCAAGTTGCCCATAGGGGGCGTCAATGTCTTACCCTTCATACGTTTACACGTTACACAATCTACAACAACTTGTCTTACTAAACTTCTGCCACCAAGAGGCCACCAGGTTTCGCGTAAATTATATAATAATGCCTGGGGTCCAGCGTGGAGAAGCCGCAGGTGCTCACTGCGAAACAACAACCGCGTAAAATAATGTTTACTACCTAACAAGATCGGGTGCATTTTATTGTAACAAAATTGGCTTGAATTTCCTAAACGGCCACCCACACGTATTATCTTATCACTATCTATAAACAAATTTAATTTACTTAAATTATTTTTACGCTTTATTTGAAATCCATTAAGTAAAAGAGAATATTCAGTAGGAAAACTTTCCAACTGGGACCAACAAATCAATGTTTTTTCCGATTTGTTTAACTCGTCAACACTAATGACGCCTGTCCGTCGGTTATTTTTATTGCGAGCATTGTTTATGAAACGCAACACAAATGCTACAGCACGCCTCATACGGTTAAACTGTGAAAAACGCTTAAACGGGAACAGCGTTGTGCCTGACGAGTCTCGTGTTACGAAAGACGAAATAGGCGATCTAATTTCAGGAAGGTCCTCATCAGTATCCGGAACAGTATGATCGGCTAGTGAGAAACTAGGGCTTCGTAAAAAATCTGGACCCTCCCACCATAAAGTAGAAGACGAAAGTTCATCTAAACTACAACCACGAGAAGCCAGATCAGCTGGATTATCCTTGCTACGGACGTGACGCCAAATAACATCGTTTGCTAGTTCATGAATCTCAACCGATCTATTTTGGACAAAAGTTTTTAATTTATTCGGCGCCATGCGCAGCCAGCCTAAGACTATGGTCGAGTCAGTCCAAAAAACGGTATTATTAATCGTACAATTAAGTGAACTCCGCACTTTATCTAACAGCTTAGCACCGAGTAAAGCACCACACAGTTCGAGCCTTGGTATGCTGACCGGTTTTAATGGGGCGACCTTAGCCTTAGAAAAAAGCAATCTAACTGTTATAGTTTGGTCTTTATTCATACTGCGAATATAAATACACGCGCCGTACGCGCTCTGCGACGCATCGCTAAAAACATGAAGCTCAATAGACATAGGTTCGCTGCCTATAGCATGGCGCGGGACTCGAATCGTACTGAGCCCTTGCAACGAAATAACAAACCGGTTCCACGTTCGCGCGACGCTAGGCGGGACTACTAGCCCAAGAACTTTCCGATATTTTTGTAAAAAACTCAATAACAGGCCAATTTTTTGTAAACGGCCATTAAATATAATTTTAAGAGACTATATTTTTGAATCCAACAATATCTCACATTGGAAGGTATCAAAAAAAAGTTATACCCCGAAAGTGGTGCAATTTTACAGCAAATATGCTATCACCGATTTTATCGTGAAAATGTGTTTATGTTGACCATATCTAAAGCACCAAAGTCGAAATCCATAAAGATATAAAACGGGAAACTAATACTTTAGGAAAAAGTCGGTTGTTTCACTAACTGCACAATGTACTCAAAGAAAATAATAATAACAGGTTTTTTTAGGTTGTTTTCTACAACAAATAATGTTTTAATAAACTTTTTTTCAAAATCCAACATTATTTTTATTTGGGTAGTAGGTAATTTTTATTCACCTTTTTACACAGGCAGCAAAAAACTATCAGTTTTAAATTTAGGTAGACTTTTAATATTAAGCTTAGATAACACCATGAGACTTAAAATCCACCGAAAATTAATGATATTTCTAAATTTCTAAAAGTACGTAAACAGATTTGGACTTTAGCGTTTTACAGTAAGTATCATTTTAGAACGCTCGCTTACGCTGCCCAGCCCGCTGCCACCGCGCCGCGCCGCCGTTGCCGGTACCTACGTACGAGAAGTAATCATACAGGGCCGGATTCTGTACTTAATACAATTGACACGGTATTTTGAAACGAGGTGGTAACTCTTGTCGACTCTATGTTTTTTTAACCGACTTCCAAAAAAGGAGGAGGTTCTCAAGTCGACTGTATGTTTTTTTTTAATTTTATTACCGCATAACTGTCATTTATGAACCGATTTTGAAAATTCGTTGGTTTTAGTTTGGTCCTCATTCATTTCTTTACAATCGGCTTAGTACTTTGATCCTTCTTGTAGGTACTAGAATAACATTATAGGTATTATTATATGTATATTATATAATATTACCGTGTAATAAATAGTAATGTAATATAATAATGTATATGTAATGTATATATGTATGTAATGTATGTATGTATGTAATGTATATATGTATGTAATGTATGTAATGTATATATAATGTATATATAATGTAATATAATAATAAATATAATAGTACATTTTATTACCGTGACTGTTGTCGAGCGCAACCATTTTCAATGCCGGCTTTCCACGAAGAAGGGATTTATAATTACTTTTGAAATAAACAAGGTCAATGAATGGTCAGTGCAAATTTTAAATTATATTTATTTTGTTGATCTATAGTCACTAAAAGCAATAAATAAAATCCTTTTTTACAAAAAATTTAAACCGACTTTCAAAAACAAAACTCAAAATGAAAAAAATAATATTGTCTTTCAATGGACCTCTTATCCATATACTTAAACCATTTTGAAGTCGGTTTTTATTTTTCATAGGTTTACTAGTTAATTCATACCTATGAATTTAGGTAAATAGATTATTTCTGATAGTTGATGTTGAAGGTAATATTTAAGAACATGAGTAAATATACTCATGTGATTTAGGTACCTATAAAAAGAAAAGACTTATAGGTAATTTCAATCAAGTTTGTTTTATTACAAAGAAATTATAATATGTACTTATAAAAAGGAACATTTATCATTTGGTTATTTTGACATATCAATAAAAAAAATTAAATGTAGGACTACAAACTTACTTATTTACGTACTTATTTATAGATATTAATATTCAGTATTGACATTCAGTTCGAAAGTACCAAGTAACAAAAAGTAAAGTAACGAAAACTCTTAAACAATTACAGTGCAAATCAAACTAAATGGCGGCTGTGAAGTTAGGCTCACGTGGCTTCGCGATACTTAATTTAGGTGTCAGCGGTTAGAAGAGGTGCGGGGCATACTTTTACGCATAACGCGGCTAATTTCACAGTCGTCATTTAGTTTGATTCGCACTGTACCTACCTCAACGCAAAACCTAAATGTAAGCATACTAGTCGGATGCGTTGTATACGTGTGTGTTTGTGCGTGAAAGGAGATAAGGTGTGTGTGTGTGTGTGTGTGTGTGTGTGTGTGTGTGTGGGGGGGGGGGGTGTGTTTGTGTGTGTATGTGTAAGGAGATAGATATACGAGTATGTGTGTGAGAGAAAAAGTGTGTACTACCTAGCCCTACGACAATAAGTCTTGGGATCGGCCGGCTTATAAAGCCACTATGTAGGTGTAAATATGAGTGTGTGTGTTTATAGCACTACTCATCAGTGCCAGATTCCCATGGTTCAATTACTACTACTACGTCGTCAGATTGTGTATCATTTGGATTAACATCTGACTCTGCATCAGATTGCGTATCATCATTTTCTTCTTCATCATTCTCAATATTTATAAAAATAACTTCATCATCTGATGAGTCATCAGATTTGTCGTAAGAATACAGTCTATGACAGTCGTTACCTGTACAATTGACACATAAGTCTGTACAATGTAAGCCACACTTCTTGCACGTGCAATTATAACTGCAAGATTTTTTACATCGGCAAAAAATAATATCTAATATTTCTGTTGGGGCTGCTTCTAGCGTTTTTTGAATGGGCGTCAATATTTCTTCCTGCAAGGCCCATCCCCATTCAGTGGGGATCTTGTGATTGCCCAGCCATTTTTGAACTTGATGGTATACTCGGTAGCAATGTTGAGTGGCTGCGTCTTTTGTCGGTGGGAGGTTTGCCATATTAAAAGATGTTTTTATAGTTGCTTGTGCGAAGCGATCATACCGCATTGTGTTTAATGATTTAGATGAATGACCGTATAATTTACATAAAAAAATTTCACCTGCTTCTGCTATTGCTTTGGGATCCGCTGCAGAATTATTATAAACTTTAAGGAGTTCTCTTAACTCCATGTCTCTCTTTAACACTCCAACACATTTTTTTTTCCCAACACGATACAACGCTGATGTTGTATCGCAGCCAGATATCGCATGTAAAAACAATATGTTATCTGTTAGTGAAGCTTCAATGAAACTTTTTGAGTTGTAAAATCTTGTTGGGATTTTGCCTCTGCTAGGTTTCATCAAATATACATTGGAATGTGGACACGTTGTTAAAATAACTAAAAGGTCTATATCTTCTCCCACCACAAAGACAACTTCATTGAAAACAGCTTCTTGAGCAGCTGTAGATATGATCAATGTGTCAGCATCGTCATCACTTTGGTATGTCCTGATTCCAGCTTTATCAAATCGCTCTCGGAGCATTGATATCAGCAATGCCTTATTTTTATCATTACCTAATAGTTTTTCTTGAGGAACAGTTAACAATGTATTTTCGTCAAAAGTTATTTCGACATATGTGTTCGCTCTTGTTCTTCGAACTCGCTCTGCATATTTTGTATTATTTTCCTTGTTCTCATAGCCATCAAATACTACAATTCCATTTCCAAAATGCTTTTTTACATAATTGATATATGTCTCACAAATCTCTCGAAAAGATATTCCTCTCCGCCAAACCACTTTATGTAGCAAGTACCCTCCATCAACAACATATTTCTTATTATTAGATTCTGGAACATTATCTATTGGCTGAAACAAATCATATAGTGAAGATTTTCTTGTTTTTCTCATACCATATTCATCAAAAAGCGATAGAGGATATGGGCTAAGTTCATGGCAAAAGTAAGTTTTTAACTCCTCTTGACTCTTTTTAGTAAAACATATTCTCCTCATTATTGATTCAGGGTCTATTGATAGCTTTTCATTGGTGTTTAACTTGATACATGATGTCATATGCTGAAGAGGGAGAACTCGATCTTTGCGGGAAAATTTAACGTCATTGTAGTTTGATCCAACTTTAGCTTGCATTATACCATTTCCAACATCACGTGCTTTATGACAATTTATTTTGTTGTTCCCGACAATACCTTTACTGAGACAAACTAAATTTTCTGTACAACGGAACGGATCACGAGTATTGAGCCAGTTGTATAGCTTTAAAATATCGGAATTATCACGTATGATTCTGGAGTTTGAAGAGTCCATATGTTGTTCGCTAGTTTTTCCTTCAACATTGCAGAATTCTTCAAGTTTCTCCGTTATTTTTTGTACCACCGGCAAACTTAATATCCATTTCGATATAACGCTGTCACTTACTCCTCTTCCGTGAGTGAGACCGCCTGTACTTTTCATTGATCGCATAAGCGTTTGCTCAATGGTCATATCAGACCAAACGCCTGACCAAAATTTATTTGTACGCCTAATCGTAAAAAAGCTATTTGTAAACTTTCGGTGTTCTTCCATTGACATTTTTTTATGTATATTGTACATATCATCTAAGTATATCGATACACATTTTGCGTAGTGAAAATGGCCGGCTGAATTAAAATATGGTAACATTAACTTAAGACTTTCCAAGTGCAAGTCCCAATTTCCTGAACGTTCCGCCTCAATAAATTTCTTGACCAATGTTGTCATCTCAAAATATTGAACCCAAAGTTCAGCAGTTGGACCATTGCTCCGAAGCTTGGATAAAGCCTCATCAATTTTAATTGGAAATGAATTAATGGTTTGAAATTTATCTTTTTCATCTATGTTATGTATTGCTGTTTCAATGTCAATTTTATCATCTAGAGAAAGGTCTAACGTTTTGGACAATATTTTATACAGTGCTGCATTCGTTAATACGTGCGCTCGCACTGCTCTGGAATATGAATGGCCAGCTAGCATTTTGTCTATAGAATTCGTAGCATATATACAATCCCAAAGTTCTTTCAAACCACTTTCCTTCATTATGTAACCTATAGCTCCCATAAACGACATGAGCGTATGAAACCCACCGAGTCTTAGTACTACGTTTTTGAGATCGTCATCTGTCGAGCAGTGGAGGATTTCCTGTGCCTTTTGGTAAAGGGGCTGGTCATAAGTCACAATACATGCCTGCATACCTGCTTCACGCGATTTTTCTGCAGCCATTTTTAACGAAGTGTAAATCGTGTCATACTCTGTAGACGGAGCGTTGATGAAAGGAAGGAACGTAATGTTAGACATATAAAAATCTGATCTTTCGGTAACTTTTTCCATGAAATGGCTCCAGCCGGAAATATCAGGAAATTCTGCAGCTTTAGCGTGCAGCCACAAGCAGTCCGCGACAGTCGGTAAAATAGGATCATTACAACAGTAACTTGGAATTATTTTGTTCTTGAGTTGCGAGTCACTTTTTTTATAAAAACAATTTTTGGGCACGTGACCATAATGCCCTATAACGGTAGCTACTGGAATTTTATTTACGCGCACAATTGATTGTGAAGTATCTTCCGCCATTGGAGTATTGCATTGTATACCTCCCATGACATGAAAAGTATTTAGACCATCTAATGTTCGCACGTTAAAATCGGCATTATCAAAAGAAAACTGAACAAACTCTGGCAAATGATGTGGTTGTGGGTGGATAATTGCAGAAGTTTCGAAACGTAAAACTTCCTTGTAATTTGTACAATATCCGAAACTAGATAGTAGGTCTATTAAATATCTAGACGCATATTTATGATGCAACAAGATTCCAATCCCTATCAACAAAGGCGATTTGAAAGTTTTAGGTCGCAGTAGTGATATGATTGAATGAGATATGGCAATCTTTTTCTGTAAATTATTACTGCCGCCATCTATTTCATTTGTCAAAGAATTAAGTAAGACTGTTAAACTCTTCGGTACAGAATTTTCGACGTCGTTTAAAAAATCATTTGGTGCTGGATAAGTGGCGGATTCATATACTTGTGACCTAATATCGTTTCTTATGATAGTGCCCGCTGCCTGTACTATTCGTAGCTTTTCAATTTCATTATTTGTATTTCTGTTTGTGTACCAGCTATCCCGTAGAATTTCGTGGCATGTCGATACGAAACACAATACCCTCACTTTTCTACGAGTATTGGTAATTATTATATTATCGCCGTATTTTTCACGAAGTTTCCGCATCAGCGTTCTGTCGTCAATCTGGTCAAGATTTAATATCGTCTTCATTTCCTCGATTATATGCTGTGAGTCGTCATGATTCTCCAGGTAATTGTATACTAGTGACATTTGATCTTGTATGTCCGTAGATGTTGGTCGTCCTCTCTTTTGACCAGCATTACTAACTGGATTAAAAAATAATGCAAGGCATCTTCTGTGATATCTAGCCTCTTCTTGTATTAAATTGATGTTTTGAATACGTTGCAGGACCTGAAAAAAATATTGATAAGTAGTACACAGAAGCTACTCCAAGTTCAATAATACACCGTAATTTCTTAGTCTAAATCTCTCAAATCAATCACATTTTATTTAAGTACTTGCTGAACCAGCAAACATTGTCCTGCCCGTTTTCCTACCTCTACCCTACGCCTACCCTACACCTACTATACACCTACTCTACACCTACCCTACCCTACTCCACCCTACCATACACTTTTTTTCTCAAAGAGTTTTAGCGAGACTAACGAACAGCAATTAATTTTTGTTTATAGATATGAAGAAAGTGTATAATATAAAGCCTTATTAATATTCGCGTAGTCTACGTTGACAACTGACAAGTTCTGGAGTGGTCTCCGGTAGGAAGGGTAAAGGTCTTGGCCCACTATAACTGCACCGCTACAGCACGGCTCCAACCCAGAATATAGCTTGTCATTCAAATCAGAGCATTAAATCTTGTGTCGTAAAATCGTCGTCGGCTTTTTTATAGTTTGATTGACATTTAAATGCTGGGTTGGAGCGGTACTGTTGCGGCGGTACTGTGGCGGTACCGTTATAGTGTGCCATGCCCTTAAGGCAGTTAACACACTGCCACGCACCACGCAGCGTAGCGCGTGAATGCATGTTCTAACGTTGCTTGTAAGTATCTCCGTTTATATAGAAAACACGCACAGTCCAATACACAGTAAATGCATCCACGCAGATTACGCGCCTACATATCTACAAGCACGTAGGTGCGTCGACACGCAACATGCAACGTGGTGAGTGGCAGTGTGTTAATCGCCTTAGTTAGCAATCCGTATCATATCAAAGCTATCGACTATTGAACGAACACTAAATATTCAACTGATTTTTCTTAATACGTCCCTGAACTTGCATATTATTTGTTACTTTTGCTTACCTACCCTATTTAACCGTAAAACTTATCTACCTAAACAGCAAAGACATAAGGTAGGTAATCTTGGTGTCGGAGGCCAAAATCCACTTCGGGTCGCTGAGCCAGCGTAGGTAGTGAGTAAGTAGGTAAGTAAGGTAAGGTAAGTTAGGTACTTTCTTTTTATACATAGTACTCTGTGGTAGGTACTAACTTGTAGGTTAAGGTGACCTTTGCTCCAATTCTTATGAATGATTGGCTGGATTTGAACGAGTCGTACCTAGGTAATGAATGACAAAAGCCGGCAATCAGGTAGGTACCTATCTTTACTATCTACCTAGCTGGTTGGTTAGGTAAAACTTATGGAATGGCGATGGCAGTATAAATAGATAAATAGACTTATAGGCACCCAGTATGCCTAAGTACTTACCTCAGAGCTCCACTCATCTCCACGATTGGTGCATCTTATTACGAGGTTACTTTTCGTTAATTCACTCTGTACTTTTGAGACACTGTTGCGCAATTTAATAGATTTCTTTTTTTCTTCTTCCTCAAACCGCAAAGATGCATCGCCGCAACAAAAAAAGCATGTAGACTTGTAATCAAAATTTGGCGGCGTTTGCGGTGTCTCACCGGCTGCCACGCGTTTTGCAACAGCTTCAAGCAATTTCGGGTTTGTGTATGCTTTCCTGCATTTTTTATGTAATTTAATACTGCTTAAATTTTGGGATCTTGCAAACAATCCATCCAGTCTTATTTCACTTGATTCATATAGTCTTTCCAGGCCTTTCTCGCCGACAAGCACGACATCAAAACACATTGAACAATTGCATATTCTGCATTTTTCTGAACTCATCTTCTCATCTAAACTTCTGTGCCTACTACAGGTACCTTTAAGATTTTTTTACACTTTTAAGACAAAAATAGTAAACAGTGCGCTCGCGACTCCGTAATCAAAACAAGTATGAACACGCCCCGCGCCCCGTACAGAGCCTGTGACGTTGCCTTGCCACTCCCCGCGAGCGCGCTCCCTACCCCTCGCAACCCTTTGCTTCGACAAATCGATTTGTACATTGTTTCTTAATGTTTTTACGGTGGATTTTAATTTTGAATGATATAATTTGACCTTTATGAAAAGTCTACTTAGTTTTTCTGACAGCTATATTTTTTTCACCAGTATTTTATCACCACTAAAGTCATTTTCAATTATCGTTATATATTCAAATTGGATTTAGTACATTACGTGTTAATGGAAACAAATGAAACAAAAGTAATTTAAAACTGATCTGATAGCATTTTTAACATAGGTGTAATGCCACTTTCGAGTTTACGTAGAGAGTTTTTTTAAGTTTATCTGTTTTTCATTTACATATATAGGAGGATTATATACTTTTACGAAAGATAATAAATAAAGGTATTCAAATGTAAAGTAAAGAATATTTATACCATTTTTGCCCATTTTTTATAGATTTTTTATAGCTTTGTATTTGTTTTTTTTTAATTTCGCTGTCACAAAAATTGGTGGATTACTAATGAATTATTTAATTAACTAGATAATCTAATTTTTTATGTTAAGAAATTACTGAAATAGAATTATTGTTGAGTCTCCATATAGCGAATTAGTTTGGCTCTCGGGCTACACGGCCCAGTGCGG
>OY720028.1:11502873-11727215 GCA_963082485.1 Eudonia mercurella
TTAGCTAAGTTTAAACTAAATTATAGTTTTTATTATTATTTGGATTTTTATAGTTTTGACGTAAATAAGTGCCTGTGAAGGACAAGGCATTTTTATTGAATAAATGATTGGACTTGGACTTTTACAAAAGAGATCGGTGGGACACCGCCAAAGACCATAAGCATGGAAAGATTTGAAGGAGACCTTTGCCCAGCAGTAGGGCTATATAAGTCATAATAACAAATCCCATCTGACCTAAATCTATTCATAAATTATCAGGTTACACACGATTGTGAATCAGTCAAAATATTATGTGAACTGAATAATATTGTAGTCCCACGACGATAAATGTAAACGCAAATAATTTTTACAAGCATTTCGTAATTTGAGAAACGATGTATCTACAAACAGTTCCATAAATCATCTTTACCTGAAGCGTGCGATATTTTAAAACGAATATTATTTCATGCTTAACCCGCGAGCTATTTTTATTCTGTTTAAAGAAACAGATCGTGGATCTTGGTAAAGTTTAACATTTACAATTCCTTCCTATCGTGTCCCATGGCTACTTTCACGGCCCCCGAACTAGCCAAGTTCTAGGTAGCGTCAGTGGCTTTCATAACGTTTTCCACTTCTTTCTAGGACAGCAGATGTTGCCTTGCCTTGACCCTGAGACAGAGCATCGCAGTCGGATCTCGTGGTATAGCCTCAAACATAATTTCACTTGAAGGGCCCCCAACCCTAACGCATGGATTTACAAATATGTTTCAACCTTACATATAAATAAAAACAATTATTCTAACGCTTTGACGTTACTACAATCCTTTATTACCCATAGGTTAAAATCCGGCTCGAAGGACCACGTAAAAGTCGAAGTTATATTGTGATAAGGTTTGTTCGTTCAATCGTGGTAATTCATTGGTTGGCCAGACTTATAGTAAAAAAACGTATTTATATAGCTATGATAGATGACAAATATACTGCCATCTATGTACTCGTACAAGTAAATATATACTGCTATATATACTGTCAATATAAGGTATGTCACTGTTGAAAATCTTTTTACATACCAAAAAACTTATTTGATATTAGTAGCCTATTTAAGCACTCTTGAATAAAATACATGAAAAGTTTGAACGCGTATTTAATACATTGAAAACATCAGACATCTTCAATATCACTACAAATCGCAGTCGTCGCCAAAAGATTAATAACAAGGGAAACTAGTCGCATGCCACATGTTGCTCCTCTCGTCTCGGGCGGTGCATCAAGCCGCGCGTCGGGCGCGTTGGGCGGACTGGCGGCAGGGCGGGCCGCCCGCCCGCGCCCAGTGCCAGGCCGACCGCCGAGCAGAGCGCACGCCGCGCCGCGCACGCACCCACGCACCCGCCGGTACGCGCTCACAAACACACGCACGCTAACCCCCACCCCAACCCACCCTCACTCGCCCCCACTCGCCCCGCCTCGCCCCGCGCACCCGATACTTATTGCGCGGTGCACATTAATCTCAACGGATCCAAATTCAATTTTCAAACCTCACACTCACACGGCGCAATAAGTATCCCACAAGTAGTCTGCATGCGTTTTCTTTTAATCATAATTTTAACTTTGTCCTTTTCAAATCATAATTTTAGATTAACTATTTATGTACTTTACTGAAGTGAATATTTAAGTCGTTTTAGTTGGAAATTCGCAAATGTTTACTTTACACGAGCGGAGATGATAGCAGCTAATGTTTGTTTATGTTGATGGCCAATTTAAACGACGCGATGGTAATTAAATGCAGCGTACATAAAACAACGTACTTAAAATCTCTAGCATTTGAGACAATTATACTTCCCCGTTAAGAACCAATTTTTATATTAGCGAATGTATATACACTTAATGACAATTTTTAAATTAGTATAAACACTAGTTTTTTAGGCACCTCCCTTTTGTAACCCTTAATTAACAACCACTTTTCAAACACATAACTTCAGTGGAAAAGCGTTAAAAGTGAATAAAAGAACAATAAACCTAAAAGAGCAATTTAAAATTTACCTCAAAAAGTTATGAAAGTACTCTTGATTGCGCCGAGAGCACTCAACATCGAGCCAAAGGCGTGTGGACGTAAAACGCCCTAAGTCAATAAATTTACGTTTGGAGACCGCAATTTCCGCTACAGCTTTTTTGGATAATAAAAATAAATTATGATTGAAATACATAAAACAAAAAAATATTTAAGCAAAACGAATGAATACTACATTTTTTTTATTTGTGTAAAATAAGAAAATAAGAACCTTAATACTTTCACTATTGATTTTTTATTTAACAAAACCGTAAAATTCTAAAAATCATTATATTTTCACTACAGACAAAGCTTCAGCTTGCCGCCCGCCGCCATTTTAATCGTTCACTTACAACCTTGTAAAATTGAAACCTACTTTCAAAAATCATCATAGGATCAGCTTTTAATTTACTCTATCTATACTCATATGATCATACAGAACTACGAGGATTTGTGAAAACATCGATCGTTAACTTTTAGAAACTCAAAAATAGATGTGCGTATGAAAACAAATAGTGATACTCAAAATGTATTTCGCTAACGCTTCGTTCACATAAACGTTTTTATTAACATTATGATGTCATGAACGCTACGATGTGGTTTTACTTATTATCGAGCGATCAACAGCGAGATTTAAAAACCCCTTTTTTGTATTTTACTGAAAGAGATTTAAAAACCTGCACAGTTGTTTCAAGCCACCCAATATGGCATTGCTTGCTTTTACGCCTGCAATCTTATGATAGGAGGAAAATCTAGAACACATTTTTACACAACACACCCAACCGGGTTCCATGCTCTCGGAAGATGGCTAGTACGACAATTGCCGACATCGTCAACGACAATATTATCGATGTGGAAGACTATTATGTGACGTACTAGTTCCATTCAATAATCCATGTAGCTGAAACAGTTCCACTCGCCCAATTTCCATGCAAATGAGCGAAGATTTTGACGCTTCAATCCTATTAACTACTTAGTTTACTTTAATGCCTCTCACTAGATTCCGTTCCGTTCCAGTCTGAGTAAAGTTTTTAAGCGATCATTAAGTTGCTGGTGATAAATTTTAGCAACTTTAAATCTTTAAGTTTTTCTCTTTCAATTAGTGGATTTAAAATTACATTTCATCTTTTACTAGCCCTGTTTCTTTCTATATTCCGTTACATTTATTTCTTGAAAAACTTTCTAATACAATTGTGGTTTATTATTAGCAATTTCATAAGCTGTGTGAGACTATAATGCGTTGCAACCTGTAATATTCTAGATAATGGTACCTTAACTCTATTAGCTGGCCGCAACAATGTCAAGTATTGTATAGAGACTACGAGTATATGACATTCATACTACATAACCTTCAACAAGCTAATTCACTTGCAGTGATTAAGAAGGAAGATAAGATATATAATATAAAAAAGTGTTGTGTAGGCCCAGCATATGGCTATATTTTACTAATGGAGCATAATTGAAATAATTGAAATCTGTGTTATAAAATATAAAAGCAAAAACTTTATCATCTTACACAATAATTCATTAAGTTTTTTGACCCTCGTTTCGTTCCTAATAAGCCTCCTAAAACATAATATACGAGTTGTGGACAAAAGGCACCGTATGGCCCGTAAAATCCAATGTTGGGGCGGTATCGGTCCACGCGATAAAACATTGCCATTAACCAAACAATTACTTTAGCCTTCAACGAGGGGAGAGCATTTTCTACTTCCTAAGTTCCAATTTTTTAAATCTTTAAATTAAGTAAGTAGGGGTTTGCTTTTCCATCTCCATCTCAACCGTTTGTACGTGTTCTCTTTTTCTTCTCTTAGTAAATACGGATAATAGTGTAGCTAATGTTTATTAAATAAAAGTTTAGTAAATGTTTAATACAATTTCACTTAACTTTAAAATCGACGACATTTTGTACAACTTCCTCCCTATTTCTTGTAATTTCGAATTTCTACATATAGACTCAACAAGATTCCACTCCTCTATATCTTAAAGTAATTTAAATCTTCATTCCTTCTACATTTGCGATAGAAAGTGACATTTTCGTGATTAGAATATATTCGTGAAACGTTTCGACGTGTGTGTTCTTTTTTAGTTTTACACTCGGTCGTACATACCGAACACTTTTAACCATTTCAGTTTCACACTAAAACTTTTAACGGTTATTACATTAATATAACAAACAAAAAACGCATAAAATGTATAACGTCGGATGTTAGATCTACAGAACTATGACGTGTTATGTCTTTTTACGAAATATTAAAACGAGTACAACAGCCTATGGTATACTAGCTTTCGCTCGCAGCTTCGCCCGTGTTTATTCCTATTCGTCTTTATAACGTGACTACGGAGTCTTTGTTTTTGATAATGATAAAAAGTAGTTTAGTGACATCATTATCATCATCATCATCATCATCATCATCAGTCCATAGTGTCAGGGTCTTTAAAACAATCTTTATGTGAAAAATCACGTTGATACATTGCTCCTATAGACGTGAACAAAGTACAAACAAACACACATTTTGTAAAATATTAGTTTGATTTTTTTTACATTTTTAAGGTTAAATCATTATGTTATC
Organism: Eudonia mercurella; assembly: GCA_963082485.1. Taxonomy (NCBI): domain Eukaryota; kingdom Metazoa; phylum Arthropoda; class Insecta; order Lepidoptera; family Crambidae; genus Eudonia; species Eudonia mercurella. Next base: position 11,507,473 of record OY720028.1, read on the forward strand.
CTGACGTCTCCAACCCAAGTCCAATCCGCATTAAAGTGTTTCATTTCCATGTTTAGTGTTCGCGATAACTTTATAAAGCAAAGATGCTTTTACATGATGACTATAAAGTATTCCTTTGATACATAAAGTACTACAAATATGAAAACCTTTTGAAGTGTGGCTAGTGCCCAGTGATACGTGTTTGCTTTACGGATCTTCACGGATAAGTCCCGTTTAATGATAATCTTGCTCGACAGCGCTGAAGTAATCTCCACTGAGTGTTTCAAAAGGTAAATTGGTTGGTGCCGGAATATGTTTTAAGTGAAAAGTGTAACAGATTATCATATTATGAAATCAATGTGCTTGTTTTAAACCTCTATGTAAAATAACTAAATTGAACGTTGAAAAAACTATACTGCGATTATTGATTTCTTTTACTTAAGCATAGGAGATAGCAAAAACAAAATGTAGGTTTAAGGCGACAGTATTTCCATTTTTTTTTAATTGCCTTGAAATTGAGTACCTATTAATTTTTCGGTGGAGCTTTACCATAGTCTGTAAATATCTAATGTCATGTTAATCTTTCTACAACGGTAATCATTCTACATAATTCCTTCGCATTTTCAAAGACGTGTGATTTGAGACTTGTACGTACACAAAAAAAAACAAAATATAATTTATGTTTTTGTTTTAACGAGCTTTGAACGTTATTGAATGTTATTTGAACAACGAAGTTCTTCATTTATTTTAAGCTACAATTATTGAGCTCTATCCGTCTTTAAGATAATCTGTGTAAAGCGATGAGACTGCCAAATTGTAACCTTATATAATGTTTATGTTTAATGTTGTTTTTAACGATATTATCTATCTATTTAACATGTAAAATTCACTACTCCACTGTGCTGATAAAACCGGTAAGAAACTGAACAAAGGCTCGGTTCTAGCATAGAATTATGATTTTTTTTATTTTTTTTCCGGTTTTTTGATTATTCTTTCTATGCTCATTGTTTATACATAAAAGTGCAAAAAGTTGATACAAAAAAAGAGCGAGATTCCACTTGAATTTTATTTTTGCCTTCTCTCTAAAAATGTTAGAGTGCCGTTTAATATTTAATTGAGGCGATTTGAGGAGAATGTTGATTAAATATTAATTGAATTTCTGAAAACAGTCTATCGAGTTTAATAATGTAAAGGAAATTACAGTAAAATTTCAATACTTTTTATAAAATACAATTTCAATGGGCTTAAAAGTAAAAAAACGTATCACAATCATAATATTGTTAATATGTAGAACTGTAATTGTATTAAATAATTTAGTTTTTCTTTTCATGGTAAGCTTTGTAAATTTTTTAAAACTATAATTTCACATGGTTTGCCTAAAGTTTACAATGGAGTGGAGTTTATTAGGTTTGGATTGGGCAGTAAAATAACAAATAAGTATAAAACAATAATAATTAATAACATTAAATCATAATGATGTTAAAGCGATCAAAATATATAAAGTAAAGAAAACTATTGAATATTGTGTAATGAATTTGGAAATATTTTTACCTTTCGCCATTTTGGAACACTACTATCTTTTGTTTCGTACTTACAACTGATTCAACGAGAGTCAATGACCGCGCACAATTTTATCTAGTTTTACATGAGTTTTATGTTGACCGCGTTCGCGCCTTGTGTTGTATTCCGTATGAGTTACTGGCATCAACAAATTTAATGGTCAATCCTTCAGAGCCACAACACGGGTGTATTTCAGCTCGTTCCGATCGATGCCGCGTCGGAGCTCTCTTTGATGTTACAACAGCATTCGAGTTCGCACATCGTAAAACCAATTTCCACCTAACTATTCCAATAGACTGCATGTTTCACGCTTTACTTGCAAATATGGAAACCAGTACTATAGAAATGGTATTATTTGTCTCTTTGTTGATAAAAGTCGATGGCGCAACGGTAAACTTCAAATCTGCGATTGCTGAAGTTCAGCCGCATTCGCAAAGGCTTGCCTTCGGATGGGTGACCAAAAATGTATAATCTTGAGATCCTCCGTTCTTCGAAGTCACGCAAAGCCGTTGTACCTGGCTGCATTAGCATCACCAATCCCACTGGGTCCGCGTGGTGGTTTATGGTTAATTCTCCCTGCGTTGTTTCAATCCTTCTGAGACGTATATTCTTGTGGCTTTTACGAAAGGTATAACATCGGGTAGATTATTTTATAAGAAATACGAAAATATATAGTTTTTAAATCATATTTAACAAAAACAACTCAATTCATAGTTTTAAGCACCCGGCGCAAAATTTTCTGGCCGCCATTTTGAGCTGGCAGTATCAGTCTATGTCATAATAGTCTAAATAGTGTCTGGCAGCTGAAATGATAGGCTCATGCTCCAGCAATAAGGATATAAAATGAGCTGGTGATGAGAGTGGTGTATATAAAATTCTTAACTGACTGACTGTCTAGAATAATCTACAGCGTACAGCCCAAATCGCTGGACTAGAGCGCTAAAATATTACAGGTGAGATGAAATTCATGACGTATCCAAGAGATATGTCAGGATTGCCCTGAATTTCTTCAGAATCACGGGACACGGAGGGTTTACGCGTAGTAAAAGTCGCGGGCGGTTGCTAGTTTGACATAAAGCATTAAAAACAAAAAACACAAAAACATATAAAATATACTTACCTACCTGAAAAAGCTGATGGAGCCTCATACCAGAAAGTTTACAAATCTAAAGCGAAACCTACATACACAATACACAGACAGACAATACTTTGTATTATTTTGCAATCGTGATCTGGCATGATTGTTATGAGTCACTAATTATCAAAGTGCTCTTTAAGTTATTAGATTCAGTGCACTTTCCTAAGATTGAAAGGGAATGTCGTGTTCTTTTATTGGCGTTATTCTACATTCAATAAATAAGTTATTTTTGATGTGTAGCTTGCTTTCTATAAAAGCAATTTGTGGGAGTGATTTCGTGAAATGGGACGGAAGTATGTGTAACAGTGTAACAGGAAGTCAGGAAAGCGCGCAAGCGGGGGCCTTTTTTTTTTTAATTTAAAATCGATATTATGAACATGACATATTTATTATTTTATGTGACATATTGTGTCATTTGACTATCAAAGGTCATTTTGATATGTCAAAAGTCTTATAATGGGTTGACCGCCGTCGAGCCCAGACACAATAGAATTCAATTGTTATGTGGTACCCAGAGCACTACAGTCGCTAATGAGTATTTACTGCATTTATTTTATAGTTATAAAATGATGTAATTCTTGATCCATTTTTTTCAGAATATAATGTCAAAATTGCTTATTACTAAGGTGAGATGTCAAATGTTACACGTCATATGCGACTACTGTAAGGCTCGCTTTTTTTTATTAGTACGAGATGTACTTGCTTGCCATTGTGTTATAACGAAGAATATATTTGGAAAATACAATGAAAATGTCCTATAGAGAATGTTTGCAATTTTCATTAATGTTATTAATCACCCACAAATAAAAATGGCACAGAAGTGTTTAAAATTGTTCTTTTACAACTCTTCACCTTCAACCTTCATAACATTTCAAGAAAACATGTATTATTCATATATAAAAAGTATAAATTCACACAAATCATGGAATATACCTAAATAAATGCCAATATCACATGCATTGAAAATCTTGAGTGAAAGCACATAGTAAATTTATTTATTTGTTTCTTATTGCAAATATAGCTACAAACATTAGGCATTGGACTTAGGGCTGTAATATTAAATAATAGATTCATGGAACTCGATGGTTTATAATAATAATAAAATAATTTTAATAATTTGTTATATTTTAATTTTTATATAATTTTTATAAAAAACCTAAATCTAAGATTTAAAATAAATAAAGAGAATAATGATAAAATTTTACTGGAATAAATCAACCAGCCTCAGGAAGCTCGATTGGGAATCAAACCCACGACCTTTGGATAACCGTTCCAATGTTCTGACGGCTGAGCTACCGAGGCCCCAGAAGACTTTTTTGTGGTAGTTTGTGATTTACGATTTTATCTTGTAACTCTGAATGCAAAATTAAAAATAAAAAAAATAATAATAAACCTCATTTATTTAGACAATCAATCAAGCTTTTTGGGCGCAATCGTTTCTTCAATGCGTTTTTTTAGCTAATGACGTTTAAAACTTTATAATTTTTATTCTTTAAATGCTCTAAGTTTTTATTACAGTTACAGCATAGATAATGACACCGTGTATATTTTTACATACTATTATAGTATTGTGTAATGACCTATCAATTGTAATGAAGACTTGATTTCAATGATGGAGGCCTTTGCCCAGCCGTGGTACAGTTAATAGGTTATTACTTACTTTAGAGGTAATTTTTGCTAGTATTCTTGGGACCGTTCCCATGACAACAGCTGGACAACATTTTTTTTTATAGGTTTTATTTTGTCTTAAATAAAGTTATGTTTCTTTTGCTTTATTTTTCCTTAATGTAGTAAGATAAGTTATTAATTTAATTATTGATTTTTTCCTAATATATTTTTTGCTGATTTTATAATAATATTTCTTTACTATAGTATTTTAATACATAATGTTACGAGCAGTGTCGCCGCGAAGATTCACAAGCCGGTAGCACGAAAATAGTTACGATTTTACGTTTTCCGTTTCTCTTTATGTTTTACGGAAACGATTACGAAAATAGGAACAAACAACCTGTAAATCTTGTATCAAACCAAAGGAGTGGGCCAAGCCATCTGTTTTGCTTGGCGAACCTTACCATCTGATTCTTCGACTTTAACTTTATTCATATTATACTATGATCTTTTAATTGGGGTATGTCCTATATGTTGTTAAAGTGAAAGAAGCTCTTCTATTAATGCTCTTGCTTGGGTAGTCAGATTTTTTTTTTCTTTTTTTTTAGAATTTACACTCCCCTTTATATTGTTCAAGTGAGCTAGTACTCTGGGTATTAAGCTGACTGGGTGGAATACCCAGCCCAGTTGTTAGTCCTATTAAGGCTAAAACGTTACAGAAAATTGCAGAGATTGTTCCCTCTGGAATCCGATTTTACGTACTTCGATACGACAGCCGTTTCACTGGACGAGAATAGGCTAACGTCTGGGACGCCCCACATTTCAAATGTCGCTTCTTCGGCTGGGGGTAAAAGATGCCACTCACTTTGCGATCCCATGATAGGCGATGCGCAATTCCGTTTAGACTCCCTGGGAGTGTGTGTAAGTGGCTTTGAGAGTTAAATTTAACTGCTCTGTAAATTTAAGCCTGCGTGTCAGCCTTGTCGCTCAGTGCAAGAAAATGTTCTCCCCCATTCGTTTTAAAGGTATGCAACAAGAGTCATGATGCCAGACTGAATTAGTATGTGAGCACCTTGTAGTCATCCGCTGACTGTTTATGGCTGCAAACATGGCATACATTTTTCTTAAAATTGAATGATAGGATCTTGAAATGTAGCCCACTTCCTTGATAGGCAAGTGCTGTTTAACTCTGCGTTTAACGCTGTTTAGCTCACAACCCTGAGTCTGCTGCCTCAATGGCGAAGAAGTGAATCACACTTTTCTTAAATATTGGTGTTGAGCTGTGGTCAGCTTTTAACCACCATATTAGGTCTTGCCGCAAAGGCAGATACAGAAAGACTAAACTGAACAAGTAATTGGTTAGTTTATTTATTTACTTGCTTGTTAGAAGATTAACAGTCAATTACAAGACAATTTGATCAATGCCCTTTACAAATCTTCACATATTTTTAAACACAGTAGCATCCTGCGACAGTTAGTCGACCAGTACTGTGTAATTGGAAAAGTTCAGCAAAACTAATCAACTCTGAGCTTGTCACAGAAAACTGTTCCCAGTGCTCACCCTTTTTGGGAATGTTGAATTTTTTCTAAAAGTTTTACCCATTTTTGCCAAGTGTTCCAAACTACTTTCCAAGAGAGCTCTAGAACAGACTTGTGATATTTTACTATTTGTTGTAGTCTAAATATACTATTATATAAAACCTTGAGCCCATAGCTGATGAGGATGACAGACTGAATAGTAGGGCTTTTAATTGTAGCTTTGTTGTTGTAAATTTCTCAGAGGAAGTTTCCTTGAGTTTCCGCCATTGGTAAATTAAAATAGGCTTTAAAAATGTAGATTTTCACTAACCAATCATTTTGGATGAAAGGAATTAACTAGAAATGTTTCACTGAGACATCCGTTGGGACTTCTCGAGGTCAGAAATAAGACATCCGCTGTCTGATTTTTTTCACTAAGAAGTTTAACATAGAAAGCCTAGATTGAGGATTGTTTGCTCCCTGTTGTTGCAATAAATGGGAATGGTCTTCTAGATAAACCATCTCTGGACAGATTGGTTTGATTGTCAGATTTGTTTATTATTGGTATTGGGAACAATTGTTTTGAACATGAGAGTGTTAACTATTGAGAACATGTGTTATGAACATGATATTATGTGGGTGTGATCTTTTTTTCTGCTTCATTAAGTCACATCTACGACCAAAACTTTAAATCCTCTTGATTCAGTGGAAAAATCTTGTTAACAATACAAAATTTAGGCATGTAAATTTTAATTTCAGATCTCTTTTTGTACCACAATTTTATTTTTCTTGCAGTCTTTATAATGATTGAGACACTGGACTAAAATGTACCAGTAATTTTCAAACAATGATTTACTATTTAAATTTTATGGTTTATTAAATGCCAATAGTAAAGCAAGTCTTGTACTACAGACTTTAATAGTTGCCTTTGATCCAAAATATTGTTAGACAAGCCTGCTAATTAAACCTTTGCTTTTATTAAAATGCCACAACTTTTCATTAGTTTTACGACCAACAAAACTAGGACTTGCATTGCAATACAAGATTGTAAAGCTTACTTGTAACTAATTCTCTTTTAAGAAGGAGTAACAAGCTTAGAAGGTTAGCTAATTCTTTAAATCGTTCTTAGTCAGCTAGGGAAATTAATGTTTTTATCAAACTGTGTCAAAATTGAAAAATTCTCTTGAAAAATTGAAAAGTAGCTCTTGTGAATGTCACTATGCCATCGGTTCGTAAGTCTACTCTGGGTGGGAGATCTTCAAAGAAGAACCGGTAATAAACTCAACAAGTTTCCAGCTCTTTTCAGCCCTTACAGAGTCAAAAATATTGGAAAATGCCCTATCATAGCAGGACACTTTCCATTACAAATAAACACTAAAAATATAGGAGACAACCACAACATGTAAAAAAAAAACAAAATAAATAATATAAATTAACAAATTTACATCAGGTAAAAGTTTAAATTTCCACAATGTCATACAGTACTACTGCAGTACTCTCGTAAAAGTCAAAAATTGTTTAAGAAAAACAATCTCAAACTATAGTGTATTAGAATAATACTAAAAATAAGATAAATATGCAAGAGCAGACCAGCCTCCACAGGCGGCACCCGTTCACGAGTATGACATATGAATCAGCCATCGCTTCTCTCAACCATATTTTAGGAAACGTCAAGGATAACATTATCCTAATTGTAGTCTACAAAAAGACATCGGATTTCTCAGATATTGAGATTGTATTGATTGCCTAGAATAAGTCGGTAAAAACAAGTTAGTAAAGTAATCAGATATAAGCAAACCCCACTTGTAGAGTAAAAGTTTCTACTTCTTCTACACGGGTCCGTACTTGTCTGAACTAGTTAGTACTTACTTACGTGAAATTTTTTGCCTTTTATTGGACGGAGTTGATGCTATGCCCCTCTTATCCCTGTAGGATGAGAAAGATGATGACGAATCATCAGATCTCTTGCTCGACTGTTGATTTCCATCCGAAGTATCAACATTTTAACTTTGATCAATTCCGACACTTAACTGCACACTGTCGTCGGGATTTGTCGTAGAATAGTAAGTAACTCACAACGGTATTCAAACCCGAACGTACGCTAAATTGACGCTATGTGTATACACACAATAAAATGTTAAGTTTCAACACCTTTTTAAGAGCTCGACTGCGCGAATACCAGACACAATAGAATTTTAATTGTCATCGGCCACCTAGTGGTCGATCGACGCTCAAGGGGCTTTGAAAATTTTTACAAACGCTATGACTTTGACAGCTTCGTGTCAAGCATCCTTCCATGTTGGAAGAGGATGCATGCTGGTGAGTGAGAGAGGCAGGTATAAAATGCATGCGAATTGAAACTTTCCACAGAGGATAGAAGCGTAAGAGACAAAAGTAGGCGACAAATCTCTAGTGACGTACATTAAAAGGTGAAAATTATGCAAATAGACACTTTTTTATTTTTTATTAATGAGACTGTTTTACATTTCGCTATTCCATACAAACTTAAAATTATTAAAATCTAAACAAAAATTGCGGTTTGAAACTTACCACTTATAACTTCAGTTGTTTTAATTGTCATTTACCTCTCTCCATCTCTTTATTTCCCTTACCATAAGAATTGGCATAAAAATACGAGAAATATATTTAACTTACATTAGCATAACTGGTTTATATGATTTAAATCAACTATGAAAAGTTTCAAATCACTTAAAATCAGTAGAACCATCGGTTTTTTAATGTTTTCTATTAACTGGTAACACCTCTGTGTTGTGGAGCCAACTCTCGGCGGTGGTATTTCCGGACCGTTACGACCTTGGGATCTTCAAGAAACGAGCCCATCCTCTGGTTTTGCGGGTCTTCATGGGCGGCGGTGATTACTCTCCATCAGGTGACCCGTCTGCTCGTTTGCCTCCTTCTTTTATAAACAAGAAAAAAACCTTTCAGCATAAAAAGTTTTATTAAAATTCGCTTGTAGGTACGTAACAAGTTTTTTTGTTTACAATTCCGAAATTAAAAATGGCTCTTTACGTACGTCGACTACAACAAGCTCAAAACAAAAAAAAATATAACCCTATCGAAAAGTCGCAATGCACTGGATGCTCTGAATTAATTTTTCCCTTTGCACGTTACCTAAATCCCGACAGGCTTTGGATCCCCATTGGCTTTGAAGCTCGCACCTTTGTGCCGGCACATGTGTCGTGCCGAGCCACACCTGAGCAATTTTAAAAATTTGAGCACGGAAATAGCTGGAGGACGGATGGCACTAGTAGTTTTAAGATTAGCTACATGTTAGCTTAGGTACAATGCATTTACTCGTACTTTCTTATGTATTCTTGTTTTTTATGTATATTATGTCTTTCGGCAAACTTCGTATTTCGGTAGTCGTCGGATTTCTATTAGCGATAAGGTATATAGTGTTGCTACTACTCCTTTTATTTTTTATTAATTTATTTTAGAACTAGTTGTCGCCCGCGACTTCGTTCGCGAAGACTACACTATCCCACAGGAACCTGTTACTATAATAAAAAGTATCCTATATCCTAGTCCGGGTCATGGTCTGTCTATGTGCAAAGTTTCATCCAAATCCGTTCAGCCATTTTCACGTGATGCACGGTCAAATAAACAGACAGACAGATTAACAGACAAAAATTCTAATAACTGTTGGAACGTGTTCTGTTATCGATTCTAAGTATCCCCAGCCAACTTTTTTTTTAATATCTTCCATGTACAGACTTTCGACCCTCTTTAGCTTTATTATATGTAGAGATAGATAGATTGGGAAAATATTATAATATTTTAGATTTATAATTTTACAGATCTATAAAGTTCACACGAGATTTAAAAACAAAATAACAATAAAGTACGTTTGTCTAAATTCATATTATTATCCAAACTAACATTATAAATGCGAAAGTGAGTTTGTTTGTTTGTTGTTTGATACGCTTTCACGCGTAAACTATTCAACCGATCATCATGAAATTTTGTACACATATTCTCAAGAGTATAATCAAAAACATAGGATATTTATTATAAAAATAAGTGAGTTTGTTTGTTTTTCTTTAAACTATTTAACTATTTGTTTGTTTTGTTGTCATAGAAACTGTCAAAGCGGTACGAAGTCCGCCGGGTAGGTTAGTACATGATAAATCTGATAATTAAGGGACATGGAAATTAATATTCGGTTGCATTTCGAAATGCGATGATTACTAAAAGACAATAAGAAAATAGAAGCACTATAACTGGTGTACCGAACATATTAGGTAATACTATGATCACCAGAATTAATTTGTAACTGTTTAAGTGCGTATAGCTCGTTCCACCTTTACGGCAGATTCTTCTAATCCCTACATAAATTCAGAAAAGACCTAAACTAATTACAGTAAAAATAAACTAACAGTACTCAAACATCGTATTTATAACTAAAAGTATGTTAAAGTAGAAACTAGTTTTGAATAGGCAAAACTTTTTAAAATTTAGTTCTGACGGCTCGCTCGCTCGGCTCGCGTTAAGGTGTCCTCCTTTTACACTCCTTTTGCACATCCTTTTACATAAAAATCTTTCACACGTCTCTCTTTTGCAGTACCAATGGCGGGATGCCAAAGGAAGGGGATACCCACCCTGATAACCTCAGTACCTACTAATCCAATACTTTTAGAAATCAAACTACATCAGCTGTAAAACGCTTTGCTTTAACAATTTGCCAAGTCAAAACTAGTTACGACCAAAATGGGAAAGGATACATCAGTTTAGCCATTTACTGCAGAGCTCTCGTTACACTCGAAAACACTTGCACGCGAACGAGTTGGCAGCAAAAACTTCGCATTCCTTAATGGTCTCGTTAGACAAGAACATTTTCTTTTCTACAAATTTAACATTAACATGATCAATCGTTGAGTCTAAAAGTTACTTCAATCGAAGGGAAAACTTTCTTTTATCAAGTTCTGCTTGCTGAAATTAAAGCCTTTTTGATTTGTGCGCATATTGACAATGGAAGTTTCTCAGTCATAAAAGCCTATCTAATTAAAAATATGTGCAAAAATAAATAACGGGTTTTGTCATAAACAACAAAGAGGCAAAAATAGAAATGCCATAATACCATAGCGCTCAATTATGTGTGCGCGTATACGGGGTTATAAAAAGGCTAGAGCAGTAATATCCTTCGACATAAAAATTCCTGCATTATAAATTACAATATTGGAGCAAGCAGAATACATATAAATAGGTACTTACTTGCTAAATAAAAACGGCCTAAAGATGATTCAAGTTTCTTAAATGGAATATACCTAAGGTTTTTTCGTTGTCTTTTAACATTTACGGCTACGAACATATTTTATTTATACGGGCGGGCGGTTTAAAAGAACCTTGTAGGCGCTGGAATTACCTGACTGATGGTCTGTGGCACTACTAAAAATCTATGCTTATGGTTGGTGATACATAGGGTGATATAAGCTTATCTTCTGCAGTCTCCTTATTTTATGCTACTGTAGAATCAAGCGTGGAAACCATCCATCCAAACACAACCATCCTATTTAAAAAAAGATTATTGCATTTATCGGTCTGTGTGAAATAAAGCTTTGTAAACACAATACTTCCTTGATTTCGCTGAGCAATTTGAGATTGGATACTGCACTTGTGGAGCTAGCAATGACTTTTGGTAGGGTTGATAACTATCAAAATAAGGCTAACAACTTCCTTTAATTTAAAGCTTGGTCGTTCTTAAGGAAACGATTCTCAATCATCAGCCAAAATCCATTTTGCTTAATTAATAAAAAATAAGGGCACTAAACTTTCAAACATAATTTTGAATCTCATGTCTTACAATCAAAATTAACAGGAACAAAATTCCATTATAAATTAAATTTACGAATAACATAACCAGGGAAAATTAAAGTACTTTTGAAAACATATTTAACTTTTTATCAGCATCACAAACTATACAACACCTAGCAATTAATCTTCATTAGTATTGCTATTCTGGTTTAGAACATCGATTTTTGTACTGTAAGTTAAATGTGCTATAATGCTGCAAAGATTGATAAATTATTTGATATTGTGCAGCTAGACGCTAGAAAATCAGCTAGGGATGTTTGCATGATTTTAAATTGAATAAACATAACCTTCGAGTCAATAAAGCATGTAGAGTCACAAGCATAACATGTAAACAATGCGACTCTTAATACAGTGGAATAAGAGTCAAAACTAGACAAAAGTGTATATATGTTATTGCTCGTGACTGTATGTTCAATAAGAGAAAGAAAGAAATACAATAAAGTTTGAATATCGAAGAAAGGTTATAAAAATTATATTGGTAGTTTTATTAAAGAAATCGTAGAGGCAACCCTAGCAATGGCTATTAAACGGGAGTCGTGTGTGCGGAGGATATCGACTCACCTTTAAAGTGTGCTTAGCGCTTAAGGCTGCAAAATTGCATTTCATTCGAATGAGGGTTGGCATATTGCATGCTTCTGTATTACTGGCAGTCTTCGATCAACGTACATAATTCATCGAAGCTAACCATGTAAAAACTATAGCTGAAAATGGCGGATCTGGGATTTACCATTATTTCATGATTGTTTATTGGAACACGACAATTGGTATGGTAAATTTTTATGAGGGGTTTTTCAACGGGGGGCGCTGCGTCAATGTCATACAAATTTACGTTTTTAATAAAAAATAAAACTAGCACAGGCACTCACAAAGAAATAAAAACAAATTATGAGCTTGAAGTGTTATTTTTTTGAACAAATCTACTCGAATTAAATTTTTACATATTACTTCGGACCCTTTTCAAGGTCTTTGGTCAAGAGGAAATCCAACGCGAGAGCATAGCTAAAACCGTAAGTCGAACAGGACTTTCAAAAGTTTAGTACATATTTTTTTTAACGTTCATTAACTGGCACTTCTATAATTTAATCACTCTCAACTTTTATGCAATGGAATAAATTAAGTTTATCATAGTCATATGCTATCGTGTAACACCTAAAACAGTATTTATATTGGGATATAATTTGACAAAAAAATATTATTATGAAAAGAAAATAATAAAAATACAGTTGACAACCCTACGATGGCAACTCTATCGCTCTTGAGACAGCTTGGCGCACGTGTCGTCAAAATCACAATGAGCTGCGCGTCTTTGTGATTTCTGTGCTGACAGGTAGATACTTTATTACCTAATAGATTATCTTCCAAAAGGTTATCGAACTCGAACCTAGAATTCATTTGTATTCCTAGTAATCGAATATTGGAAAATTTGGAAATAGTTGGGATGGAGACCTTTGCGCAGCCGAAAGAAATTATAGGTTATTTAAAAAATAACCTGTCAAATACTTCTTATTCTTGTCTACTTACTTAGCCCCTTGAGCGTCGAGCGACCAGCAGGTGGCCGATAACTATTAAAATTCTATTATGTCTGGTATTCGACGCTTGAGCTCTTATAATTGCTGATGTGTCGAGACTCAACTTGTTTTAAGTCCAAAGCTGAAAACTTCATCATAATTATCGTATAAACGAAACAATTCTCAGCTAACGATTTAGTCACTGTTACAGCGAGCTCCTCTTTTCCTTTATTTTGAACAATACTTGGACAAAACCACAAATAATCTAAAAGTCTTTTATAATCATCACCAGCTCATTTTATGTTCTCACTGCTGGGGCATAATGGATCATCATCATCATCATCATCATTATCATCAGTTCATTTTATGTCCCCACTGCCTGCCGGCACGAGCCTTCCCTATGGATGGATAGGGAGAATGGGTCATATACCACCATTTCGTGTCGTTAACAACCACGGATTGGTGGTTGTTAACGACTGCTAATGTAGCCAGGACCAACGGATTTACGTGCCTTCCGAAGCACGGAGGAGCTCGAGATGATATTTTTAGTCACCCATCCGACGACCGGCCTTTGAGAAAGTTGCTTAACCACAGCACTCGCAGACCGGGTGCGTTAACCACTGCGCCATCGAGCTCCTCTCCTCTCCTCTCGCATAATGGATGGATAGGAAGAACGGGCTATAAACCACCACGCGGCGGGCCCAGTGCGTATTGGTGGTGTTTAACAACTGCTAATGCGGCCGGGACCGTTTGTCTTAATGCTTTACGTGCCTTCCGAAGCACGGAAGAGCTCGAGATGGTGAATTTTGTGTTACACACCCTATGACCGGCCTTTAAGAAATTTGCTTAACATTAGAAATCGCAAACCGAACGCGTTAACCTGTGCGCCATCGGGCTCCTCTTTTTAATGATGTTTATCAAACAGATCTATGGCGCGTATAAATTATAACTTAATAAAATTACTAAAAAGTGACTCCTTTAAAAAGTGACTCATTTAATCGTTAAACCCTTTTTGCATAACCACGGTCTACTTAATTGATTGATATTGCATTCCACAGCCGCAATATTATTTTTGTAAGGAACTGTATCAGAAATGGCCGACATAATCTGGGTTTATACGAGAAAATTGACAAGCCCGATACAAATTCCCCTATACAAATACATAACAACATGAACATGGATTTTGCGCGGCGGGTGTACGGGTAATGGGGCGATTTCTCAGAATGGACATGAAAGGGTTATTATATTCTATGTAGATATGCGAAACAAGAGCAACGCTCGGGGTTTCTCTGCGTGATCGAATCAGAAATGAGGAGAACAAAGGTGAAGAAGCAAAAACACAAAGAAGAAGACCGCAGAAGAACAAAGGTTACCGACATAGCCCGCAAAGTTGCTAAGCTCAAATGGCAGTGGGCAAGGCATATTGCTCACAGGACTGATGGCCGCTGGGACGGAGCAGTCCTTGAGTGGCGACAAACAAAAAAAAAAGCCTCCAACAAGGTGGACCGACGATCTGGTGAAGCACAAAACCGGTCGTTGTGGAGATCCTTGGGGGAGGCCTTTGTCCAGCAGTGGACATTTTTTGGCTGAGATGATGATGATGATGATGCGAAACATCCAGACATGCTAATTTAATTGAACTTAGTACTACTGTATAATATTTATGCTTATATTTTAGAGTTTGACTTATTGCTTTTCATTGGTTTGTGTTATGATCATTTACTATGTAAATGTATTGATCTTTATGTATGCTTTGAACAGAAACTTGGGGGAAAACCAGGAAGTAACATTATGTTTACGCTGGTTTATATAAGTGGACATACACACTTAAAAAGTACGAATTGTTCGATATTCGGTTTCGATGATTTTAAAGCCACTACAATTTCTAGTAGTAGTCTATCACCATAACAAAAATTTCAGTAGCATTGTTACTTTTCGATACTTTGAGGTAAGACAGCCAGTATCTCATTAGTTAAATACTAATATCCGCGCATTAACCTTCGGTCTTATCGTACCAGATCTAGATGCTAAGCGCTTTCCCATTAAACAATGATGAATAAATAAACACCATCAAAACAAAAGGAGTCTTCAAACAGAAACTCCTTTACCTTTCAAACGACTTTGTCGTACGAAATCAATTAGCAAACTAACTACCCCACTCGGCACTTCTATCTACCTTGAGTTTCCATAGCCTCTAATATGCACTTAATAAACAACTTTACGAAGACGCTGCGAAGAAACTAGCTACGAAGTTGTCGTAACCAGCTTAATTCCCATTGGCTGAAGCTGCCACGCAACTTAATTACAAAACGCTGTTAGTCTTTAACTCTTTGTGGGTGTTCAGTAATTGTATTCATAGCTCGTAGTTACTAATGTAAGCAAACTTGCATTATCTACACGCGCAGTTTGGCAGGCCCTACGTCATGTATTACACTACACCACACTATATCGATGGCCTCATCGAATATATATGCCGATATAATGCCTATTATATCATAGAATAACAAAAGTGGAGATGCCTGCTTCTTCTCTTCTTCTTGGTGTCTACCATATTGTTGTAGGCCTCCTTCAAACTACGCCATGTGTCTCTATATTGAACCTTGTGCACCCAGTTCGATCCAGCTGCCTTCTTTATTCCTTCTTCTTCTTTGTTTCTTCTTTATTTCTCTTTACTTTCTTCTAGACTGCGCATTTCATCGAGGTGGACGCTTGCACATCAGACTATTTAACACTGTGATATTTTTCAATAAATGTTCAACCATATTCTTAATACACATAAGACATAAGTTTAATATCTATAGAGGAAATTTGTAGTCTGACTGATGTGCAGGCTGATGTATATGCTGTACCTACATCGTAGCTGACTAGAATACGAGAAATTGTGGTTTGATCACCACAGCTCTGTTGAGGTGTTTCGTGAAATCATTCCTAATAGCGTATACGCTTTCTTGGTGGATTGAAATGAGATTTAAAATTAACCAAAGAATAATAATTATAACTCAAGTACTTTTCTTGGAATAACTACAAATATAAAATAATAGGCCTTTACTAGGTCTTTAATATGTTTTATTATTTTTTTTAAGTCATTTGTATACTAACAATATTATGGACTTGAAATAAATAGATTTTATTTTATTTTTATTTTTTTACTCCGTGGGCCGAAGTTGCAGATGATGATGATGATGATAATAGAAAAGGATTACATCACCACTTCCTGACAAATATTCGTAACTGATATAAGGTTTTCACCAATAAAATAGCCGATTTAAACCAAAAACTATATACTAACTATATTAAACCCAAATTTTAGAAAAAGAAAAAGTCATTACACAAATTTAGTAATCATTATACGCAATTACAGAATAATCTTTGCTGTTTGAAGCTGATTTATTGAATAATGTATTTAACGTTAGCCAAGTTAATTAGATGTCAGGTATGCGGTTACCACCGCTATACAGCTGTACAGCTAACTTCATTAATTAGTGTCGCATCAAAATCACTGCCTATTGCGACTTACGTTTTTGGTTTACGTTATTCAGGATGCCTAGTGCGAGTTTCATTCACTATCAAAACTCGCAGTAGGCAACCTGTTATTGAAATGGAGATTACTCAGTGAGATAATCATCAATGTTTCTTGAAAGGAGTGACGGACCGAAAAGTCTAAAAACAATAACATTTTTGGTATTATTTTATATTTGACTCAAAAACTTTCTAATTGTTACGGTAAAGTAGATCCAAAAACGAAAGGGATTCAAACTAAGTAGATTAACAAAAAGGAAGTACTATTGTGCCCTAAATCAGTTTAAATGACAGCCGTATTATGATGGAAGTAGCTTATCCACATTCCACTAAATATAGCTTGGAGTCAACCCGTTCAAACCCAAATCAAAAGCAAACAAATTAAAAAACCGCATTAAAAAGGTTCGTCGACAGTTCGAAGTCCACAATGGTCAAAGGCTTCACATAAATTATATATACTTTACGCAATATTGTAGCAAACAAATCATATTTCAGAATAAGTTGAAAACAATTTTCACAAACTGATTTGAACTCGCTTCTTTTTGGTTAGATGCCTTAAAATGACTTTCCGACACGCGAATTTTGTCAAAACTATCTTTTTACTTATGCCTATTTTCACCATTGACCCCTTAGTTTTAGGTGGCCCCTAAGCCATTTTAGGTGACGGTTTTGTTCCAACAACTGTCACCTAACATGGCTTAGAGGCCACCTAAAACTTAGGGGTCAATGGTGAAATGTGCCATTTTATACATCAACGAGACGTCATCGACCTATCTTAAAATTTGTACACATAACACGTTGAGGATAGGACAGCGCTGCATATAATTAATTAAACGCAATCTTATTGCGAACAAATTTATTAAAGAAAAAGTGTTGTATAAATTTGACAAGCACATTCTTTGTTACGTTATCCTTTGTTACCCTTTGTTACGTCCTTGTTTTGCATCGGAGCTTAAAATCTAAATAATAATAATACACACATACATACATACATACATACATACATACATACATACATACATACATACATACATACATACATACATACATACATACATACATATGTATGTATTACATACATACATACATACATACATACTCATACGTCTTTCTCCAAAAAAGGGCAGACAGAGAATCAATCAAGAGAATCAAAATCACCAATTTTGAGTAAATTTACAGTTAGTGACCTCGAAGGTACATTTAGCATAACCAAAGTACCAAGCTACCATGGTGGGAATAGATAACGTCAAGGATAAATTGCTAGCCTATAGGTATAAATACATTAGCTATAGAAGAGCGAAGTCACTTGTTACAGGCAGTTTTTTGCTTACTAGGTGACTTCAATTACTGAACTTTAAAATGTAATACTAAATTTTAGCAATAAATTTCATTTCATTTCATCATTTCATTTCATTTCATTTCATTTCATTTCATATGAATATTGTAATATTTTTCTAATTACGGTCGAGTTTCGACCACTGGGCAAACTATTAGAATATAAAATGGTAAGAAGAACCCATTACGCCCTTACCACTTCAGACTAAAGAGTTACAGTATTTTACGGAATTGTATAGTTCAACCTCCATTCAGGGCGCTAAAGCAAGATTACGCGTAATACCATTGAGAACGAACCCACCGACCTTCTTAACAATCCATTTACCTTCTTTGACCACGTTTGGATGTGGGAATGTAAATTACTGGGATTATGGCCTGCCTAATGCCCAACCTTGAATAAATTACAGTATAAAATGGTATATAGGGCTAACCCATTTGCTAGATCAAACATTTTTAATATGTGGGTTAAAAACCTTTTTGTAACATCATAATGGAAACTGGTTGTCTGGAAGAAATCGCTATTTATTTATTTATTTATTTGTTTATTTATTTATTTATTTATTTATTTATTTATTTATTTATTTATTTATTTATTTATTTATTTGTTTATTTATTTATTTATTTATTCATTTAAGGACAACCAACATAACAAACGCTGTTCACATTTACAATAGATAAGTAATATTGGTTATATTTTAAAACACTGTCATACTTAAAGGTTGCCACGACAAGCACTAACTAAAAACAAACTAAAAACACCCTATCTTACAATTATTAAACCATGCAAATTGTATCAAAACTATGGTTTTGATATAAATACGTCTACCAACATTGATTTAAACTTGCGTGGTGAATAAGACTAACTGAAGCTGATACAGACGAACGTGCCAAACGACTATATTGTGATTGTATTCTGTTAACAACGGAGAAATGTCC
Source organism: Eudonia mercurella (assembly GCA_963082485.1). Classification (NCBI taxonomy): domain Eukaryota; kingdom Metazoa; phylum Arthropoda; class Insecta; order Lepidoptera; family Crambidae; genus Eudonia; species Eudonia mercurella. The sequence continues at coordinate 11,526,406 of OY720028.1, forward strand.
AAGATTGGTCTTGGAGCTCTTTGCTTTAAATGCTTTAATAAATCCGAACAATCTATATAACTATTAACTACTTTATGCTATGTATCTACACAATTTTATGGCAATAAAAAATTATCTTATCTTATCTTATGTAAGAACAAGTGACCAAGCATGTCTTCTATTGTCTAGGCTGAAAAGTTTGAAATGGCTTAAGCGTGAGTTGTATGAGGGAAGTTGTTTGGCTATTCCACATTGAAACGATAAGTGCCACAAAAATTATAGAATATACATTTCGCTCATTATGTACGTATCTCTTCTCGCATTATTGATTGAATATCGGAGCGAGTTACATAATCCGAGGTGGCACTAGTAGATAAAACCGCCAAATTATAACTTTGTGACTTATTATTGTTTTTGTTCATGTTTATGTTTATGTTTTATAGTGTTGCAATAGAAGTTCTATCTATCTATCTAAAGAAACAACTTATTTGAACTTTGTTTTTCAACGGAATTTGAAAATAGTGAATCCATCCAGAGATCCACTCACATACACAAAAAATTAACACAGCTCAGTGATATACACACGTATTGAAGAAGTAAATACAATCCTTATGTATGTAACAGAAATATAGCTGTCACACGCTGCCACAAATAAATAACAAGACAACCATAACAATAAAAACAGTACTAACAATAATAGTAATAATAATGATAAATATTTTATTTAACTAACACCTTATAAGCTTTTATTAGTACCTAGATATGCACTATTTATGTTTGCATAATTTATTGAATGCAATTTTATTTTAAATAATGCAATGTGTGCTAAACTTGTCCGAATTATCACGATTGTTTTGTAACATAATTTGTTTTTTTTTTTAAATAACTAAGCGCCCACCTATGTAAACTACCAGACTTGCAACATCCTTTAAACAGGGTTCATGTGCCTACTACTAAGATTTTAGCCCTAAGTCTAATGTCTAATAATGTTTGTAGCTACATGTGCAATAAATAAATAAATAAATAAACAAATAAATAAATAAATAAATAAATAAATAAATAAATAAATAAATAAATAAATAAATAAACAAATAAACAAATAAATAAATAAATAAATAAGTAATCTGTTAACTGTTAAATAATGATGTTAAATATTAACAGTAACGACGTAATAGTGATATTATCTTATGATACCATCTTATCTAAATCCGTCGTCATTATAACAATGCTAGCATTGTTGTGTTCCGACAGTTAAAGATAAGATATTTGAGAGAGAAATTGGCTTCTCAGTAGTTGAGAAGTGCGCTTACTATATAGCTTTGGCCTGCCTTCTGCTGAAACGTGTACATAAAAAATAAAATGTTAAAATACGTTATATATTTATATTGAGCTATTGCCTCAGAACAATATGCTTGACATGGCGATAATATACAAAGAATGTCAACTAAGGGGGGTCCCTTAGTTTACATATTATTTGGGTAAATAATATGTAAAAAGTATAAAATAAATAATGTATACATATTTTTATACGGTTGATTGAGTATACATTTTTTATAGCATTATGTAATGCATTACAAAACAAAAAACTACATTTCTAAACATTGCGTTTAATATTCTAATCTTAAGATCCATTAGCCATTTATAAAATTGAAAAAAAATATCTTTCATTTTACTTTTTTCATACATTTTTCAGACCGCAGCACCCTCGCGAATAATATGTTGGACATATGAGAGCGGAAATGTAAATCAGCGCGGCTTTAATATGAAAAATGCTTCATGAATTATTCTCTTTCGTGTTCTGCTCTGGTTATACTTATTATGTAATGTAGTATGATTATATTAGTAGGTACATGCCCGTAAGGGATTAGTCGATATCCGTATAAACCTCATACGGTTGGTTTTTGAGATACTTGAAGGTTACAAACTTGTAGTATATTAGATAGACTGTGTTTGTAAGTTGATTTTTTAGTCAACCTTTCTAGTTATTATTTGCTAGCACTTTGCCAGCGACTTCGTCCACGTTGATTTCGTATTTTAAAAACTATTTATATATATATTTTTATCAAAATAAATCTTAACCCATATTACAAGCACGGAATGCATCATTCTATCAATGAAAGAATTTTCGAAATCGGTCTTGTAGTTTTAGAGATTACCCTCCACAAACAAACAAACAAACAAACAAACAAACAAACAAACAAACAAACAAACAAACAAACAAACAAACAAACAAACAAACAAAGTCACTACCTGTACCTCGATTTGTATTTCAGTTACACATCAATTTATATCTATAGGTACTATACTATTAATAAAGAGGTAACGTTTGTAACTTTGTTTGTTTGTATGTTGGGGCTAATATCTGGAACAACTGGTCCAATTCCAAAAATTCATTCACTGATAGAAAGCTACATTCCTTCCGGGAAACATAAACTATATACTATTTCAAAAAGAGTTTCTTTTTAAATTATACTTTTTTAGTGCTAATTGCTGCATTGAATATGAATTAAATACTTATAAAGTCCAGTGAATAAATTATTTGCCTACCTCTTTTAACATCTTTTTAAATCTCAAATCTACGTGGACGAAGTCGCGAGTAAAGTGCTAGTGTATACATATAGGTAGTTACTTACTTATATAACTTATCCATTTATTCAAATGTGTAATTAATACGGACGTGGACCGATACTATTACAACTATCATCTCAACATACGTAGGTGTAAGCCTGAAAGTTCATTCGTATGTTTGATTAAGTTATAGTTATCGCGCGATTGAATTCAATTAGGTTAATTGGTGGTAGAGCGTGTTCTAAATCGCCTAAAGAGCTTGTATCTTCCAAGGGCTCTTTCGATCAAGGGGTTTTATGTCGGACCGCTCGTGCGGTTCCATATGAAGGTCTCTGCCCACCGTATCATACCATGACCGTGCTAGGAACGTATTAGACACGGAAAGTAACACGACGCGGACTACTATCCCAACTACAACGTATCAACAGCGTATCATACCCGTGCATAACGGGTTGAATTAAATATTCGATGGTCCGTACACGGTGCGCGACGGTGTTGGTCGGTGACGGAACGGTCTAGCGGGCATAGTCTCATACTTTTCAATACAAAGAATACTATGGTGACGTGTGTTATTATGATCTTAATGCTGACTTGCTTGATAAGCTTGACAGACTACTCAACAACAGTATCCGATTCATTTACAATCTGAAGAAATACGACCACATCTCGCAGTTCAGGTCGGAGCTGAAATGGTTACCTATTCGCCAGTGAAGACGTTTACGGGCCCTAACCACACTGTTTTCGCTACTAAATTCTTTTAATTGCTCCTTCTTATCTTGCTCCCCATTTTCAGTACCTTTGCTCCTCTCATAGTAAAAATCTCCGGTCCTCAAATAATCTTCTCCTTCTCTGTCCCTCTCATACATCTGGCTTTGTTCATTCTTCCTTTCACATCCAATCCATTCTCCTGCGGAACGCGCTGCCTCTCGAAGTCAGGATGGCTACGAGTCGTGAAGCTTTTAAAAAGAAAGTCCGCGAGCTCTTGTTTGATAGAATCATGGCAGAATCATCTCAATAACTTCCTATTATATAGAATTATGTATTTTATGTATGTTTATTTATTGTAGTTTATGTATTTACAATACACATATTATATGTTTATGTATAAATAATATTTATGCATGTATTATATACTTACTTACACTTAAATCATTTATTATACATATTAATTGCACCTGCCAATGTTATCTCTGCACCACCCTATGGTTGACTGGTAGAGAATGCCTCAGGCATTAAATCCGCCATGTAATAGTTATGTTGCAAAAGTTTAAATAAATAAATAAAAAATATTTTTTTGCTTGCCACGTTCCTAGCATGGTCGATATCTAGCATGGTATGACACGTCTAATGGGCAGATACCTTTAAACGGCAGCCGCATGACAGTCGCCCGTCTGTTTTAATGTGGAACGTAGTGCAAACGTGCGTCTGACACAAAACACCTAAATTAAAAAGAGTCCTAGGTCTTTTCATAGTATCATCATCAGCTCATTTTATGTCCCCACTGCTGGGGTACGAGCGTTCCCTATAGATAGATAGGGAGTACATTTTCCTAGGTGAAAACGCCTTAGGACGGAGTAAGTTCATATGCGGAGGCAGTAGAAGGCAGGCCCGATTAACCACCGGTGCTTTGATAGGGCACTATGCCACAAAACAAATGCTCCATAGAATGCATCTATCAACAAATAGCTTGTGTAGGGCATGTGGAGAGGAAACGGAGTCAATGCAGCACCTACTGTGTGACTGTGACTCTCTGGCTAGGAAAAGAATGAGACTCCTGGGGTCGGCTTATCCGAAACCGGAGGACTTCAGGCTCTTCGCTCTTAAGGGCATGGCCAAACTTATGGCATCTATCTTTACAAAGGAAGAAGAGTGAAAGGACGGGATTGCACAAAAGATCCCGATGGGTTGAAGTGTCACTGCAAGAGGGAAACCTCAGCAGGCCCCACTAAGATAAGATAAGATAGGGAGTACATGCCATAAACCACCACGCGGGCCCAGTATGGATTGGTGGTTGTTAACAACTGCTAATGCAGCCGGGACCAACAACTTTAGGTGCCTTCCGAAGCACAGAGTAGCTCGAGATGATAAATTTTTGATCAACCATCCGATGACCGACCTATGCGAAAGTTGCTTAACCTTAGCTATCGCAGACCGGGCGCGTTAACTACTGCGCCATCGAGCTCCTCGATGTATAACCACTTTCACAGTATAACCACACGTCTATTTACAACCGTGTACAATATACTTACAACTATCTAAACATCTTCCACCAAATAGGTATACCTACATAGAGCATTAACAAACGTGATGATTCCACCAGAGCTTTGGCGAAAGCTCCTGAATAATACATGAGGAAGATTTCAAGCAAATTCGTTAAATTCTGTTACCATGCTCGTTACGCTTTATGTTATTTGTCTATGTATATTTCAAGCGTCTACGTAATCCTACCCAGTAGGTGGTGTTACGGAAGCACATGATACTTAATCCGCATAGCTATATGGCTGTTAAGTGTTTTAGACTGAAACTGTAGTTCGATTTCAGTTATTGTTGATATGTGGGAAGTTCGCGAATTACGCGAATGTAGCAGACTGCATGACTATATCAGCACTGGGACCCTACCGTTTTGCTAAAATTATTAAATTTTAGCAATCTTTTTTTATACCAATACAATATTTGAAATGATTTTAGTACGCACATTTTCATTTGGTAAAATTTTTACTCGGCATAATATTACCAAGGATAATAACATTTAGGCATTTGGTATTTGATCAAAAGATTTATTACAGCAAACAATCTTTACGCAATAAACATGTAGTCAATTCTACCTATCTATTATATATATCTATATCATCATCAGCTTATTTTTGTCCCCACTGCTGGGGCTCGAGCCTTCCCTTGGATGGATAGGGAGAACGGGCCATAAACCACAACGCGGGCCCAGTGCGGGTTGGTGGTTGTTAACGACTGCTAATGCAGCCGGGACCAACGGCTTTACGTGCCTTCCGAAGCACGGAGGAGCTCGAGATGATAAATTTTTGGTCACTACGAAAGTTGCTCAACCTCAGCGCTCGCAGACCGGGCGCGTTAACCACTGTGCCATCGAGCATATCTATATATCAATTATATATCAGCACTATGTATTGACACCATTATAAATGACAACATCAACCGCAATATAATATAATAAATGTCCCACTTTTGGACTCAGGTCTATAAGAATAAGAATAAGAAATTATTTATTGACGATCACACAGACATTACAGAAAGATATAGGTACAATGAATAAGGAAACATGTTAAAAAATAATAATAATAAAACAATAAGGAAACATGAAAGTGTGTGAAGGCCAACTAGGACCTTGCCTCAGCTATAGTTATACCACCTATAGCATATTGGTATTAAGGTACGGTACGCTATACGCTATACCAAGACCAATACAGGGGGTCGACCGCCTAACTCTCTCTCTTTCGATCGCTTTGAAGGCGAGGCGAGGAGGAGGCGTCATCTTGTCATTTCAAAAGCAATATAAAAGCAATATCGAAAGCTATATGCTATAGCTTTCGATATCATTCGATATTATATTACAAAGCGAGGCGAGGGCCTCGCCTTCAAAGCGATCGAAAGCGAGACAGTTAGGCGGTTGGGGGGCAGTCGATGAGAGGTTAACAACTGCGAACTTACGATTACAATGGGGAACAGCTTAGCATGCCACTCATAGCACAGAGCTAGAAACTCTTTCTGTGCAAAAATCACGTCGATTTGTTACTCTCTTTTAATCACGTACACACGTTGCACATATAATGCCGTTTGTATGCTACCAAAGAGCGAGAAAAAATAAAAAAATTGTTGAACATCATTTTGTGGAATAACATATAAGATACTCTTTATCGGGAGAAACGGCTCATTGTAATCAAATAAAACTTGATTTACATACTAAGGTGATATAATAACAGACAGATATGTTTTAAGAGACAATTTTTCGTTTCATTTTTAAATTTTTTTGAAAACACATTGAAATTTTGCTCATTTTGACAGACATGTATTCTAGTCTTGACGGTGGTAGGTTTTTTGGGGAATCTACAGTAAACCGACTGTTATGAATATTGCGGGTAAAGCTACAGACAGAAGCTTGTACGAGTATGAACACAAGCTTAAGTATGCCTGTATGGCAATATGCTTGAGCGAGCGCGCAACCACTCTAGAAACCGAGATCCCGGTATTCCATTAGTAGTAATGCTTCACTGAGGGACGCGTGGCTTCTGCCTGATTTCCACTTTCCTTTTATAGTTTTCCTGCTCCGTTGGTTTAATATTTTTTTAGTAAAGCGCCTCTTTTATTTCTCGTGCTAGAACTTAAGTACCTATAGTAGAAAGTAAGCTCTGATGTCCTGTTGTTTTTTTAATTTTGTTCCCTCTGCTAGCGCTGAAATTATTTTCTCTTACTTTAATGAAATACTTGCGTTTTTTTTTATTCCTTACTTCCACATTGTACCATTTTTTTTTGTATTGCCCTTGTTCTTTTTTATGGTTACATTTCATTCCAAAACGCAAATCGATAACAAATTATGGATCACCCATCCAAAAGCTGACCGAAATTAAGGTAGCTTAGCTTTTGCGATCGTTCCAAAAGTCGCTGGCCTACGGCACCATCGACCTTCTCATGATAAGACGATAAAATGTGAGTTTGGTTTTTAAAAATAAAGGATTTTTGTATATGTTTTATTAGAAAAACAACTTTAAAATCCAGTGAATTTAGGCGTCTTTAATATCCGCAAACGTTTCGATTCGCTTCGTCTTGATTTCTTTCATCGTCATTATTGCAATGGCCGCGTTCCAGAGTAATAGCCAATGAAAAAAGTTTAAATTGTCAATGAATTCCATAATATTTGAATGTAACTCCAAAATAGAAAGCTAATGAAATCACAAAAATAATGAAGTAACTAAATTTACCCATTACAGCACCTGGTAAAGATGACTTACTCACTGTTGATGTCAAATTATAATACAGCCTAACTCCTACCATAGAAAGTCTTACAATAAAAGAAATATACTCATTTCACTTAAAATTGGGATTATGAAACCCAGATTCACAGAAAGGTTGTAAACGTGATAACAAAAATGCCACCACAAACTAAAAATACTTCTATTGATGTCATAGTCGGACCTTTCAACTAACAAAATAAGGTAATGGTTAAGGAGATCGGGTCATAAACCACCACGAAGGCCCAGTGCGGATTGGTGGTTGAAAATGACGCTTGACGTGCCTTTCGGAGGAGCTCGAGATAATAAATTTTTGGTCACCCATCTGATGACCGGATTGGCAAAAGTTGCTTAACTTTAGCAATCGCAGATCTTCTCGAGAGTTGCCAGAAATGGGACATATATACGCTAGTAACGATGACGAAGAACACTTAAGTTACTTACTGGATAATTTCCTAATACTTGGTACAGGTAATTAGATATTGAAGCATTCTCATCATTCATTCACGCTGCCGATGCCGCCGCGCCGAGCGCCGCCTTCTTCAACAAGTATTTAGCTTAGATAAATAATGGCGAGCAGCCTCTGAATACCTTAGCGACTGGAAGCCAATCTATTTACAAACAATTCGGCTTACTTTTCTTTTAAGGTTTTTATGTTTACTTCAGTGTAGATAATAATAATAATTACTATTTTGGTAAGTCTAAATAAAACACAATGTTTTGTAAATTTAGTTCAACCTGATCATCATCATCATCATCATCATTTTGGCTAGTTTTAAGTACTCCCTGCTGATATCAGCTGCCTCTTATTACGTGATCTATACGAGCCTCAACCTCTGCCTTTCAGCTACCCTGGCGAAATCGTTTGACCATCTGGCAGGTCTGCCTTGAAGCCGTCACTGTTCTAATAAAGAAATAAAAACGTATTCCAGAATCCAATGCAAAATATAATATCTACCAAATTCAGTGTCCCACTTCAGGACCGTCAATACATTCCAGCTGCGTGGTAGAGCTACGCATATCAGTATGTGGTAGAGCCACGCTGCGTTGCAGCACGAAATGGGCCAGTTCGCCCGGCGTAATGCCACCCTTTCACAGAATATCGGCGTGAAACAATGGCACTTATTGCTGTGGTGTTTCGTCTGGTGAGTGAAAGTACCGAAGGCTCATCTCTCACCCCTCCCAATTCCTACTTCCTCCTCAAGATCCAACTCCTTCCTCAAGGCCGGCAACGAATCTGCGATTACTTTGGTTTTACGGGTGTCCATGGGCGGCGGCGATTACTTTCCATTTTACCATCCATAATAAAAAATCATTCTGATAATGTTAACCAATGTTATTATTGACAAAACAGACAGGTAAATACAGTAGTTTCAGTCATATAACTAAACCGTAATTTCCAATGACACACCGATCGAATGATAATGGAAATAATAAAAGCGTCGTAACTCAGCTTTTACACTGATGGTCGATCACTAATATGCGAGCGCAACAGGTGCAAGTATAATATTAAATAAATATAAACAAAGCAGCTTAGTGCCTCTTAACCGCGAAGTAAATCGCAACCGTAAGGCCGCGTCCTCGACGTCTGCGGTGAGCGGGGCGGAGTGCAGAGCGGGACGCTATACACATACATTGACAAGGCACATACATTCGTAGCAATGGTATCAGGAGTCCGTAGTAGGTCTCATTATATTAGTAGTAAGGGTAATGGAACTACCAATAAAAGTAGTTTTTAATATTAATAAGGCTTGTTTTCTTTTCCTAATATTTTGAAAAGGGTCCGCGGTATTGTTAAAATTGTGAAAGTGGTTCGTTACTGTAAAAAGTTTAAGAAACCCTGGACAATTGAATGTTGCGAGTATTTTTTTGACGCTGCGTTAATTCCGAGCGGTGTGCCCGTCCTCTGCCGTCGAGGACAGGTATTTCCACTTTCCGTCCCGCCACCTCTCTCCCTGCTCACCGCAGACATAGAGCACGCGGCCTAAAGCCTCAGCCAAGAGAACGAGCGTCTTGCGACGCGGCGAACGGATGGCATAGAACATTGCGCGCTATACTACGGCGATCATAGTTCAAAAAGAACGCAATGTTAAGGGAAATCGCGCCGCGCGCCCCAAATCGCCAGTGGTCGTGATTGAGCAGTAATACTGCGCAGGTCCTTGAGTGCTTTATATAATTTGGCGAGTGTTTTCATGAATAATTGTGAGTTATGGGAATAAAAACTAAGTGTCTTAAATAATTGAATAGAAAATTGGAAGATAAAAAGAAAATCATAAATATTTGATAGCACTCAGCCCTAGTAGAAGGTATATAAAAATGGAAAACAAATTAGTTTTAGTCGTTTGTCAATGTGGAGAGTACAGAAACTGTTTGAGGCGAAAAATCGCTTCTCGTCTCGCGTCTTTTCTTATTTAAATTGTTTCTGATGTCATCCGCACTTAGTTGTGGTCAGCCTTAGAGGGGTCAGCATATTTTTTTCTTTTTTTTTTGTTGGCCATCATAAACTATCATAAAACCTTTTTGTGGTCAATATCTATTCGTTACAAAATTGATCCATTCAGTTTGGTTTTCCTTATCCCTTTATTTTTCTTGTTCATTTCACCATCGTTCTATTTGTCACTCTTTCCAGTATAATAAATATTTCCAGTATACCTTTTTACGCCCGTATGAGCAACCCACTCAACACTACTTTAAAGTTTATACTGACACCCCCTACCAACCATCAGGTCACAAAGCAGGTGTCAGACATCCTTGTGCAAGCACAAGGGACCATCTACGTCAGGTCATAACGCCAGATCAGGACGCACCGAGGCGCATTCTTCATCCGGTACTTTTAAGACTAGTGTCTCAAGCTAGTCGCCCCGTGGACACGTATAGTCCACTACCTATTATCCAGATAGGTTACCGGAGCTGTAAGCTCGCTCACTTCTCGTTGCACTAGAGCACAACTCGCAGATTCCACTGCTCGGGTCGTCAACTCTAAGTTGACTACCAATTATCCTCTTTGGTGGCGGAGTTGTAAGCCCACTCACTTCTCAGTACCTATCCAGGCACCTTGCCGATTTCAACATCCTACGCGGCTGGCTCAACCGGAGGTATTGCATCTAGCGGGCACCTCTACTAGTTATCCAGACTAGTGCCGGAGATGTTGGAGCTCTGCTCAGTGAAAACCACCGAGCATGACAACCAACTATGGGCAACTCACGTGCCCCGCAAGTCCTTTCGCCTCGGGCCCCTCGAGACCGCTACTTGGACCCGCTCGCTGTGCACGAAATGGAAGCCTGGCCACATCAACCAGGCAGACGAACATTCCCACTTCTACAGCTAACCACGCGCCACCACGAGTCCAACCCATGTCCGGAACCTGTCGGAGACGCCCGCGAAGGCATAACCGACAGGGGGCTTAGGATCCGGAACTCCCGTGGTACCCTTGAAAAGACAGCCGGACCCGTAGTTCCAGCTGCCATACCCTACCTATCAGGGTCAGTAGATAGGGACACGACGACACGACACGACGCCCGTATGAGCAGTATAAATTTTAATTTCATTAGCAGCATACGGTGCGTTCTACTACCTACTATGTACAAAGTTTTGATATTTTGTTTTATTTTATAGCCTTTTCTTAACCTTGAAAATGTTATAGTGAATGCACAACAGTTTGGCAAAATAACAACAAAAACCAAAATTGAATGATGTAACCAGCCACTAAGAGAGGGTTTTACGGAAATCATACCTAATAGGGGGTGAAAATTTGTATGAAAGTCCGTCAGTTATGAAGTAATACATGAAAATTGGTATTTGACTTCTTGAAAAGAAATAAATAATGAAGTGTCTCAGGAATTTTGTATATTTTCCTTTAAAAAAGTAAAAAAGGGAAGAAGTTTTAAAGTAATAACTATAAAGAGAAATAATTTAATCGATCTATAGATTCTTCAACAAAAATAAAGAATGACGTGTTTTAGCATTTTTTGAAAAACCTCCCCCCTAAGGGGGGTGAAATAAGGGTGAAAAGTTTGTATGGAAATCTGTCATTCTTTAAATTTTGGTATTTGGCCTGGTTAGAAATTATGAAGTGTTTCAGGATTTTTGGAAAATGATCCCTAAGTAGGGGATGACAAAACGGACCAAAATTACTTATACAGAGTGATCTTTATTACGTTGTTTTGTATTAGACACTTTTTATTAATTCTAGCTCGCATGGATGGGTATTTTAATGATAAAAAATTAAAATCTTAATGTTGAAATGTCGTGACATGTTTAGTTGTCTAACTCTTATTATTAACCTTATGATATTTACTTTTAATAAGTTTGGCTTTTATTACGAATAAACACAAGTCGTGACTCCCACGTGAGCAAAGCCGCGAACAAAAACTAGTATATCATAAGTTAATACCAAAAGAAGGAATTTGGTATCATTCAATGAAGTACCATGCGCTTATTCCTCAGTTTCAAATATTATTAAATCAGTGGCTGTACCTACCTATTATAGGTACCTATACTATGTGCTTTATATAACAACAAATAAATTGACATCGTTTATTTGTTTTTTTGTGCCCGTAATATTTGGTTTGATTGAAATTGAAATGCTCGCTGTGCAATTTCTGTAAAATTCTTTTGAATGAAATTATTTAAACCTTCACCATTCTCAAAGTTAAAAATTACATTGTAGTTATGCAACAACTGCATTAGCAGTCGTGGTTTATGGCCCGTTCTCCCTATCCATCCATAGGGAAGGCTCGTGCCTCAGCAGTGGGGACATGAAATGGGCTGATGGTATGATGATGATGATGATATGCAACATAAGTTTTAAAAACACAGGTAAGTTTAACTTCCCAATAGCTTCAAAAAGTCATCACCATGACCCTATCAAATTCCTAGCATCACATCACATAATTGATCGGGCTATAAACGTACCAAAACTACACACTCAAGAGTTTTCCTCCTATAACCGATCCGAACCCCTCGGAGAATCTAGTAGGGCACGGGGACACAAACTAATAGTGCGTTATGCCGTTCTCTCTATAAAAACTCTGACGCGATTCGTTCACACTGCTTGAGGAACCCTTTAAGTTCCTCGCCGCCCCCAAAAAGCCCGGTGAAGCTGAATGCCCAGAGGCATTTAGCTAACTCTCCTAAAAAAAAACGAGCGAGCCTTACAGTAGTCGCATATGATGTGTAACATTTGACAGATGTCAGATGTCAGATAAAATTGCTAACTAACTAAGGTGAGATCACCTTAGTTAGTTAGCAATTTTAACAATATATTCTGAAAAAAATTGCTTAGGTGGCATCATTTTATAACTATAAAATAAATGCAGTAAATACTCATTAGAAGACATTTGACATATCAAAATGACCTTTGATAGTCAAATGAATCAATATGTCACATATAATAATAATTATATGTCACGATGGCGCGCGCTTGCGCGCTTCCCCGACTTCCTGTTACACTGTTACACATACTTCCGTCCCATTTCACGAAATCACTCCCACAAGTTGCTTATATAGAAAGCGAGCGGAAAGATGTTACACATCAAAAACTCATAGTTTTGTTATAGCTAAACAAAACCTCTCCACAAACTGTCAAATTTCCTCAACAGACTTTGTACTTTATATAAAAATAGCTGTGCCCCGCGGTTTCACCCGCGTTAATTAACAATCTATAGCTTATAGCCTTCCTCCATAAATGGACTATTCAACACAAAAATAATTTTTGAATTCGAACCAGTAGTTCCTGAGATTAGCGCGTTCCACCAAACAAACAAACATACTCTTCAGCTTTATAATATTAGTGAAGATGAAAAAATGAAAATGAAGAATGATTTATTTTCTCTCAGATGTAAGTTACCTACATAAGTATATGCTAATTCATGAGTATAACAAAAATATATGCTGGTACCTTGTGTGTGAGAGACTGGAGTCTCAAATAGGTATCCTAAGATACCCGTAAAATCGATCTCCAGGGCTCCACTCCCAAGTCAGTTTCATACTATAAGCTGGTACATGATTTGCAAGGTGTAAGGTTATAACATTAGGTCTTATAGAGGATAAACCGATGTTGAGCAAAACAACATAACATAAGAAAAACATAACATATCTTAGACATACTCGTATTAGGTTGAAAATGTATTGAAGAAATATGACAGTTCTGTACGTTCGGTAGATCAATATAGTAAACCGACACCAATTTGAGTTTCATCTCTCAAACGTCACAGTCCTACCCGAGAACAGAAGTGACGTCGTCACGTCAGGACATCTTCACAAGAGATGTCAGTCAAGCCGTAAAGATAAGCAGATGAATGTAAGCCTTATGACGATACATTTAATGGCATAATTAATCAAGGGTCGTCGCGTTTCTTTTCACAAAGTGATATTTAACGTCGTCGTTTGACACCATTTTTCTCCTCATTATTCTGGGCCCTTTCTCTTGTCACTGAAGCTTTTATTGCTTTCATTTGTCCAATTTGGGGCATTACCTGAATACATTTTATTTATCATTGAAATTCTAGTACCTACCTCTCAGTTTTATTGTACTTCAGCTATCTATTGACCATTGTATTTTATTAATCAGCAATGATACTATAAATAGTTATTATAAAACCACTCAACCACAAAATTATTATCTCTTATATGAAACATGATTTTATACTACACCTGCTTGGAAAGTACCTTGTTACTTTATCAAATTTACGGTAGAAAGTACGTCATTGCAAAACCACGTAAGAAATGGATTTTCATACACTTTTCTCTCCCGCTCAGATGCGTTTTCTCCCCGCATATTTGTTCGATATGCAATGACGTACTTTCTACCGTAAATTTGATAAAGTATCAGGTGTAGTATAAAGCACTATGTATCACTCGAGAGAAACTGCGATTCCCGATCTCGGGTGTTTTAAAGCCCTCGCCTACGGCTCGGGCTTCAAACGACACCCTCGACGGTAATCGGTCACTTTCTCCTCTCGGTGAACAATGTACTATTGAATTAAAGTTAATGGTAAATTTGCTACAACTGCCAATTATTATATTAATTAAACTATGTACATTTCACTAGTAATTAAAATGTGCTACTCGATGCCCTTTTAATAAAGCATTCCCGAAATTCTACTATCCGGGATATAGAGAAATCTTTTGCACTTTTCATCAAGTTAGGTTAGGTTAGTTTGGTGATCGATTAAATACAACCCATATTATTATACACCTTTAATTAGGACTATGTTACTTAGGCTTCAGTAATAACAATGATTATTCATTTTGTGTCTTTATCGCCAATTTTTTTTTTATTGACTTATTTTTTGTTTCGCGGAATTGACTTTTTGCTTTATTGTAGCTTTGAAGGGACTTGATTTTGTTTATTTTTAATGTCTGATATATTTAGCTAGTAAAACAAATACACTACCCATAAATTTTTATTGTGTTAATATAAATAGATGTTAAGAAAATTAAGAAAACGTTAGTATGAAAAATATAATTTTATAAAAAATCTTCATACAAAACGTCAATTTCATAGGTAAAGACCTAATATGTTACATCAACTGAGTTATTAAGTCCTCGCGCGCCATATGTACGCACGGTCGTACGTAAGGTGGCCCGCTAATTATAGCTTCAGCGCGGGACGGGTATGACACTATAGCTTAAGCCCCTTACAAATAAACAAAGAATAAGATCCGAATAGTTATTCCGTGTTTTGTTCCTGTCATGTAAACGTCATTTCAAATTAGAGTAAAAGAGGTTATTCTCCTCAGGTGTTTGATTACTTTTATTATCTATAAAAAGGTTGCACTACAAAAGCTATAATGCTGGCTGTACCAAGGGTCTTAGAGCATTAAACTAATGCTCTAAGCCAAGGGTTGACCAATCCAGAAGTCGACGAATACAGAATAGGTCAAAAACAGATATAGTTACAACAAAAAATGGGTACGTTAAGAAGTAGAGAAGAGATAAAGCAAAGGACTCAAAAAGAACTAGTCCTATATCGTCAAATCCAGCATATTACAGTGACGATGGTTTTTGAGACAAGTAATGATCCTTCAGTAGCCTCATAAAATGTTGCTAACGTTTTAACATTTCTGATTGTTATAGGCAATGCATTCCACAATCGAGTAGCCAGTACAGTAAAACATTTATCGTAGAATTTTGTGGAATGGATGTGAAAATGATGTGGATGTTTTTTAATATTTGTACAGGATTATTCCCAAATTTCCCATTTACATAATTATGAACAAAAATCTAAATTGTTACAGTAAATTATTCAAAATCATTACAAAAATAAAATCATTCCATCATTATAATTAGACATGTTATAAAAACTATCAAATATAAACAAAAATTACGAGATTACATAATAATAATATATCCCTTTTGTAGACGGAATGTCGGTCATGTATGAAAAGAACCCATAACAACCAATATAAAAAAGTGCCCGACTGAAAAAGAAAGTAGCGAAAACGAATAATGTGAAGTTCTGAATTTGATGTTGAAAAAATGGCGGAATATCTAAACTTTAGCTAAGTGATAAAGCTTGATTCCTTTCCGATCCGATTGCGTTTTATGATCCAAACGTAATATTAAATGTAATTTATGATATACCGACATCGGATCCCTTGAGAGTTAGATGCGCTTAAATTTTACGATTTCAGCGTTCCGGTTCCTTGTAGGTAGTTACGAGTATGTCAAATGTTGTGAAAATATAAAAAAAACTAACAGCTTTTAACTAAAAGTTCATTAGTAATTAATAATAATCATATATTTCAGGCAACAAACAATGTATACTTATTTTATTATGATAAATTACATAGAGGCCCGTATACCTTACAGACTAACATACATACAAATTTTAAATAAACTAAAAAAAAAAAATTATAGCCTGTTGAAAAATAAAAGTACTAACAAGCAATAACCGAATTTTATTCGAGAATATTTACACGACGACGAAAACTTAATTCATAGGTACAGGTAAAATAGCCGAAACTCACAGTAGCTGATGGGTGGAACCCAATCAATGATAAGTTATCTCAATAAGAATCAATTACTTACTTACTCTGCTGGTGCTGTAACCCCGAGTGAGCTTAGGCCTCTGATACAAGTCAGTGCTACTGGTCCCGGTTCTGAACTGCTTCCTGCCAGTTGTCTTTTTACAAAATATGTTTTTTTCGGGCGGCGAGAAACTTAAAGGGTTCCTCAAGCCTCAAACAAACCTTCGGAGGTTTTCTAAAGAAAACGGTATCACGCAGTGCGTGTCCCTGTGCCTTACTAGATTCTCTGAGGGGTTCGGATCGGATCAGGGAAGAGACAAAATATGTAAGAAGGTCAGCTGTACTTACCAATTTGCCGCACATTGATTTTCGTTTAAATAAGTAATATCCTTCATGATTGTAGAGCAGCTGCAATTACGCCGCCTCTCCATGTAAACGTGCGCCCTAATTGATAACTTCCACGCCAATTTAATTCGAAAAGGGAAGCAATAGCGCACTTCGACAAAGTGTTTCTCTGAAGAGAGGAAATATTCACCTCTTTTAAATTTCATTTAAAACTAATTTTTATAGTACCTACTCGTATTTATTTTTGACATGGACGCAATTTTGCTTTTGCTAACATTGATTTGATTATTTTTTAACAAACGACCTATGATAGATGATCAATGATCAATAATATTCCCCTGTAATGGTATGCAGAATATTGCCATTTCTACAAAATATTATTTTGAATTACCTATGAAATTTTTTTCTCACGTTTTTTTCTCACTTATTAATAGGTGTATTACTTCTAAAAGTCAATGCCGGTTGTTAATATTATTATACACCTTTAATTAGGACTATGTTACCTAGGCTTCAGTAATAACAATGATTATTTATTTTGTGTCTTTATCGCCCAATTTCTCTTTTAAATTGACTTCTTATTTTGTTCGCGGAATTGACCTTTTGTTTCATTGTAGCTTTGAAGGGACTTGATTCTTTTTCTTTTTAATGTCTGCTATATTTAGCTAGTGAAACAAACCCACTACTCTACAATTTTTATAGTGTTAACAGAAATGGATGGAAGAAAATTTAAAAAAACGTTAGTATGAAAAATACAATTTTATAAAAAATCTCCATACAAAACGTCGATTTCATAAGTAAGGATATATCGATTTTTTACTGATCAATATTTTTTTTTAATTATATCAATTAAAAAAAAGGTCGATCACTAGGTCCTGTCGAACATTGGTGCCACTACCCTAACTTGATATACTAGTTAGTCAACTTTTTAAAATCCCTTACGTTTCGTTTCACTATGCTACGCTCGAACAATACGCGCCGGTAATATTTTTTGTCTTTTACTTTTACTGCGACTTTTACTAAAATGTCATTGCAGTAATCCACTCCCAATGGCCATGACCATAATCTATAACGATACGGTGAACGGAAAACAATGTTGCCGTCTTAAGAGCCACCCATTTCTTAGGACTGAACAAAAAAGGACCGAACCAGTTATTTTCTGCTACGACGAAGTTTTCGCGAGAGTTATGAAGGAAACTGGCCTTTTTCGCTTTACTTAGGGCGTATTACTGGCGAACCTGTTATAAAAACTTTATTTAAAGTCCATAAGTTGTTTGAATAAACAAGACATTTTGTTATTAAACAAAATGGTTTGATTAACATTGTTGCTATTTCGCAAATTGGCAAAACTTTCGGCCTTAACGTCACTAGCCATCAGGAGAGATAAAGACCAAGAGCGTATTTAAGATTTTCGTTAACTAATTGAAATTGATTAAACAAAAGTCATCGACAAAAGGAGCGTATTGTAGTTCAGGGCAGAGTCGAGGGCAAGAGATCCCGTGGTCGATGGATGAACCTCATTACCTCCCTCACTCAATCCACAATGACCGATTGCTCTCACAAAGCTTCTAATAGAGTCGAATGGAGACGCATTGCGAGAGCCACCACTCACCAGGACCCACTCATAACACGACCCCTCTGCCAAGAGTGCCAGTCGAAGAAGAAGAAGAAGAAGAGACAAAAGTCACCGACATAGCCCGAAGAGTTACTAAGCTCAAGTGACAGTGGGCAGGGCAAATCGCTCGCAGGACTGATACCCGCTGGGGCGGAACAGTTTTTCAGTGGCGACCGCGCAACGGAGACGCACTGTGGGCAGGCCTCTAACAAGGTGGACCGACAACCTGGTGAATGAAGGTCGCGGAAAGCCGCTGGATGCAAGCAGCACAAAACCGGTCGTTGTGGAGATTCTTGGGGGTGGCCTTTGTCCAGCAGTCGACGTGTTTTGGCTGAGATGATGATGATGATCATAATGAGCACACCTTCTGTCGTCCTCGGTCCTCTTCCCTAGTGTATGCTGTGTCCGACCCCTGTCGGACCCTACCTTAGGTTGTTATATCTCCAGTGTTTTTAGTGGGTAAACCCCCGTACCATTTTTGAATGGAAGTCCCACATAAACATCGGGTAGTCCCTGAACGCAACGATATGCGGAACGTAATTTCCCTAAGAAAAATAAAGGGTTCATAATGTAACTGATGTTATTTTTAAGATCCTTGTATTATATTACACATGAGAATGCTATAAAGAAGCTATATATTGAATTGAAACAATATTCCACCAACAAAACACATGAAGAGTGTGAAATTGCTTAAGTACCAGTATTAAGTCTCGTCAATGGAATTCGCCTAATTACAGTCGCCGTTCGCGTGAACTCCCTCAATTTATTTAATTTTGAGAGCTTCTACTCCGTCTCATAATTATATAAAAGATTATTAAGGAAAATGCCTTTGCTGTTCTGTCATAAATTTTGATTACAGATCTGCGGGACTAATACGTAATTTTATTTATTAAATCTTTTATTTCCAACGCTTACTAATGATAAATTTCTTTTTATATATAAAACGCTTGTGCCAATGTAATGAACCTAAATTAATTTTGCTTTGCTTAAGAGATCTAGAACGGAAACACTTTGGGTCTTCTCATTATGACCACACCTATCTGATACACGGCGTGTTTTAAAAATGTATTTTTTCATCATTGAATAATTAAAGTAGATACGGTACTTTAGTTAAATATCTTAAGCATAACCATTTATTTTAAAAAATACTTTTTTCTTACCTACTTAGCTTGGTTATATTTGTTACATTTTAAACTATTCCAAACTGATTATAAAAATGATTTATGCACATTGCTAACCTATAGACACCAACAAACTCTATGGAAATATTTTTTCAAGTTTCTTTGTAAAATGTCATTCATTGCATATACATACAATAAACGTAATTTTAAGGTGTATTCGGAAGCGGCGAGCTAGGTGGCTAGGCGACAGTCATTTCCGCCCAACTGCAGCTGCCTGGGGCGGGCGGGGTGCGCGGGGGGGGGGCGGAGGTCATGGATTCAGGTCAGAGGCTGGCCTTGCCCGCGCAGACCTGTTGATAGGCGTGTATTAGGTCTGAATAACTGCTTACACTCTTTTGTTTCTGTTAGGTTCGTTAAAGTCAATAAAACAAATGACTGCATCAAATCCAAAGTCAAAGTAACTATTTATGTTGCACATGTTCGATTATTTTACTTCTACATTGTTTTTTTTTTTATTATTTCATAACGGGAAAGCGCTTTGTCATCATTTTACCTGATGATATGTGACGATAAGGCCGAATATAAAGGTGCATTTCACCCAGATTCCTTAACTATTGAGTAACTCTACCTAATCTAACCTTTCTTTAAACTATGGCAATACAAGACGCTAATCACACTTTTTTATCACGACAGAATTAGATATAAAATAGTTTTAGCTAGCAAGGCGGACTTGAAACAAGCTATACCACCAAATATGCCGAGAGCAATAATACCTACACAAAACGAGGTATTCGTCGAAGCGCAACCATTTTCAAGCGCACCTATGAAGCGCAACTAAACTGTTCCTCGGACTGACAGTTATTGAAGTGAAAACTTCTTTAGCGGCGTTGTGCACTTTTTGGAATGGGTAAAAAATGTTAAACTCGCGTCAGGACACGTGACCTGATCGAAAATTCGTAAGACGGATGAAGAGTAGACAGCTGGCGCGGCGTAATATAAATTTTTAATATAACTTGATATAACTTTTTAATGTAATATAAATTGTCATGTTTGTGTACGATAGCCCAATAAATAAAGATTGTATTCTACCACATAAATGAGAGTACTTTTATACTGATAATTAAAGCAATTCGTGCAAACTTATTCCCTAACCATTCCAAAATATCAAAAATGCACAACGTTAATATTCAAGTTTTCACTTCTGCCGGCACTCCCAGAGTGCAACCCGTCGTTTTTTTTATGAAAATAATGTCTGATCGCTGTTCGTGGGCTGAGTTCGTTATTGAGGTGATAGCAATTACCGGAATGACAAAGATTTTCGATGAAAATCTTCCTAGAGGTTAATCTCCAAAAACTCCAAAAAATCCAATTTGAATACACAGCCACCGTTAGCTTCGGCGATGGAAATTGTTGACTTGACACCTCATTAGTGGAGGAACGACGAACTCTTCACTTTTTCGGATATCTCAATGCCGCACGGTAATCAATTGCGAATAATGTACCGACAATTCTGAAGAGATACTTCTTTTTGTAGCTACTGTCAATTAAAACTTATAAATCGCTTAGACTAAGGCCAAATCTAGTATCAGTCAGATTTTTACTGTATGTTAAGAGAAAGTCACCATTAAGTGGTTTTATGTATTTCTCTCTATATTAAACCAGTATTATCTAGCAGTATGTACATATTTATTTATTTTATTTTTTTCGTATTTACGTACTGAGAACCTAGTATGTGGTCAAACCTTCTTTAGGCTTTAACCCATAAACGCATAGCGTACTTATTATTTATATTAAAATAAATATTTAGAATATACTCTGTAATTAAAACATGTTTTTTTAAATATTATAATATTAATTTTTTCATAAATTTAACATCATAGATAAGGAAGTTTTGAGGGAAACCTCATTGGATACAAGAATGCAACCTTTTTTTTAAAAATTAAATAAAAATACTTTTATATTTCTATTTTAACGATGTAAATTGAAATAGATTCGTAATTATTAAAACAAATATAAAGTGAAAAAATAATATGAAATAAACAAAATAAAAATAAATTATTAAGGAGAAATTACTTTAACCTCTTCTAGTGTGGTGTTGTTTAACTATACTATTAATAAAGAGGTAAAGTTTGTGACTTTGTTTGTTTGTTTGTTTGTAGAGAGAAATCTCTGGAACTACTAGTCCATTTCCAAAAATTCTTTCACTGATAGAATACTACATTCCTTTCGGGTAACATAGGGTATATTTTATTGACAAAAAGATTCTTTTTAAAATCTCAAATACACGCGGACCAAGTCGCAAGTAAAGTGCTAGTTTTGTATAAAGTATTAGAGTCTGACTTTTTTCTTGTGAAACTAATTTGACAGCACTTACCTACTGATGTTGAGAGTCATACGATTTTTTTCGCACCAATCTGAGAATCTATTCAAATCACCCTAAAGCAAAAAAGTGTCCCTAGCAGTTTTTATAGGTATCAAGATTTTTCGTATTTTTTTTTTATTTAAAAAAGCTTTTTATGATAAACAAAAAATCATGCGTTTAAGGGTTAAGATACTATTTACCAATTTTATACCTATAAAATGTATTGCTAATAAAATATAAATTAAAAATACTTAGTGAATAGTTGTTCTCAGACTTTCTAGTTACCTAATTCAAATTTGACCGGAGCATAGGTTTGAAATGCAAACAGGTATTTCTGTATAATTACATATATACAGTTAAATACATGTAAAGATAAAGATAGTGGACTAAGATAGGCCGATGATGATGATGATGATGATGACATGTATATATCAGTATATAAATAAATACATATTTATTTATATACTGATATATGTACTGGTTTATAATGTAATGATATTCATTTATATTTGCGCGCAAAGAGCAACTAGCTCTTGAAGAGCTCTCGTAGCGATCTAACTGTCCCCGCCCTAACGCGATATCACAGTCAAAGGCTTGAAAGCTTTCGCTCATCAACGCCGCCATGTTGTTCCATTATCAGATTTGCCGTTTCTATAGCGAGGCAATGAATACTTATGAAATTTCGTTTGTTATTATTTGTGTTTCGGTGGATGAGTGACAAAGCGTTCGGCCCGATGCCCGTAGATCCTAATAGATTCAATTCAGGTCCATATGGGGTAGATAAATTAAAGAGACATATTTTAAGGCTGCATAACGTTTTTTGGCATTCTCTCCGTTTCGCATAACGTTCATTCAGAATAAATCATTAGGCATACTTTATTTCCCCATAACTTCTTTTATAATAATGGTATATTAGCATCAAATGTTCATGCATAAATGTTTTTACAATAACGATTACTAATCGATAACGATATGTAATGAGATATGCAATAAATGATTTGAATTTGAATTTGAATTAATCATAACATTTATTTGCATCTCACTTTATGGCATGGCAAAAAAAGATATTATTTTTGTATGGCGCTATATTTCTGCTTATCATAATTTATGCGAGAAAACTTTATGCTGAAACTGTTATGCCAAACTACATTATGACGAAAGAGATTATGCGACCGAAAGGGCTCCCGTTAAATTCCCATGCCGGGCAAAGTGTCTCGGATTTTTCGATGCTTAGCCTGATAGCTATATAGCCCGGTAGATATCCTATATGAATATCCTATCGCACACAAAGAAATTTGGTGACTCGTTTCTTTGTCGCACCTTCAAAAGATGGAATAGTCTACCACTTACTACACGTTTTCCCTCCTTCCTATGATATGGGGTCCTTCAAAAGAGGCGTGAAGAAGCATCTTGTGGGCCGGCAGAGTGAGGTTAACTGATGCTACGTTTGTTTTCACGCTGCTGCACCAATTGTCTTCGCGTCTGGACTCCATTTCCATTTAACATCAGGTGGGATGGATTCATATGCCGAGCTATCTATATAAAAAAAAAAAAAAAAACAACGACATAAGTTACAAGCAGTCTAGGTGCCGGAACACAACAATGCTACAAACATATACTTCTATGCTCTGTAATCAAGACCTCCACTGATGTTTGTAGATTTTGATGGCTTTTATGTAAAGACATAGTTTGTAACTACAAATTTAAATAACACAACAATAATATTTTGTTTACACATATTTTATTGTTTCTTAGAACAATAACTTTAGTTGTTGTTCTGAGGTCTGTATCGATCCACAATGTAAATTTTCGTAAGCCACGTAAAGAAATACAATTAATAATTATGTTTAGAAAATTCGACAGAAGATGGGCAAAATGCTATGTTGACAATAATGTTCATATATTATAAAGCTTCTGTTAATATAAGAGATCTACCAAAGAAGCGTCAGTGAGCCTATTATGCATAAAATTTGTTTGAGAGGAGTGTAGACAGACACTCGCTACTCAGCAATATTGGAAATTCAGTTGAATTCTGGGAAACTCTGAAACAGCCTGATAATGGAGGCAGCGCTTTTTATGTAAATTCTTGATCAATAAAGAGAATACATGAAGGGAAACAGTAAACATTTGGGGTCTTACTTAAACAGAGTAAGTATAAGCTTGGAGTAGTAATTCCGTTTTTATTTATTATTTTGTTCCCGTCATGTAAACTTCATTTCAAATTAGAGTCGAATAATTATGCGAAGCTCATACTCTGATTATTCATTCATCATCAATTCATTTTTATGTCCCCACTGCTGGGGCACGAGCCTTCCCTACGGATGGATAGGGAGAACGGGCCATGAACCAGCACGCGGGTCCAGTGCGGATTGATGGTTGTTAACGGTTGCTAATGCAGCCGAGACCAACGGCTTTACGTGCCTTCCGAAGTACGGAGGAGTTCGATATGATAAATTTTTGGTCACCCATCCGATGCCTTTGCGAAAGTTGCTTAACCTCAACACTCGCAGACTGGGCGCGTTAACCACTGCGGCATCGAGCTCCTCCTCGAGTATTTATTAATACGGGGGATAATATGGAAGGCTTTACTCCACTTCGTGATGAGTCACAGAGTCTATTACTCGTAGTACCTATGATTTTAATTTATTAGTTATATTAGTCAACATAAACATGTACTTACCCATCAAAAGTTGTTTACAAAAATAAGACAAAATCTAGGTACAGTTTTCAATTTTAAACTAAAACAAAATTACAATTTAGCAGTCTCATAGCTATCAAGCGGTCTCATTCAGACAACCAAATCCGGATTGAAGAAATCGGAGGACTTTTTTAGTTGAATTCCGATTTTATTACTAGCTACACATACTGTTAAGTATGTATAATATTTCCAATTAGTTTCAACAACATCAGTAAGTATGCAAGTTTCACTTTTCCAAACTGTTACATAGGTAATGAACTGAATCTGAGAACTTGAGCGCAAATATTAATTTTATAAGCCCTACTTAATGATCTTATTTACTAAAAACTTGTTACGGCAATTAGTAATTAACAAAGCCCCGTAGGCCGCCGGCGAAGTAAACACAAATTAAAGAGGCACCTCTGAACGGAACGGGTCGACAAGCCAGCCCATTGCGGCTAATTAGGATTTTTAACCTCTCTCAAAAAGCATCCGAGCGAATTGTGCAATATTTCAATCAGCTCGCTTGAATCGTCAGGAAACTTGATTAATTGTTTTTCCCACAGTTTGGGGGTTAAGAAACCTTTTGGAAATGTTTTCGTTTGGTACTTTAAATAATTGTTGAAATTGAAAATAGCAATTGAAAATCACAGCTGTTTGAAGTGCTATTTTTAGTTTTTATTTTAACATAAGCAGTAGGAATGTGTTTTAAGGTCTTGTCGGCCAGTTTAGGTATTTTAAACCCTTTCATTCCGATTACTGGTCACAATAATAACAATTTAATAATGTTTAAAAGAGAAACTCTTTTAACATGTAATCACGGTCCTGGCAAAGGCTTTTCGAAAGGTTGCATTAAAAGTGTTATGTTTTATTTCTGAGTTTGTTGCCGGTTTCCCGACAACATAAAGTGTACCGAAGTAAACTTAAGACTTATGAGCGTCGTGGTACTTGAACCAATAAAATAAATAAAAACCGGCCAAGTGCGAGTCGGACTCGCGCACGAAGGGTTCCGTACTTTATGACGTATTAAAAAATAATGTACATCATATATATTTTTTAGTTTTATCATTCTCTTATTTTACAAGTTACAGGGGGACACACATTTTACCACTTTGGAAGTATCTCTCGCGTAAACTATTCAGTTTAGAAAAAAATAATATTAGAAATCTCAATATCATTTTTGAAGACCTATCCATAGATACCCCACACGTATGGGTTTGATAAACAAATTTTTTGAGTTTCAGTTCTAAGTATGGGGAACCCCCAAAATTTATTGTTTTTTTTTTCTATTTTTGTGTGAAAATCTAAATGCGGTTCACAGAATACATCTACTTACCAAGTTTCAAGAGTATAGTTCTTATAGTTTCGGAAAAAGTGGCTGTGACATACGGACGGACAGACAGACAGACAGACAGACATGACGAATGCATAAGTGTTCCGTTTTTTGCCATTTGGCTACAGAACCCTAAAAACCAAACAAAAAACGCTTGGCTTTAACTCACTTTAGTCTCACTTGATGGTAAATGGAAGGGCACTCCACCCGAAATCCCACTTCACCCATCAACCATTGTGGAAACTGTCTACGTTACCTCCAATTGAATGTCGGATTGCGACCGTCATAAAAACGGTTTATTAAACGTTACAAAATGTATTGTTTGTCATTTTCTTTTCGATTTTAAATTTATCATGAAAGAAAGAGACAAGACACTTCAATAGCTAAAATAACCTATAAGTAGAATTTAGTATAATAAATGCTATGTCACTATTCTCAGACCATAGATCCTGTCAGAAAGCGTCAGGATAAAGTAAAGTAAAATTCATCATCATCATCATCATCATCTCAGCCAAAAATACGTCCACTGCTGGACAAAGGCCTCCCTCAAGGATAAATGTTTTTGAGGGGAATTTGCCATAATCGCCACGCTTGGCAGGCGGGTTGGCGATCCCAGTAAGGTGAGAATAGTCACAGAGAGACGCTGCTGCCCATCCTCTGGAATGGTCCCATAGTCGCCTTCTACGACACCCACGGGAAGAGATGGGGTGGTGCAATTCTTTACCCCTGGCACCACACGGGGTAAAAGTAAAATTAAACAGCCTTAAACTGTCCCACTGCTGGGCAAAGGTCTCCATCATTGAAATCAAGTCATCACTACAATTAATGGGTATTGCAGCGCGGAATTTGAAAATTTACGTGTTTTTAAGTCACTGGTGCTAGGCGCTGAATAGGTTTTATACATTAAAAGGACTAGTGTAGGTTAGTTTGATCCTTTTACAAGGTCATGGTTGTCTTGGAATTTGAAACAAATACCCAGAAACTGCTTAAACAATACGTGAAATAATAATAACTAAAAACTTATTTCTTCAGAAACTTTGTAAATATAGCACAAATGAAACAATGATCCGACATCAAAATGTTTGTATTGATATTCCGCAGGTCACTGTTGTCTTATTTTTCAATTAAAAAACATGAATATGAAAATATTAAGACTTTTATAATTTTTTACCCAAACGCCTATGATTTTACGAAAGTAAAAATTGCTCTAATTAAATCTCCAGCCTACTCTGTACAGATATTAGTGTGCGTGCGTATTCGTAGTCGTGCGCCGTTGTCACACCACTGCCACGCGATGCTCGCGAGCTATCATAAAGAAACTTGAAACTCGCAGTTTTGCGACCGCGCTGCACCCCCTTAATCACCACAAAATAAATCCGAAACACAGTTTGCCCGACCTAGGAATTGAACCCGGGATCTTTTGGGTATAGGGCCGAGCGCTTTGCCACTCGGCCACCGAGGTGTTAGGCTAAAATCTAAAGCTGAAGAGTTTGTTTGTTTGGTTGAACGCGCTAATCTCAGGAACTATTGGTTCGAATTAAAAAATTATTTTTGTGTTGAATAGTCCATTTATTGAGGAAGGCTATAAGCTATATTACATTACGCTATGACTAATAGGAGTGGAGCAGCAATGAAAAGTGTTACAAAAACGGGAAAATATTTTTTTTGAGAGCTAATTAACGCGGTTGAAACCGCGGGGCACAGCTATTAAATATAAAAATTAAACGCGATTACATTCAGAAATGGATGCAGCTAGGCAGCACAAAACCGTTAGTTGTGGAGATCCTTGGGGAGGCATTTGATGATTTGATGGATGTCTTTTGGCTAAGTTGATGATGATGATGATGATGATGATGATGATGATGATGATGATGATGATGATGAGTTATGTTAATGTTGTTTCAAACGTACTCTTTCTCCTAACAGCAATGATGCGGCGTGGTTCGATGGCCATAATTGGCGGCGGCGAGCCCCTCATTGTGGTGGAAGAAAGTGGCTCCGAGGAGGCGGAGTCGTCGCCGCGCTCGTACGGGCCCGCGCGAGGACTTTCCATCGACCAGGAGTCACCTCCAGATCCGTACCACCTGTCACCATGGCGCGATACCCGCAAGCACTCGCTGCCGACGCCGTCTTGCACCACAGGACCCACCGCAAGTCAAGTATGTTCATCAGTTCCTTGGAGACAGATTGATTAGAACTCATTGCAATCAAAAACTCTAATGTCTACTTACGCTTATGCACCTTAAAGGGCAATGATGTTTATATATCGTGTAAATGTTCAGTAGAACTACTATACTGCTGGTCGACGTGTGTGATACTGGTCCCAGATTAGAGATACTATTTAGAATAGAGACAAAATTTTAGAATCCTTAACATAAAACCATGATGTTATTTGTTGTCTTGACTCTATGTGCCTTACAAATAAACAAAAAATAAGGTCGGAATAGTTATTCCGTGTTTTGTCTCTTTTACTATAATTTGAAATGACGTTTACATGACAAGAACAAAACATGGAATAACTATTCCTACCTTATTCTTTGTTTATTTGTAAAGGGATATAAATTTTATTATTGTATTGTTTATTAGGTACGCCGTTTGTCAGAGCGCGGTGAAGGCGTAGCCCGTGAAGCTCGCGAAGCTGCGTTCTTGGCTACCCTCAGCCAAGCCCCGCCACAGCCTGGCGGCAGGAGGTAAGAAACATATTTGTTTTAATAAATATACACGACCAAAACACAGCACTTTGGTAAAACAGGCTGTTTCTTACAGGCACTCCGTGGTGACCATATCTCGAGTGCCTCAAGCTCTGTTCGGACGTGGGCGCCGCGAGTCCATCGCAGCGTTCCCGGCTCTGGCGCGTCGCAGGGATTCTGGATCTAAGAAATGTGAGTAATCGGAAAGTTCTTTTTTTATATTTACATTAAGGTATAAGAAATCATTTTGGACATTATGTACCTTTCCTTACAAGAGGCCTGGTTTCAGGCCTACCAGCAATCGACACGCTCGGCAGCACGCACAACCTTCAACTGGACATCATGGACGATATCGTTCAAGCTCGGAAAGTACGCATGCGTCTGTGGAACACGTCAAACGAGCGAGTTTGCGAGGTGCAGCCGCTTGACGAGCGTTCCCCAATAAGTGGCTCTATAAGGTACACCAACCGTGGTCGACGACATTCAGACTTTGTGGGATCACCGCTACCGCCAATACCCGCTCGCCGCCGGGCGTCCGAAATGCCACCGCCCATTCCACCACGCACTGGAGCTGGAGTCGTCTGCACGGACACTGACCTCCACCACATGCTCAACGCGCTCACGTCCTCCGCCACAGAAATCGACCGTTGCGGCAAACCCGACCGCACCAGGCGCCTTGCTGACATGCGCTCCAGCAGTTTCGACGCCTCCACACTGCGTGACAAGCCCCTAGATTCTGGAACAGTTTGGTTTGCACGCCGCCACCAGACTTTAGCTACAAAGAACAAAGAAAACGAAACCAAAAAGGGGGGGAAAGTGACGTTTGCCCCCGATTCCAAACAAGGTCCTGGTGACACTGCGGCGGTCGTCTGGGATCGACCATCGGGATCTGTAGTTGATGCAAGTGCATTAGGAAGTGCTATAGAAGTATTTCTAAGGAAAAGTGGAGCCGGGGATGCGGGCCCTTCTTCGTCAGGCACGCCTCCTCCTAAAGACGTCGCCGGGAAGGCATTCGAAGTACGCACGAAGCCACGTGACATTCCAGGGCCAAACCGGCCTCCACCTCCAGTGCCGGGGCGCGCCGACGGGGAACGTTGGTGCATAAGCAGACCGGAGGAAGAGGAGGTGGCGGAGGGCTGCGATGCCTCGCTCTGCTCCTCAATTAAGGACCTCTTTGTGTAGGCGCCGTCGCGCGTTTCAAACTCTTGTATAATATTATCTATAGTTGTGGAAAAAAACTCGTACCTAAGGAACGAGTGTGAAGTAGGTGCGAAAGCAGCGTACCTAACGTACTTTATGAATCTTTCAATGTGATAGCCTACGCGCCGGCGCCGGTCGTCAAGTCGACTACGACCGACGCCAGCTTCGCGTGAAATTATTTTTAGAAATTAACTCTATTTTCATTGTAAATTTTTTGATATTAGCGATCAGAATATTGACTTATTGTTAGATAGAGAATTATATTCGTGATTGCGGGCGCGCGTTTTCCACGCCGCGCGCCGGCTCCCAGCGCGCCCTTCCCCGCCCCGTCTTGTTCGACATTCTGTGTCTTGTAATCCAGTGTTACCATTAAACAATTAAATTTTATCATATAGCAGACATTACGGTGGAGACGTCGGGATAAACGTACGCTTAATAGACGAAGATGGCTTCCAGTCGTCTTTTATCAATAAAAGTTTTTATCGATGTTTTTTGGCACTTTTATTATGTCACTGACTACCCTGTGGCATTCCCGGAGGTCCTGGGGGTCGACCGCCTAACTCTCTCGCTTTCGATCGCTTTGAAGACGAGGCGAGGAGGAGGCGTCATCTTGTCATTTCGAAAGCAATATGAAAGCAATATCGAAGGCTATAGGCTATAGCTTTCGATATTATTTGATATTATATTTCGATATTATATTAGAAAGCGACGCGAGGGCCTCGCTTTCAAAGCGATTGAAAGCGAGAGCGTTAGGCGGTTGGGGGGCTGATATTTAATTAGAGTAGTATAGCGTTCGCAGTAAAGCTTGAATCTCACTGGGCCTGTACGCCGGATTTTAATCTGGTACATAAATCTTTGAGTTAAAAATTCAGCGGAAGGTAATTAATTCTCCGTCTTACACAAGGCAAATTAATTACAATCTAAATGAAAATTCTCAATACCAAATTATAGGAAAATTACATTAACATTGATACACACATAAAATAAATAATAAATGTTAGTTAACATTTTGATTTCTTATCTATACTAATATTATAAAGAGGAAACCTTTGCATTTTTGTATGTATGTATGTATGTATGTATGTATGTATGTACGTACGTATGTATGTACATACGTATGTATGTATGTATGTATGTATGTTTGCAACGAATAAAGTCAAAAACTAATGGACCGATTTAAAAAAAATCTTTCATCATTAGAATGCTACATTAGCACTGAGTAACATAGGCTATATTAAAAAAATAAAAACAAAGAAATGCGTTAGGAAGTCCGCTGGGTCAGCTAGTATTTAATAATTAACATTGCATCGAAAGACTCGAAAACTTGAAAACTCGAAAAGCTCTCTAAGGTGAGTCCAGAGTCCAGACTAATGACAAAACATGTTAGGTATATAGCATAGTTATGGTTATAAAGGTATGTACCTTGGAGGGAACATGCTAATGTTTTATTAGTGTGGATGATAAGTGTCAATAAAACAACCTAATTTTGTAACATGTTACTTTTTGCGTCTGAGCCGAAGTAAAAAACTTATTAGTTGGTGCAATATGTTTTCTGTATTTCAATAACAAAGTTAGTCTTTTATTTTCAAAAATTAGCGTGTTCATAATTATTTCCGAGTAATTACTTTTTATTTAGACAAATATGATCTGCATCTTATACTCGTATATACGCATTTGATTCAATACCTCTTTATATACCTTACAAAAACTTGAAAATTTTATAAATGCAGAAGTATGGAATGACAAGCAACATTGCGAAATATCGTGTTAGCTGATAATATGATAAAAGTAATCTCTTAAGAAAGAAAACATCGAGACAACTCGGTAATATGGTTTCAATCGAGTCGTTTTTACTGATTCACCAAATGGGAAAAGTTTTAAAAACAAGGCTTGTTTCTTACGTAGCGCTTCTTTATTAGGAGTTGCCACGTCGACACTTTTATGTTCAGCATGTTGTGATTTTTCGTTGGTATTCAATTTTATTGCAAGTAAATTTGTGGTTGAAACATAATTTATCCCTTTACCTCCTAAGATAAAATAAAATAAAATAATTTAAAGTTAAATAATAGTACATTATAGTACAAGTGTGTAATGTTGGTGATTGCCGCTGAGACGCCATTGAGACCCGAGCCGTTAGGTGAAGGTCTTAAGAGAGCCGAGAACGGTAATCATCAATACACACGTGTATCATACGACGTTTTTCAACACACTTGTAAAGAAAATAATACTAAAAAATCATTTTATTTAGTAGATAAAAAGTTTATTTAGAGAAACAATTAGTAAATGTGCAGTTAGTAAAATTATAATTAATTGTTTTTGATGGCATAGCGGTCTCATCAGATAGATTATTTACTGAAATACTTTCATGTTGTATTGTTATTTGAGATGGTTCATTATTCGTGTAGGTAGGTGAAATCCAATCATTGGATGTACTTGGTATTTCGGCAGTAAGACGCGCCTCAGAATCAAGTCTAATTCTTTTTGTGATTTTTGCACAAATTTCTTTCTTGTTTTGTATGGAATCTTCTATGTATGATTCTGCTACATTATTATATCGCCATCCACCATGACGCTTCAAAGTCATTATATCAGCTCCTGAATTAGCCAGCAATGAAGCTGAAGTTCTTCTGAAACTATGTCCAGTGTAGCTCTCAGCATCTGCTATTTAGATTTCTAAAAACTTAGCGATTTCTTTAGACATAGAACCAACTTTGTTTATATCTATAGGCTGACAGATACATTTACCATTCTGGTAATTTAGAAAGAAACGGTAATTTTTGCTTTTGGTGAACGCAAACTTTCATACTTCTTAACAATTTCATAGAATGGACCGTGTATGGTGAATGACCTCGGTATTTTATTATTCGTGATAGATATCTTTACTAAAAGCATCTGGCCATGGTTATCTATGTCTTTTACAGTTATATTTGTTAATTCTTGTATTCTACATGCACCAGTTACACCAAATATTAAAGCAACCTGAAAAAAAGAAACAATAATTAAGTTCAACACACAACACAGGCTGAAGTCGCGTCGATTAATTTAACTAACCTTAGTAGCCAGATATTGGTTATCTGGAGCATCTATTTTCAACATCGTTAGATGATAAAACCTTTGATTTTCTGCTTCTAAATCCATCGCATAGTCTCTTTAGATAAGCTGACAAATTAGAGTATGTTAAGTCCACTACATTCTTTGTTCGGACTGTACTTTTTAACATTGAGTATATACACCACAAAGAGCTAGGTTTGTTTGTACTCAGAAGCCATAAAATGCCTAAAAAATATAATTATGAGAATCTAACTAACTGCATAAATGCATGTCTATTGAATGGTGTTTTCCCCGATACACTAAAGCTCGCTAAGGTCAGCCCTATATATAAATCCGGGACTAAAACTGATCCAAATAATTACAGAGCTGTATCAGTTTTGCCTAACGTATCTGAAATATTTGAACGGGTTATATATGACAGATTAAATTCCTATCTTTCTGAAAAAAAGTTCTTGATTGACCAGCAGTACGGTTTTCGTTTTAAATCAAGTACACTTATAAGTGCTACAGATTTAATCACTAAAATAAAAACTAACATAGATTAAAAATATAGCTTTAGTGCTTTTTATCGACCTAAAAAAGCTTTCGATACCGTTAGTCACCAGAAGCTTTTACAGAAATTAAACAACATAGGAATCACAGATACAGCACTTAAACTATTCTCATCATATTTACAAAATAGGCAACAAGTTGTTACAATACATAAATCCACTTGTTCTAATCATCAGATAACGTACGGAATTCCTCAAGGGTCAATAATTAGCCCATTGCTGTTTTTGATTTATGTTAATAATAATAATAATAATACAATAGGACTTACTGGACACCTAACCTTATATGCTGACGATACATATATATTATATTTTGATAACTCAATCCATAACCTAATAAATGAAGCTCAAACCGACCTTACTTTGCTCAATGAGAGGCTAAAATGTAATCTACTTACTTATTAACACCTTGAAAACATCATAATATGATTTTCAAAGCTAAAAATAAACCTGTGCCGGATTTTGCACCACTTACAATTGACAATGACGTAATAAAACAATCAAACTCCGAAAAATATCTTGGCCTTTGGATAGACAACAAATTGAACACGTTAGAATGAAGTTAAGACAAGTACTGGGCGCATTACGTAAGTCTGGCACATTGCATTCCATATAAAATACGAAAATTATATACAATTCCTTAGTGAAATCACACCTTGAAATCTAGTGGAGATATGGGGCTCAGCCTCTAAAACTAAACTCAATGCTTTATAATATACTTGAATTCTAATTAAAAACATACATACCGGCTCCATTCAGTTCCGCACTAAAATTGATTTAAGAATAAATTCACACAATTTGAGAAACAAAATTAAAATCAAGCTATCCAAGGTCCGAACAGGTTATGGGAATAAAACTATATTATTTGGGGGAGCGCAGCTGTTCAATAAATTGCCAAATGATGTTAAAAACTGTTCTAATAAAAAATATTAAAAACAAGTTACGCAAATATGCAGCAATAGATTCTTTTTCCAATAATTTATATAGGTATACTTATTTTTTTTAAATATAAATATTGTTTTATATAACCACCGTAGTGCTTAGATATTTTTTATATTGTATTTTTTAAGTTTGTATCTCATTTTAAGCGAACTGTAAAGTTTTTATGAGAAATAAATTTCTTTAAACCGAAGATAACTCTTTAAAGTACGACATGAACACATTTTTTGAAAAAGACTGCGTATTCTTGTTGTTTTGCCATTGTATAAATTTTGGTACGCTAATACATATTTGTCCTTGGAGTTTTCAGGTAGTAAACTTTCCACAACGATAAGGGCGTCACATCTTATATCGGGCGGTGTACAACATAAATCATTTTCTTCATAACTAACATTTTAATTAATAAATAACTATAATTTCAACAGTGACGACGAGTTGTGACCCTAGGATTCAATTTATTATCCTAAGTTATAAGAAGAAATGATATTTTAAATTGTATTAAAATATTTTATGACAACATACTGCAAATAAATTTCAGGACTGACCATTGAACTTGGCACCCCTTTAGATCTCACTTATTTTGTCGTTGAAGTCAACAAGCAAGGCATATATCATAATATTGAACTTGGCTGTCACATTTATGTTTTTGATAGGATAACGCGTTATCATCAACATCATCATCCTTAGTCTATACTAGTCCACTGCTGGACATAGGCCTGTCCAAGCACACCACTGAGCACGATCCGCGGCTACTACCTACGAGTGATATAACGCTATCATAAAGACTAAGACTTCTTATTTACAAAGAACGCTTAAGGCGAAGGGTAAGGCATACTAGCGCCACCAATTGATAATTTGACAATTACTAACGGACCGGATCTTTTTTAAAAATTGCGTACCGTCCGACAACAGGAAAGCATCCATAGTATTTATTTAATAATTGTGCACTACTTTTTGTTGCGTGGTTTATTCACATAACGGGCTATCGCATTTATTCACAAACAATGGCCACTTTTGGTGTTAGCGAATGAATACAAGAACAAACCTAAAATTAGTGCACATTTATTAAATAATAGATGTTTGCCTAGTGTCGGAAGGTCCGCAATGTTTGAAAAAAAATCCAGTTTAGCAGTTATCAAATTAAATCCATTCCTTACGCTAAAGTTGTTCACGCTAAAGTGCACCAACTTGCATTGAGCTAGCTTGGTGGGTTATGGCCCAATGTCCCCACGTGCTATTGATCATGTGGGAGGCTTGTGCCCAGTGGGACGTTTATAGGCTGATGATGAGGATGAAAGTTGTTAAATTCCCAATGAAAATAAATGTCTAAAACCTAAACGCTAACGTTTTAAAAGTGTACCTACAAATGGAACGTCATTCAAACTTGCGTATTACCTACAATTTTATTGTCACCAATTGGTATAATAATCCTAACATATAATTTGCATTTTCAACGTGACAGCCTTCAAGCAAAGGAAACAATATGTCCCCACAATTTCCCAGCCATTAACTTTGAAATCAATAACAGTATTAACTAATGCAAACACGTGCAATCATCGATCTGGCCATTGTCGTGACGTATAATATGAGGTGGTTCGTTGAAAGGGTGCACTATTATTAGCAAGGCTGCTTAGAAACACATTAATTTTATAACGTAGCTATAAAAGATTGTCATGATTAGGGCTGCCACGCCTATATTTACTTTAAATATTTATAAAATATTTATAAAATACAGTGAAAAAATTAAACGCCCACCCGACCCATTTTATAAATATTTTATAAATATTTAATTCAGCTTCAGTGCAGCAATTAGCACTTAAAAATAAAAAGTAAAATTTATAATAACTTTATTTGGAAATTGTTAAGTAAATTGTAACATACAAGTGAAGCACAATGGGGAAGTCGAGAACTATCTTTATATATATAAATCTTCTGTGCGTGTGTATGAAATTGAACTCCTTAACAGCTGGGCCGATTTGGATGAAATTTTCTGTGTGTGTTCAAGTGGATTTGAGAATGTTTTAGATTTACAATTGGACCCGGTAGGTGGCGCTGCTATAGGGGTCCATCATGGGATACGGGTATTCTTAAGCGGACGAATGATTTGTTTGTTGAATGAACTGTCAGAG
This sequence comes from Eudonia mercurella, assembly GCA_963082485.1. Lineage (NCBI taxonomy): Eukaryota > Metazoa > Arthropoda > Insecta > Lepidoptera > Crambidae > Eudonia > Eudonia mercurella. Next base: position 11,562,914 of record OY720028.1, read on the forward strand.
CGGTACAAAGTCCGCCGGTCAGTTAGTAAAAGATAAATTTTGTACTAAAGAAAAAAGACGATGGGGTTATTGAAAACTGACAAATTTCTTTAATAAATGTTCAACCATATGCCATATACACAAAGTTCAAAGTCTATTGAGGAAATTTGACAGTTTGTGGTAGTTTGATGTGCAGACATTTGTACCATTTTCAGGTGGGTTACTCTTGAAACACAATTGCAATAATCAATTTCCAATCCCAAATCTAAAAAATTCAAATGGCACTCTTAAAAGCGATAATAGCGCTACATTGCAATTAAATTGCGTGGAAATTGAGTGAACAAATTATTATCGAGATGGGGCGTTCCGAAATTGCGAAACTTATCCCAATATCGATACATATTAATCGCATTGGAGTTGTATTGAGATTGAGTTTGCGTCAAGAGTAGCCTACCAGGATGGTAGGTAAAATAATTCAAAGCAATTAGTGCGAGGATGATGTACATACATACATACATACATACATCACGCCTTTTTCCCGGAGGGGTAGGCAGAGACCACCTCTTTCCACTTGCTGCGATCCTTACAGACTTCTTTCGCTTCATCCACATTCATTAGTCTCTTCATACACGCTCGTCGGTTTAGGGTACTCTTGACCTGACCTTTTTTAAGAAGTTCCCCGATTTGATCCAGGTACTTGCGTCGAGGCCTTCCCCTACCAACATTTCCATCCATACTCGCCCTATATATACTTTTAGTCAGCCTGCTTTCCTTCATCCTCTCAACATGTCCGAACCATTTAAGCATTCCTTTTTCAACCCTAGTCTCTATATCTTCTTTTACACCACAACGTTCCCTAATCACACTATTCTTTATCCTGTCACTTAGCTTGACTCCAATCATACTTCTTAACGCTCTCATTTCTACTGCATTTACTTTGCTTTCATGTTTCCTCTGCAATACCCAACTTTCACTGCCATACATCAGTGTTGGAACCAACACCCCTCCATGTACAGCCAGTCGGGCCTTATCGGATACCTTCTGACTGTTCATGAAGGCGTGCAACGCTCCATTCACCATGTTACCGGCATTTACTCTCCTTGCAATATCACTATCACACCTTCCATCTGCTGTAACCATTGATCCCAAATACACAAACTCTTTCACTTGCTCTACTTTTTCACCTCCTATCAAAATGTTACACTCTGTCATGCTATCCTCTTTTTCAAAAACCATTGCTTTCGTCTTACTTACATTCACTTTCATTCCTTTCTTGTTCAACGATGTATGATGATGAGGATGATGTACTAGGACTTAAACGTCGTTATACACATACACCGGATCTATGACCGATTTCGGGTTGTGACACTCTCCTCCCGTCCCCCGCTCATCTACGAAAAGCTCAACGGGGATATTGGAAGCCTACCCAATAAACACATAGTATCTCCATCCATTCTTTGGCACGTGGATGATCCAGAACCGAGAACTGCAAGCACCGAGTTAGCCCCTGCAACGGCACGCCAGAATAGAGACGCCTGGCATAGTTTGAGAACTAGGGTAAGTACCTATTTAAATTATTATCCTTAATCCTCTATAGACGTTCCAATGATGGTCGCAGTTCTTATCTCACACTGTAAATTGTATATATAAGGTCACTTTTTATCAACTGCAAATATTTTGACAAAACATCTAATTATATCAGAGAAATAAGACCCTAGCATTTAAAAAAATATTCAGGTTAGTTTTTTTTTACTTTTCCTGACACAAAAATTGTAATATTTTTAAGAGCGGCCTATTTAAGGAAAGGCAAATGCAAAGTCATACAGTAACTAATTACTAAAACAAGAATTAAAATGATGAAAACATAGCACGTCAAAAAGTACAGTAATTCTTTAAAAACGGGAATAGAGCGCCTTAATCTTGGTTGTTGTAGTCCCTCCCGCCCGTATGAGGCAGTATTTTTTTTCTAATTTGAACGAAGTCGCCTACTTAAGTTTTGAATCAATTTCTAGAGAAAACACATAGATTTCCAGAAATATACTTGTATACAGCTATGTATTATTTCTTATCATTGATCTTTAACAATTTTTATATTGTTTTTATTTTCAAGACAATAAAATGTACAAAATAAGGGCGTCCGGAAACATACAAGAATACAATACACTACGCCTAATTATTTATAGAAGCAAGCTTACTTTTCATCTACATTGTGTTCATTGTTTCTCGGTAAGAGTGCACTGTTATGTTTCCATACAAAACAGTCACGCTAACTAAAAAAAAAAGTTAATTTTCTACCCATAAAAGTATATTGCTTAGTTGTAGGTTTTTAGGAAATGCCTTTTTTGCCGCCAAGTATAATGTTTTGTATTACTAGGAACAGGAGTTCGAAGGGTCTTAATACAGTGGAATTAAAGGGTAGGGCCGTAAGAACTGAAGCTTCAAAAAGATAACTTCAGGATAAACTAACCAGGACACTGCTAATTGGCAGAATGGTGGCATAATCATACAGGCTATGTGCAGGGACACTACTGAATTCAGTACAACTTATACTCCCAGCTGGGAATCGAGCTCAATCCTTCGTTGTTTGAGACCGTTGAACTAAGCACTGCATCACAGAGCTGGTAAAACTTATACGGAAAAGTTATCTAACTGGAGGCTGAAGCTGTCACATGAAACAAAACGATGTATAATTGCATAACCATGAATTCCAGTCGGCAACCAGCATAGTAATTTAGTTCTTTGCCAAAGTGACTAAAAGAACCTAACTGGCGCTTGTTAATATCTAGTAAAGTTTTTTGATAACTTTCAAGGTTTGGACAAGTGTTCAGAGACTTTCATTACTGTTTATACTGCCACTACTTTTAGAGTTTTGCCTGAGAAGGCGCTCCGTAGACAAAGCAACTTTAGTTGCAGAAACTATCAATTTAGTCGAGGAAACTATCATCTTTTTAAAAGTTTTCGTTAAAGGTTGCCAGTTTCAGCAACAAAAAGGCCCAGTTTACGGTGCCCGCGATAATAAATAAACACATCCATGATCAACAATCAGTGTTTGCCAATTGGCTTCTACCAGCAACTTGACACAACTACTACAAATTTAAAAAAATCTAGTTGCGGCAATTCGAAACTGATTTAATGATAGAGTGCAGCCACAGAGAACTGTTGTCGATCATCCGAACTAGAGTTGATATGTCTACGCAGTTTCTTTAGGTCATATGGAAACAGCTATTTGCGAGTTGCCTGTTGCCGCAATCAAAGTTGCTCTGTCTGCGAAGTGCCTAATATGTACAGCGCATGTAGCCACAACATAAGGACACCCAGAAGGTAAGCTAAATACATACCTCGCTGGAGCAACACATACATTAGACCTCTTGCATGGATCTCGGAACAACTCGGAACCATTCTATCGCAGCTTTTGCGAGATTACGTGTCCGTTGAGGATATCGTTGGCGCAGTGTTTAACGCGCCCGGTTTTGCGAGTGCTAAGCTTAAGCTACTTTCGCAAAGGCCGTTCATCGAATGGATGACCAAAAATGTATCATCTCGAGCTTTTCCGTGCTTAGGAAGGCACGTAAGGCCGTTGTTCCCGGCAGCATTAGCAGTGGTCATCCACTACCAATCCGTACTGGGCCCGCGTGGTGGTTGATGACCCGTTATCCCCATCCATCCATAGGGAAGGCTGTACCCCAGCAGTGGGGACATAAAAATGTTGCTCGAGCGCGTTTGTGTGAAGCTTAACTTCTGCAGTCTCTTTATTTTGTGATGTAGCTTTGCGTTGCTGTCGTTTTGTGTGCCGGAGTAAGCTATGCAGCTGTACAACCTAGAATTACGCTAATGAGAAATGTTATGTAATGTAACTATTAGCTTTATGTCGAAGCAGACTCTACTCGTACTTTTGCCATTAAGTAAGACGGTTTTAAATGTACTAACTCAAACACACGCTGTTTTTAAAGTTGAGAATGTTAGACTTTTTTCTGAAACAAAAATATTTTCAGTTTCAACCTTATAACATCTGAAAAGAAAAAATGGGACTGCATTTTATTAGGTTAAATGTCATGAAGCCCCTATATATTCTCATGCTCCAAGGAGCACACGTGGAAGGCATAGAAAAACGCGAGATTTTCCTGTTATCAACAAGTTTTTCAACTTTTTGGGTTTGTGACTATTGATACTCGTATATTGTTAATAGTAAGTAACTTTAATGGTACACCACAATCAACATACAAAATATTACAATTACAAAAAAAATAGAGTGATACAGTTTACAAATTGTAGCGGGCCGATACTATAGCCAAATTCGATAAAGAATGTTTACCAACAAAGCGTTGCCAAGCAACCAGTGACAGGCATGTATTGACAAAAATGACAAGGAAAGATGTTACGTTAAAGATGTACTTTTATTAAATATTATATGAATAATTTAAAAACTAAAAACCATAATACAATCATAGCTTAGTTTTAACCTTTTTGAGTGAATATATTAGCTACTTTGAAATAATTAAAAAACTGTACAATTTATTTATTACATAAATTAATCAACTGCTGTTACAATCCAATTTTCTTTAACGTCAATTCAATTTGTTCATGAATGTTTGTTTTATACTAGTGTCATCTTCATTTCGAATGCTAGTTTATAATAACGGAATTGTTTAGAATACCTCAATTTTAGTAATGACATTTGTTTAATAGGGCTAACAAGCGAAAATATTTAACGTTTTTTTTTACGTTCTTCGTATTATAACGTTTTTACCGACGTTGAGCGACTGATTTAAGTGAGATGTGTTGTAAGAATAATAAATCTTACGAGTACAATATCTTTTATGTAAAATGGAGTAATCATGTAATAATACGAAAAACACGAATCATTTTTGCCCAGATGGGTTCGTAGGTTAGGCCCCCGGTGTGTGACGCCCCCGTGGTGGAGGCACCCGATTTGCAATTAAGTTATAACAACCGATTTTGTCGTAATAAAAGTCATTTGTACCAGATACAGTGAGCGACAAAGTGTTTCTGAACTAAATGTGATGACCCTAATTTGGTTTGTTTACATTTATTCTTCATCGAGTTTGGTTAGAGTAATGGAAGTTTCCCGTAAATACAAGTTATCGACCCTCCACCCCAAACAATGGTCAGAAAAATAGGTACCCATGATTAATCGTTACAATCAATCAAATACAAAAAACTTTCAGAAATGTACATATGATATTATTGTTAAATGAGTTCTGCCACAAACTTACAATATTATAGCAAATGGTTGATTACATAATTAGGAAAGTGGCACCACTCGTCATCATCATCTCTTTTTATATCCCCACTGCTGGGGCACGAGCCTTCCCTATGGATGGATAGGCAGAACGGGCCAATAACGACCACGCGGGCCCAGTGCCGATTGGTGGTGTTTTACGACTGTTAATGCAGCCGGGACCAACGGCTTTAAGTGCCTTCCGAAGCACGGAGAAGCTCGAGATGATAAATTCTTGGTCACCCATCCGATGACCGGCCTTTGCGAAAGTAGCTTAACCTCAGCACTCGCAGACTGGGTGCGTTAACCACTGCGCCATCGAGCTCCTCAACCACTGCGCCATCAAGCTCCTCAACCACTGCGTCATCAAGCTCCTCAAAGCATTCCTCAAGGCACCAGTGTTCGACAGGAACCTATGATTGATCCTTTTTTCCTTTAATCACTAGACATTCGAATCAGCAACTGCTCTGTGACTTTAGCGACAATTGAATACAGACCACACCTGCTTCAGGTATCATCCAGTAAAATAATATTCTACTAGCGGACCAGCAGACCATGCAGCGGACTTCTTACCACTTTGACAGTTTCTATGACAACAAAACAAACAAATCGTTTACGATCGAACTCAGAATAATAACTAAAGTTATTAAGTAGTTATTGTTCTGAGCGATTGAAAGCGTATCAAACAAACAAACAAACAAACAAACAGACAAACAATATCACTTGTTTTTTAACCTTTCGTCTGCTTAGTATCAGCACGTGCCAGATCCGTCCCACAAACAATTGAAATTCTATTGTGTCTGTATTCACAGCAGACGACAGATTAATAATAAGTATTCAATGTCTTTAATTATACTCATGAGAATATGTGTAAAAAAGGTCATGATGATCGATAGAATAGTTTATGCGTGAAAGCGTAACAAACAACAAACAAACTCAGTTTCGCATTTATAATATTAATTAGGATGTTAGGATATTATGGTTTGGTTTTGTTTAACACTGAGCTTAAAGTGTCGAACACTGTTGCTACTTCGATGTTTTGCTCATTTATGTTATCGATTACCTAGCTTTTTATTTTTAATTGAATTCGGGCTCAAAGAAGCCCATCCTGCTAAAAATATACACCTTAGTTATTTCAGGTATTCACCGTTACGCCAGACCTTCGACGCTTCATGAAAGCCTTTTGTATGGACTAACTCCACCGTTGTATATTTAGGTCTTCTGCGACCCGTCTTCCTATTGAAAGCATTCAATATGTATAGAGCATTTTGTATGATGAACCGGGCACTTTGATTATTAAACTCTTTTGTGATAAAGGGTGTAAAGCTCGATTCAGTGCAAAGAAATAAAACCTTTGTGATCAAGGGTTTGAAGCTTGTAAATTGAAAGGTAAAAAAAAGCGTCAGTAGTCGAACGGGGAATGTAGAGCTACAAGATCTGGTGGATGAGCTGAACATCATCGTCGAGATACTTCGACCATAAACGTTGCCCAAAGACTTCGCTGGCTCGGCCACCTTGAGAGGATGGGAGAAGATTGCGGTGAAGCGAGCGTATGTGGGATGGCCTAGTGGCCAACAGCTGGGGGGATGAGGTCGGGAAGGCCTTGTGCGAGCTCCACGCAGATGACTGGCAGGAGGTGGTGCAAGACAGATGGAGGGTCTTATCATCGAAGACCAAGACTCACTTTGGGTCGCTGCGCCAACATAGTTAGTTAGTTTTTTTTAAGTCGCACGGGGAGATTTTCGCATTGAATGCAAAAAGTCGTGATATATAATTAATTACATAGTGATTTTTTACTATTTACGTTACCTACCTCTTTTTTTTTTGACCCAGGGGAAGCCTTTAAGACTACCCGACCTTGAGGAAGCCTCACGAATATGTGGGACTCACCCGTCCGCCTTTCCACGCTCACTGACAAGGAGAGAAGGCCCAAGTCAGCTGCCAGGTAGAAGTCCCGGCTGGGAGGGCGAGACGGGGGGGGATACCCACTATTCACCAACCAACAGACCAAACTCCGAGCACTAAATAAAGTGACAATCAGACAGTGCACCCATGAGGGATTAAACCCGCGACCCTGCGCCCGTGTACCGACCTACGGCCGTCTTCGCACACTTGTTCCCGCGTTTGCACGGGAAACATGCACTTTGACGGCCGCAGCATACGGGCACGTAATGATAACACAGCAATAAAACCAAAGTTACAACGTTTGGCGCAGAAGGCACCACACTGTTTCCCCACCCTTACTGCCACTGTCAAGGAAACCGGTTTGTGGCGGACAAAGGCGTTTCCCACTTTCTCCCTCCCCCATCGACAACACCAGAAAAAGCCTCATCAAGCGCTAGGACAGGGCCTGGCACTCGGTCTCTCTTTTGCAGGTGGCGGCCATGCCCTAGCAGACCGCCTACTTCTTCTGGGCAGAGTAGGAGAGACACCGCGCACGACATTCTCGTCGTGCTCAGCTTCCCCCTCAACCTGCCGCCCCTCCCCCTCAATTGCGAGTTATACTCTTAGTGCAACGAGAAGTGAGCGAGTTTACAGCTCCGGTAACCTATCTGGATATTAGGTAGTGGACTATACGTGTCCACGGGGCAACTTGCTCGAGACACTAGTCTTAAAAGTACCGGATGAAGAATGCGCTTCGGCGCGTCCTGATCTGGCGGTATGACCTGACGCAGATGGTCCCTTGTGCTTGCGCAAGGATGTCTGACACCTACTTTATGACCTAACGGTATTTTTTTTACTATAGGAGGCCGATCACCTATATACTATTAAAAAGACAGCAAAAGGGTTAAACATTTCTTATTCATATTGATGTATTCTTTATTGTACATATTACAACATTTGAAATTCCTTAAAAAAATCTTAATAATTTCAAAATCCCGGAATCCCGGAGGCATATCCATACTAGACGTACCAGTTCATTGACCCCAAATCAATCTACCTACTCCGATGACTGGTTATTAGATACTCAAATTTCAGCTCAGCCATATATTGCCAATTCTGTCTAACCTTGTAGATCAAATTGCAGTTGAACTCTTCTTTAACTACAAAATAACTCTTAGCTACTACGAGTAGTCAATAGCTTTCAATGGGACCGCGCCTTTATAGTCTTTAAAACATCTTTCCCTTTTGTGCAGAAAACAAAACAACATTTGTAATACCGCCGGTAGAAACTGTCAAAGCAAATAATAAGTAGGACGCTGTAAGAATTTCCAATACCATTCGCTTAGCTTACTCGCTCCAATAAGACTTAGTTCTACAGGCTGAGTAATACTGCTAGTAGGGTTGCCGACTATCAATACACTTGCTCTCGGAAATTGGGCAAAGACAGTTAATAATACATCTCGTCATGATTATGAACCTCAATACATGGCATATACTTGCTATCGGATATGATGTATCTTATCAAACCATACTAGAATATACATAAATATACACAGATACACCTAAATAATACTATAATGCAGCATAACCCCTAATACCTATTCGTTTTACTAAATGTTTCAAGTTGAAGTTGATTACAAATGGCCACTATAGTTTCCATATATACATTTTATTATTCGGTCCTTGTATTGTCTGTATGTCATAAAATAACAAAGAACTGATTGAAAATTCTGTTACAAATTTTTACTGTGACCAAAAATCAATTTCTCCTTAACTCATATTTTGCAACTTAAATCAAGGTTACCGGAGCATTTTAATCTTCGATTAAAGTGGCAATAACTTGTCAGAGGCAGCCCTGAAAGTGATCGTAAAACGACACGTCCGCCGGTGTCCACGCGTGAAAGATGGGGGGTGTAACGCGCCTGCTGGAAATCGCGCTTATTACCGCATGCGTGCCACTTAGCTCGTAATCATACACTGATATTCGGAACTTAAATTTTGTTCTGTATTCAGAGAATGAAGATTATCGGAGCGATTTCTTCGTAAATCTTGATTAAAGTGGCGATAACTTGTCAGTGGCAGCCCTGATAGTGATCGTAAAATGCCACGTCTGTCGGTGTCTACGCGAGAAAAAAGGGGGGGGGGGTGTAGAGCGTCTACTGGGAATTTCGCTTATTACCACACACGTGCCTCTTAACTCGTAATCATACACTGATATTCGGAACTTAAATCAAGATTATCAGAGCATTTTCCGCGATAATCTTAATCAAAGTGGCAATAACTCGTCAGTGGCAGCCCTGAAAGTGATCGTAAAACGCCACGTCTGCCGGGGTGTAGAGCGCCTGCTGGAAACCTCGCTTATTACCTAATTAATCTTCACTATTTGTAATATTGTCGTTAAATTCTAATTATTTTAATTTTGCAATTTATGATATGTAATTACTATTATTATTCCCTCTATAATACCTCCGAAGGGGATCGTTTCACACGGCTTAAGGGACCCTTTAAGTTTCTTGCCGCCCCCAAAAAAGCCATGTGAAGCTGAAAATACATTCTGTGGCAATCAGCAAACTCTCTCTAAAACAAAAAAAAATAATTAAGGGAGCATTTTCTTCGATAATCTTGATTAAAGTGGCGATAACTTATCAGTGGCAGCCCTGAAAGTGATCGTAAAACGCCACGTCCGTCGGTGTCCACGCGTGAAAGATGGGGGGTGTGCAGCGCTTTCTGGAAATCTCGCTTATTACCGCGCACGTACAACTTAGCTCGTCATATTTTTATTTCACTAGCAATTTGAGTGGTACGTCTCTTTATTTATTACTCAGTCGGTTAGACACTTGCGTTTGTTTTGTTTCTGATCCAACACACGTTTGTTAACTGCTATATGACTTTTTTAGTTTGATTTGGTATCTTACTTCATAAGGCTTTTATTTTGTGTGTGTAGTCAATAAATGTTACGCTCTCACTCTTTATAAAACTTTTTTTTCACTTTCTTAAAAAGCGTTAGCTTTAATTTCAAGTTATGCAAATGGATGAGGGATAACTGTAGTCTCGTTATGTTAATTGAAGAATATTGTCTCAATTATATCCGCTATGGACGTTTAACACTGTCTATTTTATGTATTGGAGGAGGCTTTCACACGAGAAGAGAGGGAAGGAATATCAAAATACTAATCATACAAACCACTTTAAATATGTTATTACTAACCACACGTTAACACAAATTGCATATTTAAGAAACATTTTTAAAGGAATTAGAATATGGAAATTATAAAGACATTTTATCTTTATATCTCATTAAATGTATAGATGAAAATGGTGGATGCTCTTGTGAAGAGCGTTGATGCGTACCAAATGGCGTACTGTAGCCACTGCAACTGCATTACGGAGCCTCCGTAGTGCTCGGGGCAGCTAATGCCATTACGTCACCTGGCGCGCGGGCGGAACTCAATCACTTTACAGATAGACACAATTACACTTTACATTACTCGGAAACGTCTAAAGTATAAAAGTTTATTCAAGGAGGTTTCTTTGCATGTTCTTTTAATTTACGGGAAGGCATTTCAACAACTTTCTATACAGAAGTTTATTTATTTTTATTTTTATTGATAAAATAAAATGTACCTTACATTTTATTATGAAGCTTGGAACATGAAAATAGGAAAATGTACGCGTAATACCGTTGTGAAAACCTTTGATTCGTGGCAAATGACGTACTAGCCACTGCAACTGCAGTGTCGAACACTGATGCCTCATAAACTATTGTTTCACACTAGGGTGGGTAGTCCCAGTGCGAAACGATAGTTTATGAGGGTTTATTTGGATGTACTTTTTTTAAAGGCAATTCATCATCGTTCTACAGGAGTCTTTATATATATTTACTAGCCGTCACCCGCCCGCTTCGCTGTGCGAAAATGGATCAATGAATGCTACATAAAATAATTAATTAGGTTTACCAACATTATATATAGCTTATCATTTGCACGATCTCATGTTCTTACTACATACAAATTTTTATCAAGATCGGTCAAGCCGTTCTTGAGTTATAAGAGGACATACAGACAGACAGACAAAATTTTAAAAAATCGTAGAAATGGTGTTAGCGAGTCATAAAACGAATATTTATCCCAAAGTCAGAAAAATTGCATGTACAGACAGAGCCTACAGATTTATATAGTAGTATAGATATAGATTTAATGAGGTATACGTAACTCCATGATTAATAATGACGTTTTCTTTTCTAAAGTTTACGCGAACACTACACATTGAAATGAAACAACTTTTACGAATCTACACGCGTTTATTTTATACATTACTTTTAATTAATGTTTATCCTGACGTTTCGAACCCTTTGCAGAGTCCGTGATCACATGGAGACTGAGGTGTTCGTCGTCTCATAATTCGTTAGCAGCTTAGCTTGTATACCCTAATTTAAATTTAAGTACTAAACGCGAGTAGATCCGTAAAAGTTGTTTCATTTTGATAATGACATAGTTACAAATAAATATTATTTGAGATTTATACTTATTACATTAGTGTGCAAAGCTTTGCTAGGAAGAATATAAATAAACAATTAAAATCTCAATAAAGTAATTAATAACTAACGAACAAAAGAAAATAAAGCGATACAAAAATATTAGTTAGTTATAGTAAAAAGTTAGTAAAAAGTAAAAGTAGTAAAAAGTAAAAGTAGTTAGAAAAAAGTATAGTAAAAAGTTAACAGTTTTATGAAGTCTGAAACTCGATAATACATGATATCTTGTTGTGAAAATTCTAAGTGCGTCGCAAGCGCCTTTTATGTAGGCAAAATAAATCTTAAGTTTCCTCAATACACTTGGGAGACGAGAGATCCTGCCTCGATTTCTTTGCAACATTTTCGTACAGATGAGATTACTTTGAAGGCTTGGTTTTACGCCAGGAATTGATCCAGACGTGATATGATAATATCAATAGCCCTTAAATCGCGTGGAGTTTTTAGATTTACGAATGGTTTACATTTAAATATTTTGCTGTTCTTTTGCAAACGTCTGAACCGTTTAGGTATTAGACGTAAAAAAATGTTTTTTGTTTACTTACTGGACAGCTATCATCATATCATGCCCCTATCCTCGATCAATGCATGGCAAAGGACCAAAGGCTTCATGGTAATCTCATTTGTATGAAAATATTACAGCGCCTTTTTCTTTGATCCCAAATGTATCCTGAACTATATTACTGAAACGTCTGTTATTTTGCATCAAAAATAATATTTTTATCAATTTTATTGGTGATTGTAACTGGCACATTAGGCGTTTTCTTCATAGACGTGATATGCACAGCTTTATATTTCAAGTCAAATTGCATAAGATCATAACCTGTGTACTATCAATGACATAAACTACTTTGGAAGCAACTTGAGATGAATTATACATATACATTATTAAGTTTTTATTTAGAGTAGCTCGAGTGTGGCATGCTCTCTTTATTGTCTCTGCGGTGGTGGCATCTGCGTCGGGTCGTTACATTCCCTAAGATATGGTTGAGTGAAGCGATGGCCGATTCATATGTCATACTCGTGAACGGGTGCCGCCTGTGGAGGCTGGTCTGCTCTTGCATACTATTATTTTGATTATTATTAACTATAGTTTAACTTTGTTTTTTTTTCTAAGACAATTTTTGACCTATATCAGTACTGTATGACATTGTGAAAAGTTTAACTGGTAACTGATATAAACTTGCAAACTTAGATAGGTTTTATTATTTTTTCTCTTTTTTTAACATGTTTTGATTGTCTTTAATATTTTGTGTTTTTATTTGTGATGGAAAGTGTCCTTTTATGATAAGGCATTTTCCAATATTTTTGACGCTGTAAGGGAGAAAAGAGCTTGACACTTGCTGAGTTTCTTGCCGGCACAAGGTCTCCCGCCCAGAGTTGACTTACGAACCGATGGCATAATAACGTTCATGAGAGCTATTTGTAGCCTAAACTGAATAAATAATTTTAAATTTTGAATTTTTTGAATTTTACATATAATTAATTATACATGAATTATGTCAATTATACCTACATGGACACTCAGGTAAAACATGCTCAGTATTTAAAATCAAACTGCTTATAAAACAAAAAGAGATAACTCAACAAAAGGATACATTTAAACTTAACTAATATTTAGTAAGTAGGATTACGGTCAACCGAAAAAAGTTGATTAAAAATAATATAATTTTGTTTGTTATATCGCCGGCCTGACTACGGTAAATATATTATCATGCAATCGGCTTATGCGACATTCATGTGCCTATTAATACCACAAAGAGATTCCTAGCTTGTGATACAATATAATGAATTAATCTATATCTACAATCTTGTTTTATATTCACTATTAAGTAACCTTTATAATCATTTTAGACTTGATCTTTTATTTGATACGAAACCAGTAAATTAAGATACGGCTCGCCTAATGGAAAACGGTCACCGCATTCCATTTACGCTTATTTACAGAATACACTAAACATGCACACTAGTTTAGGCCCAAGACACCGTACTCGTAGAACAAGGGTACGACGACGAGACGGTTCACACGCGCTCTATACTAGGTACAGACATGTACCTGGGCGCTTCTCCCCACCACCACGGCCCGGTCAACCTGAGCCGAGGTCCGAGCCTTTAGACGCGCCCTAGGGTTGTTCCGCTCCCCGATCCGATCCGAACCCCTCGGAGAACCTAGTAGCGCATGGGGACACGCATTATTGCGTGATGCCGTTCCTCCTAGAAAACCTCCGAAGGTGATTCGTTTCACACGGCTTAAGGAACCCTTTAAGTTTCTCGCCGCCCCCAAAAAATCCCGGTGAAGCTGAAAATGCCGTCAACGGCAATCAGCAAATTCTCTCCAAAAACAAGACATACGCTTACGTTAATGATACCTGATACTGAAGCTTCAGGCCTAAATATGTTCATAACAGAACAATATGTTCGAGCCTTTTTGTACCGATGTGTCTTCTTGCTGTCTATGATGGAATTAAGACAGTTTTATTATAGAAAATAAAAGACGATGTAGTAGCGAGTTGGTGTGCTTCTCAATAAATATACGAAGTTTAGTGAGTTGTTTTAGTCCTGGGCACCCAGGAACCAGGGGAAGAATGTCCGGGACATAAAAAAATTCTATGGCACGTAATTTCATTGTATTTATTGTTTTCTAAAGTTTACGCGAACACTACACATTTAAATAGTTATGAGATGACCAACACCTCAGTCTCCCTGTGACCACGGACCCTGCAAAGGATCCGAAACGTCAGGATAAACATTAAATAATGTAAAGTAAAATAAACGCGAGTAGATCCGTAAAAGTTGTTTTCATTCATTGTATTTATTTTAAAAGTTCATATACATGTAAGGGTTCAAAGACACTTTTACAGGTAAATTTAAAACAAGGGCGCTGCTTACTTCAGTCTAAAATATCTTACAACAGGCCCGCAAAATGAAACATTACAAATAAAGGTAGAATTAATGGGTACCTCCTGTACTAACGAGAATAAACTTACATAAATATTTATAATACACATACATACTAATAATTGAATGAACAAATGGTAATTTTTATCGCCCTTCAAACAGGAACGTAGCAATGTACAACAATGATGTGTTATTATGGTGGATGCCATCCAGTCGTATTTTGGCATAGCGGCCAGCCCGGCTTCGCACGGGTGTATTTTTATATTTAAACATTTTTTTTTATATAGCCTATAGCCTTCCTCAATAAATGGACTATTCAACACAAAAATATTTTTTCAATTCGAACCAGTAGTTCCTAAGATTAGCGCGTTCAACCAAATAAACAAACTCTTCAGCTTTATAATATTAGTATGATTTCTGGTTAGAATCCTACCATCGGACAAGCTAATAGCAGATAAACTCCAACTCGTATTCAGATTTAAACATGAAAATGAAATGTTCATTGTAAATGAACTGAAATGTTTTATGAGAATTAATGTCTTTAAACCTAAACCTAAAACTCAGTTAAACTAGCTCCATTAATCAATTTAAGTCCATCAAGCTAGATTTTCCATTTCCCAATACAGATTCGTAGCACATGCATTAGTCCATGTTTATTTGGTTCATTGGTTTCGTAACGCGCGTAGCCATACTACGGATTCGTAGCGAAGTAATAGGGCTATACTATACTGTACTCGTAGCAGGTCTGGGCCAATCAATGCACTCACTGCTAATGGAACTCAATTTCGTTATGGACGGACCTATTTTAATTTAGTTATAACTTTTTGGTTGGATAGTTAATTTGAAAATGAGCAAAGTCATATTGATTTAATTTAACTCGGTGGCCGAGTAGCATAGCGCTCTATGACTACTACTTGGTGACTATGACTTGGTGGCCTTTGGCTATTTACTATACTTCTTGGTGGCCTTGGTACCTTGGTGGCTAAGTAGCCCGATCAGCCTGATATCCGGAAGTTGTTATGATTATGAGTTCAATTCCCAGGTTAGGGCAATAAGTGCTCCGTATATTTCGACGAATAGCCCGGTATTGTGTTTTATTCCATTTAGGCTATTCAAAATTATGTTATAGCTCAACGTCTATTCAACAACTAACGAAATCATCCCACGTGTAAAATAATCACTATTTAAACCTTTACAAATAACCCTTCCAGTAAAATAGGAACTAATCTCTAAAACTCAAACTAAACAACGGCCGCTTAAAGCAAACATTTCTGAATTGTTTCGAATTATATTTAAATTAAAGCCGATTATAGAACGGCGGCCCAATTCCAGCGTCCCCTTTATCTGGAACTTTCGCAAACCCGAGATCTTATCGACTTTACAACAATTTTTCGTGTTCAAGGAACTGGAATGGGAAATTTGGAGCAAAAATTGCTTCCGACTCGTTAAATGTGATATTCAATTTTTTGATTAGGGGCTTATTTCAATTACCTGCCACGTATTCGTCTAGCTTTTACATTTTAAATATTGTTTTAATGTAATTCGTCTGAAAACGTGTTTCGTCGGCGTGATATTACAGTGAAACAACCAGTACCCAGTAACATAAAACACGTATAAATTTAATTATTTAACATCCTAATTATAATCAGGTACCTACTGGTGGTGGCCTAGTGGTAGAAATTCGATCGTAAGTCATTAAGGCAAAGGGTAAGGCACACTAGCGCCACTAATGGATTTAATTTGATAACTGCTAATCTGGATATTTTTTCAAACATTGCGGACCTTCCGACACTAGGCAAACATCTATTATTTATATAATTGTGCACTACTTTTAGGTTTGTTTTTGTATTCGTTCGCTAACACCAAAAGTGGCCGTTGTTTGTGAATAAATGCGATAGCCCGTTTTGTGAATAAACCACGCAATAAACAGTAGTGCACAATTATTAAATAAATACTATGGATGCTTTCCTGTCATCGGACGGTACGCAATGTTTAAAAAAAGATCCGGTCCGTTAGTGATTGTCAAATTATCAATTGGTGGCGCTAGTGTGCCTTACCCTTCGGCTTAAGGCACCATCTATTTTAAACCAGCTACAACCTAATTAGAAACTTATTTGTTGGACGTTCGTAGTTTATCTAGCTCAACTGTTAGTATGCTTAGCACCTGACACATTCGTCATAGAAAAGTCTCGCGTAGTGGATTAACGAGGGTGGAGCGTTCCATCACCCGCAGGCAGCCGGTTTGTTAACGAAAGCCTTTGTACACAAACATAGTACTTATCCGTAAAAGTGATTTATGACAAGCGGCTATCAAGGTAAATGGTTGAAAATGTATTGAAGAGATTTGATTGTTTTGGATAGGTTGATAGGTCTGTACATATACAGCGTGTATTTGTAATGGTTTAGTAGACTTAATTCACCTGGCTGATATCACCTAGGTGAAAATGTTTTGAAGAAATTTGACGTTTTGGATAGGTTGATAGGTCTGTACATATACAGCGTGTATTTGTAATGGTTTAGTAGACTTAATTCACCTGGCTGATATCACCTAGAGTTAATGAACTCTACCAAATAGTATACTCAATTCACCTGCAAATGGGTGAATTAAGTCTACAATAATTATTATTATTGTCAGGAGGTTCCTCACTCTGCAGCCCTGACCACCGGTAGCTTGGCCCTGCCCCGCTGCTGGTGGTACTCTAGGATTAGGTTTTTATAATGTTTTATTGTTTTTATATTAAAATATTGTAAAAATCTAGTTTTAACAAAGAAAATAAATAAAGATAATAATAATAAAAAAAATATTTGGAATAATAACAATTATACATTTAGTGTTGTTCGTTAATACTGCGGTTAGTTGTAAAAACTGTGTCGCAGCACCAACGCCCGTCTCCGCTGATAATAGGGATCGCGTTCCAATAAACTACTTAAAATAACGCAAATCTAAAAACTGTTTGTTAACCATGTAAAGTAAAACTTTCCATTCATAAGGAAGGCTCTGGTGATTATTATGATATTGTGATGATGATGAAAGAAAATTTACCAAAATGTAAATGTTTGCGTCATGTAGAAGGGTGACCTTTTACTCGCCTTAAATCATCATCATCATCATCATCTCAGCCAAAAGACGTCCACTGCTGGACAAAGGCCTCCCCCAAGGATCTCCACAACGACTTCTCGCGACCTTCACCAGAACGTCGGCCCACTTTGTTGGAGGCCTGCCTACACTGCGCTTTCCGGTACGCGGTCGCCACTCGCCTCAAATTAATTGACCTGATTTTATTTGACCAAGAATCAAGAAGTTGACTTCTTACGCACATTTTGCTGAGCCTATTTGATGTTTTCGCACAGTATATACTTTCGCCTAAAAATTTAAAACCTTAATATTAATCTTTTTTTTACCTACATGCGTTTCTTTAGACATAACGATGAATACGCTGAAGTATAGTAAAACCCATACTTTGTTAATTGTAAGAAGTTCATTCGTTAGGTTAGGTTACACATTGCATTACGTAAATAGTTTACGGGGGAGTGCAGGGGTTTTGCCCCCCTGCTCGGGACGGTCGAGGAGCCTGAGGTCTCACGCTACAAGGAAAAGCTGAGAGTACGAAAAATTACAGCTGTTGGCTAGGTTAGGGAAGACTTGTGACCACGCGAAAACCTAAAACTTTACTTTCTCCTTGCCTAGAGTAACTATACCTAACTAACTACATTCTTGCTTGCATGCTTATAAAATAATGAAATGTTGCGCCTAATGACGATCTTGGGAAGTAAAAATATTATCAGTTAATATTGTGCGAAAAATTAGGCGAATCTATAGTTTATAAACCACAAACAGGGCTACATAAAATAAAACGTTCCAATATACATCCCATGCTGTAAGATTAAAGCGCTGTGTGCGAGCGCAAAGCTACATTACTCTTATTGAATATAGAGCTACGAATCAATTGGAATAATAGTAATTATTTTTTATTTATATTAACGGGTAAGCACAGTGCCTTGATCTCACCTGAAGTTAAGTGATAATAAGGCCTTTGATTTCATTTCGTCGCCAGTCCTGAGTGCTCATATAAAATAGAATAGAATAGAATAGAATAGGTATTTATTTGACTAACACTGTACACTCAACATTCATAAGCAAAAGATAAACAAAAAGAAAATGAAATGTTTTAAAAATCAAAATAAAACAGTACATTGTCTAGATATGCATACGTTGCTGCATGCCCAGTGTTGCCAAACAGGGTCAGCACTCGGCATGAGCTACGGATTATCCGTTGCACTGATTTTCAGTACAACCCTTGCATGACGTGGGAGTAGGTAACTGACACTTAACACTATAAAACCATATAATAGTAAGATAAGTTATGTTTCTTTTATGTTATAATTGAAATTAAAAATATCAATATCGTCAAGATACATAAATAACTATTGTGTACACAAAATACATAATATCTGATACAAATAAAAATATAAAAATACAATTAATAGAGTGCCCAATAAGACAATGCGTATGAGTATGACCACTATAGGCGAAAACGTTTCACACGTCAGACTTCTGCATATCCAATAAATGCTTCTCCTTCCCCTTCTCTTCCTATGAAAAAACACTACGTGAGTTCCGAAATGGCGGAGGCACCCATATGGAAAAATAAGTCGGGCCCTGGAGAGAAACTATTTTAAATCCTTAAGTTGGCTCATTTTACTTAAAGGAGACATTCCTTTATTTTTAAAAAGAAACAAAACTACATTCAAAGATTTTTTTAAACTCGCTTGCCTCGCTCGGGACTAGAACCAACTAAAATTAAAAAAACAAACACTGTATTATTATACAGCTATTTTATTATACTAATCGATAGGATTATTATTCAGAATAATTTTTCTCTAACAAACATTTGGTCTTACTCTCGTCTGTTGTACAAGATATCCACGAAGAATACTTATTTAGTTTAGTAACACAAGTTCTTTAATGAACATTACCTAGTACTTACTGTTCACTTTCAACAGACACGTTACAGTTATCTTATCTTTCCAACATTCAAAGACTTCGTATGAAGTACACGCTTGCAAATTTATCTCTAAGTACCTAGTTCAAGTCTTCGATAAGAAAATCGTTTAATGGTAATAATACCTCTGCACATTTCCTTCTTACATGATACGAGGCGTTCTGTGGAAAAGTTTAAAAATGGAACGTTTGACTTTATTTGCAATACGGGCACAGAGTCAATATTTAGTCATGTGATACGGGACAGCAATTTTAAAATTCGAACGAATATTTGGAACATTTTTATCGACAGATTTTATTTAGTATTGCCTGTGGTATTGTTTCCCTTGCGTAATTGTGTAATAATGGCGTATCAAAAACAATTCGATTTATTAGAAGCTTACTTTGCTTGCAACAATACGATTTAGCTATGCATTGGTATCGCGAGAGGTATTCAGACAGACAACTACCATCTAGAAAAGTTTTGCCGAAAGCAGTTTTGTTTCTTTTTTAAAAATAAAGGAATGTCTCCTTTAAGTAAAATGAGCCAACAAGGATTTAAGGTAGTTTCCCTCCAGGACCTGACTTATTTTTCCACCCTGTATAGTATATACGCATCTACCATCATCATCATCATCAGCTCCCACCCATCTATAAAATAAAAAATAAATAAAATACTTTTATTTCAGACCATGGTCCATATTTACAATTACCATTTCACAATAAAATCACATATTACATATTACATTAAATTATTAAATAAATTAGATCACTTTATAATTAAAATCCTTTAAATAAATAAAATAGAGTAGAGTATGTTAGTGACAATAGATTTACAACTATGTAAGACACAATAAGACACAATAAGACACAGACAGTTGCACAGGACAAACTATTTTATAAGAAGTTTGTAGGTTGGAGATTATGAGAACGATAAGAATCCATGGTCGACTACTCCGTGGAACACTGGTATCAAAATAAAGTTGGAACTTATAAAAATCCTATCATAAAAGGTAGACATTCTTTAAACGGAAAAGTCACTGGGTTGAGAAATTCCTATTAAAGACTCCATTAAAACTTGGTAACCCTCTAGTGAGAGCGAAGTGAGTTAAACACTCTTTTAATAATAAAACACTTACAAATGGTTGAATATACTCTTTGGCCTTCAATGATACATACTTACTTATCATCAATCTGCTATTGTTTAATGTAAACATCTTTTGCAAAGGCCGGTCATTGAATGGTTGGCCAAAAATGTATCATCTCGATCTCCTCCGTGCTTCGGAAGGCACATCACATAAAGCCGTTGGTCCCGGCTGCATTAGCAGTCACTTACATCCACTAATCCGCACTGGGTGGTGGTTTATGGCTCGTATTCCCTGTATTGTTTCCATCCATTGGGAACGCACGAGCCTACACTTCATTTTACACGACTCCCAGCAGGGCGGATAAATAATGAGCAGTTAAATGAAAATATTCAAAAGTAATAAAACTAAGTGCGTTTGCAGCGTCCTATGTAACCAATTTTAGACCTTAGTTGTCAGCTGTCGCTTGGATTGTAAAAGATTTTGAGTTCTGATATGTCTGACACAAATCGTCTTTTCAAATGCTATTTCAGTTTCGTCATAAATGTCTTGCAGCATTATGATAGCAGAATAACATTCTGGTGAATTGTTGACATTAAACTTTTACAGAAAAAAATGTGAGTAGGCAGAAATTCAAGAGAGAGAGATTCATGACATCTTCTCATTATAATAATCACACTAATATTATAAATGCAAATGTTTGTGTGTATGTGTGTGGGTATATTTGTTTTTTATCCCGATATTCCCACAGGAATGTATGGAAACTGTCATGGCGGTACAAAGTCCGCCGGGTCCACTAGTTTAAGAATAATTCCGTGATACTACTTCCAGAAAATTTTGAAGATAGGCGCTGCCGAGAAGTCTTATTGGCCTCGTATTATATTACTTTTGTACTGAAGCAATATTATTTATGTCGTTTCAATAATGAAGTGTAATTTGAACGAGTTCAAGGACAAATAATTCATTATTTCGTGTTCCCCATTACAGATGTTGTTGTCTTGTTATTGAAAAGGGAAATATTATTTTTGCCTCACCATAAACCAATGAACAGCGACTTTATTGAATTAGATTTTTTTGACATAGTTACCTTTACTGAAGGTAAATTAAGGTATTAAATTGATTAATAACATTAGGACAGTTATTCAAATAATAATATTAGTTTTATTATTATTATTATAGGATAAACAAACAAACTAAATATAAAATATAAAATTTTAATAGAACAAGGTAACGCCTGATTACTTTGTGGAAAAAATAATTAATGTGATATTTGCATTTTAAAATAATAATGTTTTATTTTATCTTACTTAAACATGATTACCTTACCATTATTTTATTAACAAGTTACACTGCATGTCATTATTCTCTGTCTGCTATTAGGTAAAGCAAAAAATATATATGTATAATAAACAGAAAATAATGTAATTGTATAATAATATAAATTGTAAACCTATTTTAATGTACAAAAAACGCATTTGATATATAAAATAAACTAGTCACTGCAATTGTTTTTGTACCATTATATCAAATTAAAAATACGAGAAAGAAATAAACAAATATAAAGCTAAACGAAGACATTAAATTATATATTAATGGTAGCGGGTTCGATAGTAGATTAAATTCGTTGCACACGGGTTGGTAGTTGCTAGCTTCGTGCAGTTTCAGAGCGGGCCCACGTTACAAATGCGCCCCGGTGTGCCGAATCAATATGGCGGCAATCTCGTTACGATCCGAACCCCTCGGAGAATCTAGTAGGGGAAGGGGGTAATATGCGTAACTAGTCGCTTGCGTAGCTCCTAGAAGCACTCTTACTCAAAAAAATCCGGTGATGCTTAAAGGCCACCTGGCCATAAGCAAACTCTCTCCAAAATAAGTCGCCCGGAGAATCTGTGTCTGCGTCTGCTGTGCGCTTCATCTGCCCTAACAATGCTGTCGGTCAGCAGATATATAGCAGGGTAGACGCTGAGCAGTTTCGCCGCGGGCCTGCTGTGTCGAGTTTCAAATCGTTTCGCACGGGCACGCGTTCAACTCGCTCTGCTTCAGACCTGCTTTTAGTGTGTGAGAACCTTATAAAAACAGCAATTTAATAACACATATTAGTTGGAAAGTGCACGTTTATGTTTGAAATACGGCCGGGTTTATAACGTCAGTAATAAATATATTGCTTGTGTATCTACATACCTTAAACCTTTATAACCTTTTCAGTTATTTTTATAACAAACATTTAGAAAATGTTTGGAAATCGAGATTGTTGAAAAAAGATCGCTTCGTCTCCTTGGGTCTCCAATCTTTGAAAATTCCTTTCCCGTTTTTATCGAGGAAAAAATACAAAATTTTAATGACGTTTTAGAAAGATTGTTCCAAATTAACATGCATTCGGCTATAACTTTAATTCGTTACTGTTGTTTCGGCCCTAAATTAATATATTTCCTTCGCTCTTCCCATTTATGGATGCACAGTCATCTTTTAGATAAATTGGACCAAATTATGCGGCATAAATTAACGTCGATTTTAAATGTGGCCTTTGACGACCGATCATGGGCACAAGCTACTTTTCCAATTAGCATGGGAGGCCTCGGCGTCCGCAAAATTTCCAGTATTAGTTTACCGGCTTTCTTATCCCCGGTCCATGGCACCGAAAAATTAATCAGGAAAATCCTAGCCCCCACACTGATTAATTTTGATGTGCCGTGCTTCACCGAGGCTATGGATGCCTGGAGACTAGCTTGCCCGAATTCAGATAGACCCGTCAATCCATCTTCCCAGAGACGAACAGTGTGACGCCCTATATACAAAAATATAAAAATACATTATTTATTACGCATGTGTCGGGTATGGTATATCATTAGGGAGAACCCAGACTACATAATGGCAACACCAAATTAAACTATTTTTAAGGTAGGTGTTGAAAACATTATTTCAAAGTACCCACTTTGGTATCGTTTACTTTAGACATCAAAATAAATTCGCTGTTGAATGTGGCTTACTGTGCATTCTTGTGTTTACATATAACGAGTAACGCATTTCATTAGCATTACTATATTATTGCTTAGTGCCTTGATCTAGTTATTTGTTAAATTGTTTGTAACATAATTAGTGGAACTAATTCGACTCAAACTTGTTATATATGTGGGTGCACGCCTAAGGATATGAATAATGAAGTTTCTAAAAAACATCAACCTAACCCAGCAGTGTATGAACTTGGGTTATCGACACTACATTGTATTATTAGATCTTTTGAATGCTTATTACATATATCATATAGGTTAGGCATTAAAACTTGGCAAGTAAGAGGAGAAGAGTCTAAAAACCTCTTTGCTGAAACAAAGGCCAGGATTCAATGGGAATTTAAAGAAAAAATGGGCCTCATAGTAGACAAACCTAAACCTGGGTTTGGGTCTACTAATGACGGAAACACAGCCCGACGTTTTTTTGAAAATCCCGCTTTAAGTGTTTTTATAACTGGAATCAACGTTAAATTAATTTCCAATTTGGCCATAATATAAAAATTGCAAGTGGTAAAAGAATTAAAATTGATATGTTTACCACACTTGTAACTGAAACAAAGAAAATATACCTGGAAAATTATAATTGGTATTATATGCCTGTGAGTTTGCACAAAATACTTATTCATGGCCCTGCATTGCATCGTTATTCGTGCCAATCGGAATTTTATCAGAAGAGGCTTTGGAGTGCAGACATAAAGATTTTAGACGTATACGTGAACATCACACTCGAAAAACTTCACGAATGAATACCAACAAAGATATCATGATGACATTCTTACTAACATCTGATCCGGGTATTTCTAAGTATCGGAAAATTACTTCTAATAACAGGAAATTTAGTAAAGATGTCGAGGCCTATATCGAGACTGACGAAAATAGAGATATATCGTTGTCAGGTAGTTCATCGAACGAAGAAACTTCTGCATCGGACAGTGAATGATTTTTTATTTTTTGTTTTTTTTTAATATTTTTTACATAGATTGTTTTTTTTTAACTTGTAACTAAGAAGAGGGGAATGGTTATACTAAAGATTTTTATAGTTTACAAATTATAATATGCCCTTACAATGGGCTTATGATTTTTTAATGTTTCTCTCATACATTCGTTACACTGTGAGACGGTGGGATGAGCCGCTTTGCAGAGTAGTACAGAATAATTTACTTGTCACGTCTGCTACTACTGCGGAGCGTGCGCGCCTGCTGGCTGTGGGCAAGTGAGAGTCGGGTCTTTGACTTCATGCACTACCGTCGTCGAACTTAGGTACTTTGTTCGACGACACTACTTTCCGCCTCGCTGCTTCCCTGCGTCTAGGAGCTCCTTGTTGTTCTCCCCATCGCTGTCACTGTGGTGAAATTGTCAACGGCCTCAGACACCACGGCCTGTCTTGCAGTGCGGGCCGCTTAGCTCGGCACGCGAACATTAATGACATCATCCGACGAGCTCTTGTCACCGTCGGCGTTCCAGCTGTATTAGTCGCTTGGCACGCGACGATGGCAAGAGACCGGACGGCATGTCTTTATTTCCTTGGAAGTTGGGTAGGCCTTTAGTGTGGGATGCAACTTATGTCGATACTCTTGCGCCATCCCAGCTTCCTAGCACAGCGTGCTATGCTGGTGCTGCTGCTGCGGCTGCAGAAAACCTCAAATCAAATCAAATCAAATCAAATTCTTTATTGCTAACTAAGTGTATAACACGTTGTACATTTATGAAGGAACTTAAAAACTTAGTCGCCCTTTTCGGACACGGCAAATTTATAGAGTGCTCCCTAGTAGTATTTTCTAGTAGTAAATATTCCCGAGTATTATTTTTATATAAAGCTATGAATAATATCTTAAGTCTAAAAGTTAAAAAAAAAACAATAATAAAATATTATTAAGTAAAATTAAATAAAATAATTAAATTAAACTAAACAATTCAATAATTATATAATTAAATAATCACATGTCTAGACTATTTATTAAATTATAAGGTTTAAGTGAATATTGATGTAAAGGCAAGCAAAAAATGTATTTATTTATTGGTGAGAAAATGAAAAACATTTTGCAATAAGATAATCTCGTAACTTCTTTTGAAATGCTTGAAAGGTTACTTGATTTTCTATATCAGGCGGAAATTTTTCAAGCGGCGAAAGTATAATAACCTTATCAGCAATTATATTTTCGAGCCGTTTGGGGTTGAAACCCTCAGGCTGTGGGGTCCGAGTGCTCATGTTTTGTTTAATGACATCTCCAAACGGCTGATTGACACTTCCCATGACTGGGTGGCTTTTTCCTTGGCCAGAAGCTAAGCATTGGCATACAACGTGGCAATGCCGCCAGTCTCTTGGGTACTTTACCAGTCGACTGCGACGCGGAGAAATTTTTTGACGCCATATTTTAGTTTTGTATTAGTTTGTTACTTTAGGTTATTATATAATCTCAGATATTAATTTAGTAATTTAATAATATGAATAAATAATCTGTAGATTTTTTTAAAGTTAAATAGAATAGAATAGAATCATTTGTTCGTAATAAAATATGGTAGCATAAATAAGATAAAATTTCAGTATTATATGTTTTTGCCATAAATTGTTGTTTTTATTCACATATAAAGAAGAAGTTAAACCTATTAAATATATATGCATAACATTAATTTACACCGTAAATAATAATGTAATGTAGTAAAATTTTAATGATAAATAAAATTTTAACTATGTTAGTAATATTTTGAATTTATTATGTCTTATCGGTACACGGTAACCTTCGATGTAGGTACTATTATATTATTATTGATCGAAGGCGGTGTCCCTAAAAATAATATGATATGTACGTTTCAAAGTAAATTTCTTGAGTGATGGTAAATCGGTAATAGCAGTTATGTAATAATAACGTGTACACGTTTCGATTAAGCTTTGAAGTTACCGTGAGTCGGCAATAATATATCATAATAATAATGTGTTTATTGTCACGATAACGTTCAGTCACGTCACAATTCCAGTATATACATATATAGGTGCTTCTACATTGTGAGAAACGATGCTCGAAGCGTTGCTACAAAGTTAACGCTCATGGAAAGAATTTTGACGTCTCTACAACTTTGTGAAGGCCCTAGTCTACGTTCCGTTTAATTAGTTAATGAAATTGAGATAGCCTCTGGCGCTGTTGGTCGTTCATCAAAGTAGTGTTTACTCGCACTGTAAAAAGTATGAAATACAAACTTTGATTACTTAATTAGTATACGTAAGAAAGTATAGATGATTTTCTTTTATCATTTAGTATTTTATCAATGTCGTATTTTACTACACTGGCGAATCTGATTACCAACCAGTCTGTAGAACGCTGATGAAAGCAAAGATATACTTAATAAAATCTAAAAGTTTTCTTACCTTTTAAAACCTATTCTAAGACTAGTACGAGTAATACAGCACTAAGATTTTTCAGCCAATCTAAGCGGCAAATAGCCACTAATGAAATCCGGCGGTGATTTCGTTCATTGGCCATTAGCCAGGGTTCAGAGCCGCGAAGTTCACCCGGATCAGATTCCAATTAGAGCGAAGAAAGGCGGTGCTAAGACGACGTCTTATCAACAATGAGGGGTTGCGCAAGGCAGTTACTTGGGCCCCAAATTAAATCATACTTATTATGAACTTTGTAAATCAGATACCTGCATTATGGTGGCTTATTTGATGTTGTAGCTTTTAATATGTGATAGCCTTTAGAGTTAGAGTTAAATAGAGTCTTAAGCCTTTAATCTTTACAGTTATTTATTGTGTACCTTATGGTACACAATAAATAACTGTCAAAAGTAGTATGAAAAAAATATTTGTTTGTCATGAAACTCGAGATTTTAATGACGCGTTAACAACGCATCTTAAGTTTTTTAGTAATAAATCTTATGATACATACTTAAAACCATTAATTAACCTTTTTATTACTTTGCTACGGAAGGCACGCTTACAGTCTTTGATGCATGTAGTAGCGTGACCTTCTCTGCCTGAAATAAATGTTACATTGGTATTTTAATGACTCTGTCATCTTTCAACAATAGCCAACAATAGTCGAAAAATTCGAGACCGGATCATTAACACACTAACGTGACGTTCATTTTACGCAGAAAAGGTCTGGTTATATCCCACTTTTTTTACACGGTTGAGTTTAATGGATGAATGGATGGAACCTCCATGTACGAATCACAAGTACAACCTTAACTTATTATAATATTATTTAGGATTAAATATATAAAGAATTTAGAATTGGAAAAGAATTTGGTGTCAACAGGCGTGCATACATGCATGTGGGTAGAGGGATTATGGATACTGAAAGTAAGGAACAAAAAAGAGGAGACAGAAATAGTCAATATGTTAAAATAAGAAATTGTTTCAAGTTTAGTGATAGTCTTTTATTTTGACTTTCATATAAACCAACCACTATAATTCACGTACACAAACACACTCTCAATACACACACGACGTGTTCCCCCCTCATTTGTAAAAAATACCTGCGTATTTGATAGATATCGTTTAGTGTATATCAGTAATTGGCTTATGGTGGTGTTAATTTTGTTAATGTATTTTCTGTACAAATGTAATGCTTGTTGGTTTTAATGTCGTGAGCTCGTTTAAGTATAAGCTGGTATTCAACGATATTATTAGATTCCAACCGTTTTGACTGCGAGACTCAATCACAAAAAACCGAAAAATTTTATCGTTATGTGTCTACTGTTGAACATAGGCCTTTCCTAATGTATTCTCATCCAATTGCTGCCAGCCTCTCTACGTATATAATTGGCACTACACCAAAGGGTTTCCTACATACATTAGCTGAGTCGCAGTCTTCACTCCTGAACACAAAGATGTGTTATCGGTCCAGCGAGTTTTGGTCCTTCGTCTTATATGACCAGCACTATAAAAATGAACTGAAATGAAATGAAAATACATTTATTGGCACACACTACAAAATTACACGATACTTACAATAACAAAACAAAGCAAAGACAAAACACAAAGTGTGGCCAGCCAATGCTACTTCACAAAATAAGGAGATCCCAGAAGGTAAGCTAGCATACCCTCTATTACCCCCTACCAGGCAGCGTCTTCAACTACCGGGCAGCAGAACCCCTGGCACGCAGTCTACTCGCCTAGACTCCGGAGGCCGCTCTACACGCGCCCTTCTCGCCTGCATTTCCGGAGGCAGCTACCGCGGCGGGTCCAGCTTTGGAATCTAGATCCCACCGGCTCAGACTGCGGCCCGGGTCTAGGCTGACCTAGGCGCCGAACTGCGCACGCGTTCCAGATCCCCGCTCGAAGCTAAGTCCCTTTTTAAATCGCGTGACAACACTGAGAACTACAGCGACCAACGAACTCCCACCCTGAGCAAATAAATTTGGTTACACCAGATTTCTATATTTTATTTATCATTCCTTTCTGGAACTGGTGGTGTCTAACACCCCTGCGTTTCGAATATATACCGCGCTCGCGCTCGCTAATAGACAACCTTTCACGTACACGGAATCTCGTAACAGTCTCAATCTCTGCGCTCGGACTGATCCGAGATGGTCCGAAATGCCATGTATCTTGCAGGGCACATTGCTCGCAGGACTGATGGTCGCCGGGGCGGAATAGTCCTTGAGTGGCGACCGCGTACCGAAAAGCGCAGTGTGGGCAGGCCTCCAACAAGGTGGACCGACGATCTGGTGAAGGTCGCGGGAAGCCGTTGGATGCGAGCAGCACAAAACTGGTCGTTGTGGTGATCATTGGGGGAGGCCTTTGTCCAGCAGTGGATGTCTTTTGGCTGAGATCATGATGATGATGATGAGAGGGTCTTTGAGTGCGTTGCTCGAGCGCTTTTGTATGAAGCTTACCTTCTGCAGTCTCCTTATTTTGTGCTTTGACGAACTACTTCGTTCCGGATGCGATCCGTCAGAGTCACATCGAGTAATAGCTCCTAAACCTGTACCTTATCTGAATGCAGTAAATACCATTTTAGCTGAGCAGAATTGAATCGGGCCCTTGCCCCCTTTGTACTAAGTGCCACTTGTACTTATGTACAGCGTCATAAATTATGTACGGCCGCGGCTGTGTCACCGGCGCGGACCGCGGACAGCCCGCATACATAAAACACGTCAATGCCAAGGTCTGTGCTCCGAAATGATTCACACATCATCATTGCGCATGAAAAACGGGAAATCAATAGCTTAATCTGTACAGAAACGTTTGTATTATCGCGAAACAGATAGCATTTCAACATAGCGTACGTTACGTTATCGTATACGTTTCGTCAGGAAATCCCCAATCACGGTGTTTTCGCATTTTAAAATGTACAGGTTCGTTTCATTCGTTCGTTTTACTTCAACTTGCAATACTAAAAGATTTTAGATGTCTGCGTTGCATTATTCAAAATTTATCTACACTGATTAGGTTGAAGGCGAAAACATAAACATATTGTAACTAAACTGAAAGTAGCTATAAAGGGATGCTGCCTAAGATAGGAGTTAAACCCACGACATTTAGCAATGCGGTCTCTGTCAATAAGCAATACTACCGAGCATTATGAATGAAAAAAAGAAATTCAAATTAATTTTATAGCCAGCTAATTAAGTACTACTTACGACGTCAGCTTTCAGCTAAAACTTATATTTGCTCATTAAGGCTCACTTAATTTCAATTTCACAAGCTACTTTTGCTATCAGGGGGGCGATATTTGATCCGGTGATTAGTTATCTATCACGCTGTGATACCATACTAATTACAAATACTCCTTATGCTGATATTTAAAAAAAAGGCGGAGAATGGTAACATATTTTTGACTCTGAAATTTTTTTAATGATATTTTATCTTAATACTTAATCTAATTGTTAGTTATTAAAAAATATAATTTTTCTTAGTGTATGTCAAGTTAATTTTATTTCAACAACAGCGGTGATATTCAAAAATCACCGTCCTGAATTAGATGTTACACCACCTAGAATCCATTTAAACAGATGCAGACTATACAAACCAACTTTCAATACTAACAAAACAACCGACAGCTCTACTAACATTTCGCTTTTCTGTGAAAAGATACACATCAATTCTGTTTTTTAAAGTTTGCGCGAACACTGCACATTGAAATGAGACACGTGATATGTCTGGCTCCCACCATAGACCCAGCAAATGGTTCGAAACGGCAGACTTAAATAAAATGTAGGGTAGATACGAGCAGATACTTACAAACGGATGCATTTCTATGTGCACCAAATTTTCTTCTACTCACGATATGATTACACCTCTGTGTGTCTTATCTTAATTTCTAGGTCGGCCAAGTGTGTTTTAAATTTTTCGATGATGCATTCCCGGGGTTTGTGATCATCATCATCATCATCATCATCAGCTCATTTTATGTCCCCACGCTGGGGCACGAGCCTTCCCTATGGATGGATTATGATCGGGCCGGGCCAAAAACCACCACGCGGGCCCAGTGCGGATTGGTAGTTGTTACCGATTGCTAATGCGGCCAGGACCAACGGCTTTTACGTGCCTTCCGAAGCACAGGAGCTCGAGATGATACATTTTTGGTCACCTATCCGATACCGGCCTTTGCGAAAGTTTCTTAACCTCAGCACTCGCAGACCGGACGCGTTAACCACTGCGCTATCAAGCTCTTCGGTTTGTTATCTATCACCAACCCGTATTTGACAAGCGTGGTGGTTTGGCGTTTTCTTATTAGATTTACGACGAAGCGAGCTTGTCAAGAAGATGTCTGTTCATTCTTACTTTAAATGACGGGGTGTTCTAGGCTTTTCAAAAACGGAAAAAATGTGAGTCATGACCTATCTTAATTATGCCTCGTCATGCTTAACCCATGGGTTCAAGTCCCATCTTAGGAAATCGTGCTTTTTCAATGTGCTATTTTCAGTTGCGATACAATGACATTGCGAATACAAGTACATTCCTTATTACTAAGTCTGTCTAACTAAGAAATAGTTTGTCGGCCACAACTCTCGCGGATTAATGAATTCTAATTAGTGGTACATTATGATAACTTAATAGATTTTCAATATATAATAAGTATACATTACACATTCGCAATTTAATGCATAACGTTAAATAAATAACGCGTAACGAAAATATATTTTAAATCTATCGTCGGAAGTGAGAGTTAAAAAGGGGGAAATCAAATGGGCCGCACCACAATGAGCCGCGCGTAGTGTAGCAAATAAGATAAACTGGGTCGGTTGCTCAAAGTGAATCAGTGAATAAAGGAGGAACACACAATGTATGGAATTGGATCCCTAGAAGCGTCGGTAATGGCGCCATCCAGAGGGTCCAAATCTTGTTACCCACAATTCCGTGTAAGGCCCAGCTGATTTTACACTAAAAGTCCTGAGAATATATTACTCCACTTCCAACTTCCCACGTATGTTGGCTTTTTTATGATAATGTTACCACCTTTTTGTTAGGCGTCTTTACGTTTATTACGGCGACATTTTATACATAAGTTTTTAGACATAGTATAAGGGAGCCGCGTGATGGCGACTCGTTAAACATAACATAACACACCGACACCCTTTTTATCACTATAGTTGTAGAAAAAGAGATCTTAAGATGCTACTGTAAAAACTGAAAACTGTACTGTATTTATTCAATAAGAAGTGTTTTCGAATTTACAGGAAAGCTTATTAATATTTAAGAAAAGGAAATAATTTATTTGTATTACAAATTAAATGTTTGGTCAACAAAATTATTATTTGGTCAGCAGAATTATACAATCGGTCAGCATAAGAAATCCTTACTGTTCGTTAGATTAAGTAAATTTTATTTTTCTCGAACGAAGCGCAGCGAAGCGAGAGCCAGTCACGGAAGGGGGGAGCGGCATAGACTGCTGTTCAGACTGATTTAGAAATATTTGCTGACCATAAGTTGCTGCCCAACTAGCTTTTTTGATGTCCAACTACCATTTTTTTGCTAACAAAAATACGAATACTTTGCTAACCGTTTAAATAACACCCTTAAGAAAATAACGTACCTTTACAAAAAACAACTTAAAATTAAACAATATCACAATTAAATTACTAAGTAGGTACTTAACATTTACAAAGCTTTTTATTTACTTCTGTATTAAAGTTCTATTCATTGTGATAAAAAAAACTTTACCCGATTTAATAGTCTCTGGTTTAGTTTTGGGTTTACCGCCACGTTGACTGCTTACAGGATAGATTTGAGTGCTAATGGCCTTTAAAATATCACTAATCGTTTAATGGAACATTAAACATGATTTATGTAGTAACTACCTATATAGGTACGTTTTAAATAGATACTCATACTCAATCAAAACGGCTAACAAATGACGAGCAATATCTTAAAACAAAATCATCACCATTTGACTCATTAATGGCAACAAACAAAAAGAGAAAGTTCAGGTGAAACAAATTAATTTCCATATATAAACACTGGCAACTTTGTTACGGCTTCCGAGAAACAATAAAAAAGGTATAGGCAGCCTCTCCCCCTCGACAAATTTAATTACGGTCCTCCTTGCCATTTCATTATTTTATGCTAAAAATGAGGCTTTGTGACCTTCGCGATTAATTTGGCGGGTATAAGTTTTACATCCGACCTCGTTTGTTTGCAAACGAGCTCGCCTGGAACAACAGCTCATAATCAAGTTATTATAAAATTACCGCGGGCGCAGGGTTGCTACTCTTACTTATTACAAAAATTTGAATAATTAAAAAAATATTTTGTTTTTATTTAAAAAAGCTTTCTTTTCTTTTTTTTCTTTTTCTTTTTCTTATTTTAATCAGTGGGTGAGTATTACAGTTGAAGCGCGCTTCTACCTTTGGCCTAATCTTAACAAAATTGTATTTTTACTGTAAATGGAGACGCTTCCTCTCTCCTTTCTCTTATATAATAATTATGTGACCGTCAGTGGCCATAATTTGATCTTTATTGTTACAATCCCTATGTACTATCGACAAAGCTTAATCCAGACATTTTGTTGATAGTACATTATGGTTTTGCTATTTGAAAAAAAATTGTGTTGAGTAATCTTATTTGATGAGGGCCTAGCGTATCCTCACAGTGACTAAAAATATCATATTACTTAGCAATTTTATTGTATGCTAATCTCTACTATTAATTACTAATCGCTGATTAAAAAAGTGTTATCACTTGTTTTGTACTTACTCATATTTTATTTACATAGATTGTTTTCAATAGCTATTAGATCCGCACAACAAATAGCGTAAAATTTACAAAATTGTATTGTATTAACTACACTATACTCAAAATTATAATAGAAAGATAAGAAATTTACTTTCTGAGTTAAATAAATATGTTCAATCTTCTTAATATAAGATATCCCGCAGAGGATATAGATTATCGTGGTGTGACAACCCTGAGCGAGTAAACGTAGCCACCGAGATTACGCGCCAACAGTTTTTAATTCAGTTATTTGTTTATTGTTAGTGTCATCATTATCATTAATTGAACGGGACTTGGAAACGCCTGAAGCGAAACAATGGTTTATTTACAATCAATTTTGGTCTGATTAATCGTTAAGAATTTATGAATAAATTTTTCAGTGCTAAGACTGAAATTATTTTTTATTTTACCCTTTTATATAATATTTCTGCTTTACAACTGTAAAACGTACAATGTACTCTATGACAAATAAATGAACAATTAATAAACATCCAGACATGCCTAACGACGTTTATATATCGTCGGTATGAAACTAAGTAATTATTTTTGTGATTAAATTTTCTACACAAATACTGAAAGGCTAGCAGGCCATTTCACTAAGCCTCGTTGGAACATCTGACCTTTCAAAATGGTGAAAGACCTGTTAACATAGCAAACGTTTCAAATAATATAAACGTCTGCCTAATCCTATTTGCTGACTACAAAAATGTTTACTACCTCTGAAGGATGAAATCAAACGAAGTGAACACTTTAATGGTCTTAATAAAAAGGTATTATATTTTCTTGTCGTCCAAAACGTCGTTTTCCATCAGGGAACAAAATTGGAGACGGCAAATAATGGAAAGATTATGTAAAACAAAGTGACTTCTCATCATAACTTTGTGCTGATCTTGTCGTTGCAAAATACGAAGTCATTTTTTATAAGTAGGTAAGTATGTCAAGGGCAAAGTTTTATTAAACAATTATACACTTGAAAAAAGCACTAATAAATCCACATTAAAATTTTAAACTGCCTCTATTGCCTTGTAGTTACACCCACAGGTTTCCGACCCACAGTGCCAGGTTCGATTCCCAGTGTCAATATTGTAGACGGCCTTTTAGCCCCTTGAGCGTCGATCGACTACTAGGTGGCCGATTACAATTAAAATTCTATTGTGTCTAGTATTCGCGCTCTCGAGCTCTTAGGTAAGGATATCTTATTTAGATGACATTAGTCGTAACAGTCATAGATAGAAAGAGAAGAGTCATGTCTGCGGTTTTGTTTCATTTTCTAAAATTTGTGTTATGTCGAATATTAATGTGAAATAATGGTGGATTATTAACCGTTAAGTGTTCGTGAGTGTGCATGAGTGTTGGCAAATGAAACAAAACAGTGCAACATCACTTTTCAAATTCTCTCAAGAAGTCCGCCCGAGGAGTTGGTAAAGCCAGGGGTTCGGGGGTATATTATTTCTCATTTCTCATTTCTATTATCATTCATCATCATCATACATGAAAGAAATAGCATTGTTAAACTTTTTCATTGGCTAAATGCTTGTGCAAAGCCAAAAAAAAGAAGTTAATTTGGCTTACAGGGAATTTAATTTGTTCAGTGCCTCGAATAAACAGTGAAAACTGAATAAAGCTATTATTTTATTTCATATTTGGATCTAGGCGATATCAAAAGCCTTCAGCTTTTCGCACGGACAAGATTTATTCACCCTTAATTTTACGCTATTTAACTTGATAATATATTTTTTCAAACACTTTTTATGTCATAGCACGTCATATTACAAAGGCAAATTATGTATGCTTTAGACCAAACTGCTTGTTTAACAGCAAACGCAAAAAAGCAAATCTTGATATACATCCTAACTAAACTAGTGTAGAGGTTTTAATTTTTTATATTTATGTATATTCAAATGAAGTAAAGTAAATTAAAAATAATTGTGTAAAATAAAACGCGAGTAGACTCTTAAAAAGTTTTTTAGCAATGTGTAGTGTTAATGTAAACTTTAGACAGCAAACAAAATAACCTTTTCATTAATTAGTTATTTTCACTTCACAATCATTATTTAAGTTCCCATTACACATTCAAATTCAACACTATGTACTCTATATTCTTACACATTGAGTCTAGATTCCACTTTGCATAGAAATAGTTGTAGCTAAGCAAAGAGGTCGGAGTGAATCTGAAACTCAATGCTTTACGTTGAAACCTTCGCCAGCTGTATCAATATTATTTCTGGCGGGGAACAGCAATAAACTGCTTATTAACATAGAGCCGATACAAGCCCCGACGTGTGTACATTCCCTTCTGCAATCTCCACAGCCTTTGTAAACAAGACCCGTAAAGGAAATGCTCCTGGCATTTGTACAACTCGGAAAATGTGGTACGAAGAAAATCCTTTTGTGAATTTCAGTTAATTACTAAAACATCCATTCTGTTTTAATTCAAACTGATTTTCAATTTAATGTTTACGTTATAAATTCGTCTAAAAAACTTTATAAAACATTTTTTTATTTGTAAACTGTAACGGGATCGTGATTTCACGTTGAATATTTTTTTAACAATAGACCATAGATAGATATATTACATTCTAATAGAGTTAAAGCTTGTGTTTGGCTGCTTGTTTAATTATATTAA
Source organism: Eudonia mercurella (assembly GCA_963082485.1). Classification (NCBI taxonomy): domain Eukaryota; kingdom Metazoa; phylum Arthropoda; class Insecta; order Lepidoptera; family Crambidae; genus Eudonia; species Eudonia mercurella. Next base: position 11,599,304 of record OY720028.1, read on the forward strand.
ACATCATGCAGTATATTCAGCTCAGCGTGATGCTTCAACAAGGAGCCCAAAAACAAGTAAATTGAAGTCGATAGATTGAGTCCCTTTTGTAGCGCGGTCAGTTTGCTCCTTTGATGTTGTTGGCGTCCCACGAACATATAAAACCAGTTCTAAAACTGAGCAGAAGTAAAGTTTATTCGTGTATATAGACGATATAGAGAAAAACACGTCCGTCAGCCCGTGCGGTGCCGGTAAGTAGAGTCCAAGAGAGAGTTCATCATCATGGCGTCAGGCTAGTGTTGTCTGTACATACTAATGTTGGGTAACATGACAACACCATTCTTAAAAAAACATCACAAACTCCTTTTTGTAATATATCCATATAAAAAGCAACTATCGTATTGCCACGTTCTTTTATCAATTATCTCATTAGTTCCACGCCAGTTGACGTTATTTTTATAACAGAATTTCATTGAAATTTTACAGTATGATAGCTGCCACTACCCTAAAACTATTTAAAGTTGCCTGCAGATGGAAAATACGAAGTTGTAAGAAATCTAATAATGCAGAAGTGGATGCGTCGCAAACTACATTGAAATAAAGCTGACTCGCAATACTGACATTTGTTTCAAGCAATCGCGTTCCAACGAGGAACGGTTTTACCCGTAATAGGAGAGGCACAATAATACCTAAGGCTTATAATACCGTGGCCCGGGAAAGCCACCCCACTTAAGGGCCAATTTAGAACACTACACCATCGCACAAACCCAAATGCTAACCCAGAAAAGAACTAACTATGCTGCGCCATGTTTGATATAAAACAGATCTTACTGATAGTAGATAAGATATATTTTACTTTGATTGTGTGGGTAAATAGTTGCTGTTGACAGTACTGTTAGCGTCACACCAAGATTAGCTCCTACCCATTACTTCTTACGCGTTGAACGAGATGAATTACTGTTATATGCGGGACGCGGGCTCGAATCCCGCAAGTTAGCTTTTACCGCAAGGGTTTCAACGACTAATATATTAAAACAACACCGGGACTTAAGCTAAACGTGCCTTTCGAAGCACAGAAAACTTCAAGATATTATAATTTGGTCACCCATCTTTTAAATCAATTGCAAACTTTGCTTAACTTTCAAGATCGCAACCCCAACGCACTAGCCGCTGCGTTATTAAACAATTTTAAATGTTTAATTGAAAGATTTAAGACTCAGTTTAAAAACCGAAATTACTTGATGAAATTCAGTTAAAAGCGTTTATTGTTTACTTGGGTAAGTTTTTTTTAATTATGTTTCATTCATTCGATCAGTGCCGACAATGGGCCGTTTAAACAATGGAATTGTATTATCGTTGTTGTTTTGTGATTAAAGTACTTACGTAAATTACATGAAACGTTTAGTGATTCAGTGCTCTTTACCAGACAGAGGCGATAAAAAGAGCAATTATTACAGTAAAAAGGAGATCTCTTCCGAGAGTTTGGATACTTTTTGAATGTTTTATTTACAGTTGTTTAGTTTAGTTGTTTAGTTGTTTTTGTGGTAACCACTAGACCCTAAAAACATCGACAGAACGCCTATGTAGTGTTGACCAGTCTGTAGAAACTGTTGACAAAACATGTATTTTATTTATTACATACACGTACCTAGAAGAATTGTACTCAGGACCTACGGATAATAATGTTAAACACTGGATTAAAAAACATCGAGGCGCCTTCGTTGTCTGGACAAGTCTGTAGAGGCTGTTGACTTAACATGTATTCTATTTATTACACGAAGAATTGTACTCAGGACCTCTGGATAATAATGGTAACTACTAGAGCACAAAAGCATGGATGGAGCGCCAACACAGAAAAATTAAAATTAAAAATATAAATCCATCCCATCCCATCGCGCACAAAGAAATTTGATGACAAGTTTCTTTGTCGCACCTTCAAAAGAGTTTTCCGATCCGATCCGAACCCTTTGGAGAATCTAGTAGGGCACGGGAACGCGCACTAGTGCGCGATGCCGTTCCCTCTAGAAAACCTCCGAAGGTGATTCGTTTCACACGGCTTAAGGGACCCTTTACGTTCCTCGCCGCCCACAAAAAAAGCCCGGTGAAGCTGAAAATGCTGTCTGAGGCAATCAGCAAACTCTCTCAAAAAAAAAACCTTCAAAAGATGGAATAGTCTACCAGCACACGTTTTCCCTCCTTCCTATGATACGGGGTCCTTCAAACGAGGCGTGAAAAAGCACCTTGTGGGCCAGCAGAGTGAGGTTAACTGATGTGATGCTGTGTTTTTTTCTCGCTGCACCAGTAATCTTAGCATCTTAACATCAGGTGGAATGGTGTCATTTGCCGCGTGCTAACTATATAAAAAAAGTTATTTATCTAAAGCAATACATAGGTAGGAAGGTAGTGGCTGGAGCTTCCCTTTATTTTATTTATTTTTATTCATTAGAGTACCTACTTCAGACTAACAAGTCTCCATGGTGCGAATCACAGAAGTCCAACAAAGGCATTCACTGATTCATACCATGGTATGAGCCGTGAAACAGCCAATTCAAAAAGCGTCCTTCTGCGATTCACACCGTGGTGCGAACCAGTCGTGGTGTGAATCGATGAAGTACCCGTATTAGAAGGCACCGCTCCTCCATAGGTTGACATAATTAATTAATGCTAATAATAACAACCTTCGATCAATAACACTTACAACTGTTACTAAACTTAATTTATTTAATTTGTATCTAAACAATGTAAGAAGAAAAAATAAAGAATTAAATGATAATAAAGAAATTACTTAAACTTAAAGTTGGACAAGTCTCTAAGTTAAGACAAAATAAATATTTTATTGATTACGTAATTCGATTAAAAACAAAACATTAAAATGCTTGTGTGTGGTCTCAATGACAGTATGACCCCTAGTTATCGTTTTAGCATGTTTATTGATAACACATTTTGTGATACTTGTGGACGGAATAATTAATATTATTCTCGTCATTCAATATGATGGAATTTGATGGCTACGTCGGGTTGGGTTACCTACCATTGAGCACTGTGTTAAGGAATCGTTTAATTATAAAAAACATACATATTATGCAATCCAACCAAACATTCAAAAAAAGGAGCTCGATGGCGCAGTGGTTAACACGCCCGGTCTGCGAGTGCTAAGGTTAAGCTACTTTCGTAAAGGCCGGTCATCGGATGGGTGAGTTAAAATTTATCACCTCGAGCTCCTCCGTGCTTCGGAAGGCACGTAAAGCCGTAGGTCCCGGCTGCGTTAGCTGTCGTTATTATCCACCAATCCGCACTGGGCCCGCGTGGTGGTTTATAGTCCGTTCTCCTTATCCATCCTTAAGGAAGGCTCATGCCCCAGTGGGGACAAAAAATGAGCTGGTGATCTGGAAGTTATGACTTCTTGGACATTCTGACACTAGTACATATTGACTAACCGTCTTTATAACATCCGGACATTATGTCACCTTGGACATTCTGACACTTGGCCCAACATACCTAGAAGACATCCAATCGCCCTGTGGCTTAGAGCATTAAACCAACGCTCTAAGCCCTGTGGTCTTGTGTAAAATTGTGAATAATGCTGTTAGCTCCCTAAAGAAAATAAAATCAAATATTTTACATTGTTGTGTTCCGGCAGTTCAAGATAAGATAGCCAATCCTTAGTTGTTAATGCCGGTTGAAGTACGCTTCTACCTTCGGCCTTATTATTAAGCCAAGCATTAGGTAAGCTCGGCCTTCTAGTTATTCTAATTCTAAAAAAGAATATTAAGATTGACAGACTCAATATTTAACAATAAACTTTTAAGCGTTCTAGTAAATTGACTACAAATTCTAATTCTAATTATTTATTTGCTACTCTTGGTGTACATTGATTCTAAAAGTTAAACGTAAGTCCACACAAGAATCTTGCAGGATTCTTGGGGCACTGCAAAATTTGTATTATACTTAATACGTACTTTGGTGCATGGTTAGGATTTTGATTCTAGTACGTACAAGAATTATATTGTAGTACAGTATTTCATTAGCAAAGAAACAGAAGTAAGTAAAAAAAAGAACGAACGCACCCTTAAAAAGTTAATTATCTCCGTACACTGAACGGCCATAACTATTTACGTAAAGTCTGATGAAAGTTTTTAATTTCTCCGAGAAATCGGAAAGTTGAGATTGTTTTCCTCGATCAAAGTGGTTGAAGCCCTATAGGGGTAAAGGGGGGAGTGGTAGGCGGGGCCAGTCTGTACCGGCAACAGGTCGCGATCCCGCTCAATCGATATCTCGGAGGCTGGAGCATGCGCTATTCACTCCGCAAAAAGTTGACGGAACAGCATGCGTTATCTCACGATACTCGCGATCTCTCTGCTCACCGCAGGTATGTTTATTTCTTTTTTTAATATTCGAAGTGTAAAAGCTCCCCTCCTTCATGGTATCCAGCTTGTGGTACGAATTTCCCGCATTGCCACAATCTTCTATTATCATAGTGCTGTGTTGTGTGAAACGTCATACTCGTTGTCTATGGTTGGTCTTTGTTATGATGCGGTATTTTCGAGAATTACAAATTCTTGAGTTAGTTTAACAATGATTTTATTAGGTAACATCAAATCTTGCAATATGTAAAATGATTTATTATTTAAAGCCCAACATATGAGAGAAATGGACAAACTTAATGATCGTTCAAACGTGTTGTTATTGTCTCGTCAAGTCTGCATGCTACAAATCTTTATTTTTCAAATGTTTATGGCGATATATTTTAATGTTTTTTAATAGATATTCGATGCCCTTTCACTTCATGTTTCTCATTCGATACCAAACTTGACATCTGTGTCGCATAAATTACTATGGGTATCTTTAGTCTCCCACTGCACGTGAACCGACTCTCGGCGCACAGGACGAGACCTGACCAGAACCCACCGTTCTGACTCAATACAGGTGGAGTGTTAACAGCTACTAATAGGACAACAACCCACATACCTTCTGTCAGCAGAAGTGCCTTAAAAACAGCATTTTAATTGTTACTTTAATAAGGACAACGACAAATATGAAAAGAAAAATGTATTGCACCATCGCCAGTATCAGTTTTAGATAGTAAAAAAACAGGCTGTAAACAACAGACATACAAAGTCGCACTATATACCAATGTGCACTACATTGGTATATAGTGCGACTTTCGTTATCTAGTACCTTGTGTGTCCTTTTTACCATTTACATAAACTCTAAAAACGACACAATAGTTAAATTTTAAATGTTAACAAGAACATAATCTATTTACATATAATAACTTGTCCTGACTGATTCATCATCGCCGAGCCGAAACCGCTGGAGCTAATTAGATGAAATTTGGGCGGTATGTTAATTGAGTGACGTAACCAGCCACTCAGAAAGGATTTTACGAAAATCATACCCTAAGGGGGTCAAATAGGGGGTGAAAGTTTGTATGAAAGTCCGTCAGTTTTGAAGTAAAAAAACATGAAAATTGGTATTTAGCTTTTTGAAAAGAAATAAAAAATGACATGTCTCAGGAATTTTGTTTATTTTTCTTTAAAGGAGTAAAAAAGGGAAGAAGGTTTTTTTGGGGAAATTGTTATTTTTAAAGTATTATCTATAAAAATGAATAATTTAATCGATCTATAGATTTTTAAATAAATATAAAGAATGACGTGTTTTTTGTATTTTTCTAAAAATCTTCCCTAGAGGGGTGAAACAAGGATGCAAAGTTTGTATGAAAATCTGTCATTCCTTAAATTGCGGTTTTTGGTCTGGTTAGAAATAAGTGTTTCGGATTTTTGGAAAATGATCCCTTAAGTAGGGGATGACAATTTGTACAAGAGGTTTCAAATCGGACCAAAATTACTAATACAGAGTGATCTTTATGTTTTGTGTTAGACACATTTTACTAATTCTAGCTCGCATGGATGGGCTTTATAATGATAAAAAATGAAAATCTCAATGTTGAAATGACGTGACATGTTTAGTTGTCTAACCCGTATTACTTTTACCCTTATGATATTTACCTTTAATAAGTTTGGTTTTTATTACGAATAAACACAAATCGTGTAGCCCACGTGAGCAAAGTCCCGAACAAAAGCTAGTATTCCATAAATCCTTTTGCTTACCTTTACCTTTTTAATCTGCACAAGCCGTACCGTATAAAGTATATTTTCTTAAGAAAAAAAGAAAACGTCACATTTAAATTTCGAATGCTTTTTCCAGAAGGTGAGTGCGACCTCCTTAGGGACAGTGTCCACGTGACATCGGCAGCCGCCCGGCCTAACAATGAGCTGTGGTGCTACAGGTGCCTGGCGGAGGTGCCAGAGGACAAGTGCGCTGACCTGCGACAGAACAACTCCGCACTTATCCATAAGTGCCATAATGATCGGCGGGTGTGCATGGTCAGTCACTAATAAAATTGACCCCCCGTTTCAACTAATAAATATGGAATAGTTGATCCCTCGCATGGATTGGGTCAATTAAAATGGTTTTAAAATCAGTTACAGTACTTAGTTATACTAAACCAGTAGGTATTTGTCCTTTTTCTATCTGACTGTGTTTGTACCATTATTTCTAAGTAATTTAAGTTAGAACACACAGATTATCATGTTTTTTTTTCAGAATGCCAATTTTTTTAGGTCTCAACCAAACCCATGACATTCGATAGTCGCATATTTGATCTTTTATTATCATTGATGTTTAACAATCTTTAACAAAATGCGTAATGACCAACGATTACCTAGCTGGACTAAAATGTTTATTTGTACATTACGAGGTATACTAGCAGTAACTATCCTGGTTGTTAGTTAGGTAGAATTTGTTATTGCTTGCTAACACACATTTCCTTCCTTATTTGTATCACATTTATAATGTACAAAGACTGCACGGGCTTTGTTGAATTAAACAACGGTGCAGTCAGCGTGTCTTTTGTTTGCGTCGCGCGTCTTGCTTCGGCAGAATGGAGGTCGTATAGCGTAGAGTTTCAAAACTCTATGTTTTCATGCGCCTACGAGTAGCTAACACACTTTCTTAGTTGCTAAGTGGACAGTTAATTCTCGTTTTTACTTTGTTTCTCTTTTGCACTATGGTTACTCATGCTACGAGTTTATTGTGTCGCGATATAAACGCGTACCTTTATAGCAATGGTTATCGTATATTCATCATGAGAATCCTGGGATCCTTTCCTTTATTTTCTAAACTTGGAAAGCATCAGATGGATTGCTGGCTGGATGCTTTTTGTTTATCTACATATTTTCAAGATTTTGTTTCTTGCAATTCCTACTACTACTACTCTTGATATTCCAATTTAAAATTATGTCCTAAATGCTGGGTAATTAAGTTAACGACATTAATTATATTTAATTCCAATATTTTTTTTCTATTTCTGCTATATCTCGAAAATAAGATGGTACCTACATTTCACCTAAAACCAAGACTCATTATTTTGTAGGCAACCCTCAAAACCAACCTCTTGCACACAGGTGAAACGGTTCTCCTACACCACCTCTACTGAAAACACGACGACCTCTCTAAAAATGTGGGCCCTCGAGAGGAACTGCACGAAGCACTGCGAGCCAGGCTGCATCATCATCGGGGAGAGGACCAAGCTGCACGCCTGCACCTCATGCTGCACCACCTCCCTCTGCAACTACGACTCCAGCGCGACCAGGACCTTCGGAGTCCTCGCGTCAGCCGTCTCCGTAGTCCTCGCACTGATATTATGATCGCCTTAAGCTATTAGACTAGACAGATATTGAAGATTGTGATAGAGGGACCATCCAGTTACGGCCATTAATTCGAAACAAAATACGATCGTCCAGATAGTACTTACCATAGTATAATAAAATACTGCGCCAGGTATAGCACTCCCAGTGACAATAGTCACGTGGGTGACACAAGCCTACGGATATGTTCCGATATACACTGCGAGCACTGTCCAGTGCTCTTACTGGTGAGAAATTTGTTCCGTTATGATCTGACAGTATACTGCCGCAGTATCCTAGGGAAATATATGACGTCATAAATCGTCGCCATTTTTGTACTGTAAGCAATGGCATTTTCGAGGTAAGGTGCTCTCAGTGCTTAGATCACGTGATCAACAGCGTCCAGAAATGACATGGATGACAGCATGGATGACAGTATACTGGACTGCGTACCGTTTTAAACAGTGACCAGTATAGTAGCTAATTATAAAGGAACGGCTTCGCAGTATACTAAATTGACGTCACACCTTACAGTGCTTGCATCGTATATCGGAACATACCCACGTGACTATTGTCACTGAGAGTGCTATACCTGGCGCAGTATTTTATTATACATACTATGATACTTACTAATGTTTGGACAGTAAACCTCGTTTTACCTTAGTGTTAAACCACCCAGAAGGTAAGCTTAATACAAACCGTGCTCGAGCATCGCATAGACCCCTTGTATGAAGCTAACCTTCTGCAATCTCCTTTTTATTTGGTAAAACTTTACAATTTAGTACTTAGATAATATAACTGTTGCTACTTTCTATCGCGAAAGGAATTTAAATATCCCTGAGATTTTACCATGATAACTATGATGATAACTGATAGGCACTCCATCTGACTTTCAATGTCCAATTTACGCTTCTAATAGCTTTTTTAACAAAGGTGAAGCAGGCAATGTTCCCGCTAACTTTTTAGCATTAAGCACTTTCGAAAAAAATATTAATTAATTGACGTAACTGCAAGATGATTCCAAAGTGGTATACTTGACTGAATCTGGTTTGATTGGGAAGATAACTGGTGTGGACACGGAAAGAACCAATTTATTAACACAATGGTACACGATACATCATTTCCTGATGCTTTCTCCACTTCTTAATTGAACAATGGGGACTATTGCAAATCTTTAGGACTATATTAAATTAAAAAGGTTGTAGTTAGATAGATTTAATTGCAATATTCCATTTGTTACAAAGCCTTGTTATAACCATATATTTTTTAAATATCTTGACTTTAACCATTTCTGTATTCAGTAGATAGATTGAATATAGAACCTAATCGTATATAACACTTTGATGTAGGTAAGTACATATTAAAGCTTGTGAAAAATTATAAATTTATACCAAAATGACTAGGTAATCGTCTTTCCACGAGCGAGTGAAACCTCCGATATAATGTACAATGGATCGGGGCTACTTTTGAAATTGATTCTAAGAAACGCCATGTTTGCGATCAAAATTTACTAAAAAACGTTGAATTTTGGACGGAGGAACACACATTTGTCTTTAACTTTCAATATTGTTGCCCAGTCCTAGTCACAAATCAAATGAAAAAATAATTTGATTCAATAATAAGAAAATAGAAAATCAGAGAAAAGCGCATTTTATTATCGTGCTGTGACTTTTAAGGTTAAACACGTTCTGATAATGTTAAAAGGTGGCCAGTTCTGTAGGTAGATTTTGTATTATTATCAAGTTTATCAATTATCAATCTAACTATATTTATCAAGAAAATCATAAATGAATATTGATTCAAGATAGTTAAGTATCAACCTATACCTAACGCCTATAATATTTTTGTTCACATTTTACTTTAATGTAGTTAAGACATTATTTTTCAATGTCAGACGTTATGGTCAGCTCTTATCTGTTAAATATAAGTTATGAATGATCTGTCCCAATTATTGGCCATTGACACAGAAGTTGAAGGTCGAAGAAAATCGTTCAAGGACTCAGTCGAGTCGCTTGGATATTGTATGAAATTGATTTTTTTGTTAAAGCCATATGTGAGTTTTTATCGGCACCTAGCCGGTGCTTTATGTTTTATGCCGGCTACAGACCTCAAGCGCAAAGCTTGGCATACGCATTTACCCGCAAATTTCTTTTCGCAACTATAGGTAACCCGAAGGTGCCGGGTTCAATTACCAGGGGGTCGACCGCCTAACTCTCTCGCTTTCGATCGCTTTGAAGGCGAGGAGGAGGCGTCATCTTGTCATTTCGAAAGCAATATGAAAGCAATATCGAAAGCTATATATAGGCTATAGCTTTCGATATTATTCGATATTATATTTCGATATTATATTAGAAAGCGAGGCGAGGGCCTCGTTTTCAAAGCGATCGAAAGCGAGAGTGTTAGGCGGTTGGGGGGCAGGTCGAGCAAAGTGTGTTTCATATTTTTCGATGGCAAGCGTGATGATTATTAAGCCATTACCCATCAATTGTAGCAATGACGTGATTTCAATTATGAAGGCCTTTGCCCAGCAGTGGGACAGTTATAGGCTATTTTACTTATTGGTAGTTCCCTTCCACCATCAAATGTATTTATAGGTAACCTGTCAATGGCCATGGATAAAGCTTAGTACCAAATTGATTGATTTCTAAATAAAATTAATATTTGAAAAGATTACTAACACATTTTTTATAGAGTTATTACGTTTCTGGTTAAGGTTACCATGATACTGGATGACAATTACGTTACGTCAAAGAGTTTGCATTAGCAAATGATTTGATTTATTATACAAGTAGTAGGTGAACATATTAATAGGATTTACGTATATAACAAACCTATTTAATTAATGTTTTTTAGTTTTATAGAAAAACATAATAAATGGATTAAAATATAATACAATATAAATATATAGCATCAGTGTTTACAGCACACTCGTTCGTGGAAGGAAACCGGGTTAAGTATCTACCTAAGTTAGTTATTTTTAGTAGGTATTGTGATTGACAATATATTATTTTATGTTTTACAACGTGTAACAGAAAGGTTTGGTAAAAATTAAAAGAACCAAAGTGTATCCTATCTAGATCTTGTATGCAGAGTTACTAAGACATAATTAGTAACTTTAATTTGTTATGCAACTTTTAATTAAATATTTATATTGTGACGTCACATGAAAATAAGTCACAGCCCTAGTGGTTTAGTAACCTCTGTGTACTTACATTTATGATCATTGCTGCTTGCTTATGCGCGCCTAACGTGTATGACTACCAAAGTGTATCCTATCTAGATCTTGTATGCAGAGTTACTAAGACATAATTAGTAACTTTAATTTGTTATGCAACTTTTAATTAAATATTTATATTGTGACGTCACATGAAAATAAGTCACAGCCCTAGTGGTTTAGTAACCTCTGTGTACTTACATTTATGATCATTGCTGCTTGCTTATGCGCGCCTAACGTGTATGACTTCACTAAAATAAATATTTAATTTACAATTGCATCAAAGATTGTATCCTAAGCAATGAAAAATTAAAAAAGATAGAATGTGAGTTTGGATTGGCATTGACAGATTTCGGCCGCTCCTCTTCCATTTTTGAAATTTTTAAAAAGAGTATATTAAATGCGTGTGTGTGTGTCAAATACATGGTAGTGTGTGTAATGTTTGTTATGTTTTATGTTTGTTTGTATCATTCTACAATCCTTCTCTATATAAATTATGAAGTGTGCGAAATTTCATACTCCTCCGTCCGCGAAATTTTCGTAAAAAAGGGTACAAAGTTTTTGCTTCACCTATTAATAAGATAATTATGTCTAATTAACAACAAATTTAAATCTAGATCGAATACACTTGGGATCCTTTCATTTTTACCACACCTTTCTGTTACACGTTGCATATACATATATCAGTTCTAAATAATTAAGTAACTTTATTATGTTAAATGTTTTCTTGGGCATGAATATTATAATGTAAAGTAATGAAGTACCTTTTGCTTTATAGATTATATTTACAAGGAAAATAAAATGTTTAAACTTTCCCCGAAAGTAGGAACGAAACAGAACAAAGTAAAGTTCAAATTAGTGCAATATTCAGTTACTATCTTTTAAAAACAAGTAACATAATTAAAATATTTAATAAATTTCACCATGTGTGTGTGACACCAGTGCTCGACAGGATGATCGACAATTTTTCCGTTAATCACAATAAGTAGGGGTCAGCTACTGGGGGTCTACCAAGAACCACGTTCGACGTGTTGCCTCCCTGTCACACTTACGTACGAATTTACAAGTGCGACAGAGAGGCAACACGCCGTACGTGGTTCGTGGTAGGGCCTCTGATTTGTGCCTTTAGCGTTGACATTTGAAAACAGACCACTTACGCACCTACATATAGCTGTCATCTAGTAAACTTTCAATGAAATTGTAAGTTTTTTTTCGGCGAAGAAAATCGGCCCGTTCTCCCTATCCATCACCATAGGGAAGAATCGAGCCCCAGCAGTAGGGACATATAATGAGCTGATGATGAAAAAAAACTGGCTTTGACACTGGGCTTTTAGAGTATCGAACACCGGTGCCACTACTATAGGTACTATATACCGAGACAGGTAGATCAGACCATGAAACTGAACAACTTTCCCCAAGAAACATAGGTCAAGAAACGAAATAATTTTTTAACTTTCCCATACAAACCATGCTCAGTCAATAGAGGCTTTGTATAGAAAAGTGAAAAAATTATCTCGTCTTTTGACCTATGTTTCTTGGGGAAAGTTGTTCAGTTTCATGGTCTGATCTACCCACCTGCGGGAAAACAACCACCAAAATGTCTCGGTGTATATTGTAACTATTTTTAACACCATAGGCTTTGAACACCGTTAATTAGGTAACGATACAAAAAATAATATATACTTACCTAGCTAACTATTTCTAGTCAATTAAGGTTTAAGAAAAATCATAGTTTCTTTTCAGTGAATTAACATGTCTGTTTCTTGTAATGAATCGTTAATAATAATGTAAGAAATTATTAATTTGTAGTTAGCGAAAAAATGTATGTAAATACTTTCTTACTTACGAAGCTTTATTAAGTAATATTTCAGTTTCAATATATAATTAAATAAAGCATTGTAAATGCAACACTAAAATTAAAATAAAACCTATCTAATTAATTTAAATAGTTATCCCTAAGTAGATAGAAAACTTATTATTTAAGAAAAGTGATGTTTAAGTTGTTTACCTATATAATTAAGTTTTTATTAACCTACTTATTCAATAATGTCAGGGTAAGAGGAAATAAAGATGTTTATACTACACCTGCTTGGAAAGTACCTTGATACTTTATCAAATTTACGGTAGAAAGTACGTCATTGCATATCGAACAAATATGCGGGGAGAAAACGCAAAAACCACGTAAGAAATGGATTTTCTTACACTTTTCTCTCCCGCTCAGATGCGTTTTCTCCCCGCATATTTGTTCGATATGCAATGACGTACTTTCTACCGTAAATTTGATAAAGTATCAGGTGTAGTATAAAGCACTATGTATCACTCGAGAGAAACTGCGATTCCCGATCTCGGGTGTTTTAAAGCCCTCGCCTACGGCTCGGGCTTCAAACGACACCCTCGACGGTAATCGGTCACTTTCTCCTCTCGGTGAACAATGTACTATTTTGCGAACACTAACCGCGCAGCTACTAAGTTACTATATCTCTATCTATCATAAAACTTCACTATTGGTAAAAAAATAAACTATGAAATATGGAAAGCAAATACTCTTTTACTTTGATTTTCTTTCTTTGACAATTTCAGTTACTTACACCTATATTCGGACTTAAGATATTTTTTCCCTTCATCATCATCGTCAGCCCATATGAGTTCACTGCTGGATACGCGTCTCCAATATTTTTCCATACTGACCCAAGTTAATGCCTAGTGAGTTTCATTTGACATTTGATTACGTTAACGAAAACGAGAATTTGTATGGCAAAATTATCGTCGTTTTTTACCAGGAAGCAGTAATTCAATGCCATACAAATTCTCGTTTTCGTCAACATGACCGAATGGCGAATGAAAGAGTGGCACCCAGAGATTTCTTCTGTGCCCAGAGCTCGCGAATGTAGCTATATAACTTCCTTTTTAGCGCAGTCTGCATACCTACAAGCTTGCGAATCACTGTAACTTCTGGTTCTATATTATGTGCTTGCGAGTTAAATTGATATAAATTAAAATTAAATAACCGGAAACCGACATACAACGAAATCTGTGGTTAATCTGCTATCACTTCATTCTGTCGATACGACACTAGTATTTATTCTTATGGTAATACCTAACTTGCTTGACAGTTCGGCTGTCCAAAATCAAACCTAGCCCCTTGAGCGTCGATCGACCATCAGGTGGCCGATAACAATTAAAATTCTATTGTCTGGTATTCACGCGCTCGAGCTCCTAGCAAGTGCATCTAACTTAATTTTACAGGAGGACATCAAACATTTTCTTTTGCCATTTAAAACACAACTTCTTTTTTGTAATTTTCTTGTATTCATATGGACGATTATGACTTGCTTTCATTCACGATATAGTTAAATTGAGTTTATGTGTATTTGGACAAGTTTTATGAGCCTTACTAAAGATAGTTTATAGGTATACTTCAAGATATGTATAGTACCAAATCCAAAATGAAAACCTAGCGAGGTCTCTCTCTAACTTAGGTACCTACTATAGCCAAATTCGATAAAGAATGTTTACCAACAAAGCGTTGCCGAACAACCAGTAACAGGCATGTATTGACAACCTTTTCCAGTTGGTAAACAGGAAAAATTTTACGTAAAAGATTTATTTATATTAAAGATTGTATGTAAAATTTAAAACCAAAAATATGAAGATTAAAATTATTTATTTATTACATAAATTAACTAGCTGCTGTTAAAAAATCAAATTTTCTAAAACGTCAATGGATTGTTCATTCATTAATGTTTGTTCTGCATTGCAAATGCACTGTTTACGCAGCAGATTTCAGAGGTAGTTAAGATAATCGACCTTATAAGGATATTCTGTCATCTTCATTGGGAATGATATTCCATAATAGAGAAATTGTCTAATACCACTTTTAGTAAAATGACATTTGGATGATAGGGTTATCAAGTGAAAAAAAAACACTTTTTATACGTTCTTCGTATTATTACGTTTTTAACCACGATGCGTGACTGATTTAAGTGAGATGAATAGTGAGAATAATAAGTCTTACAATATATTTCATGTAAAATGCAGTAATCAAGTAAATAATACAAAAAGTGTAAACACATTTGTGCCCAAATTTGTGATGACCTAATTTGGTTTGTTTACATTTACCCCCTTATTCATAAAAACTATTTATGCATTATTTAGTTAATCATTGTTTTGTTTCTTTTTCTCAAATTCAAAATGACGTTCGTATGACGTTGACATTACGATATTCAACTAAATAATGCTTGTATACTTTTTATGAATAAGGGGGTTATTCTTTATCGAATTTGGCTAGAGCAATGGTTCCCCCAACTGGTGGTCCGCGGACCACAGATGGTCCGTGAGAGCATCGGTAGTGGTCCGCGGGACAGAACATTATTAAATCCACTGAACAATTTTTAAAAAGGCACTACAAGTTTTTTTAAATCCTGCACTGTCACCGACACCACCTATTTGCTAATTCCTAGGTCTCAGGGTGGTACCAATATGTTTATGGCGTTAATACAGTAGAACCACTAAGCGTTGAATGTTTCACATTAGCATTTTTGTTAGCATGAAGTGTGTAAAAATAAACTGTCACTACGGAACTTACGCTACAAATACTTTTAACCTTTGAATAAAGATTAAACATTATTTTTAAGTACAGTGGTCCCTGCTAACAAAACATTAGAAAAAGGGTCCATGGTCGGGGAAAGCTTGGGAACCACTGGGCTAGAGTATAGTTATCTGTATTGGTTTCATTAACGGAATTGTTCTGGGTCTAATATTAAAAACCCAGCAAAAACTCTAAGTTTCTGAATTAGGTTTTTAATTGCTTTTTTAACTAAATGTCAAATGCTCCTGACTTACTATTATTTACTTATCATAAATCTTATTCTATATCTAATTTTGTAAACCCAATTCCAAGCTTAAAAATTTAGTAAGGGACCGATTCCAAATTCTTAATTCTAGTATGTCCATCCACAAATTCAAAAACAGCATGTACCGCACTTAATAGGTTTTTTACTTAGAAATGTCACTTGCTAGGTTTTTCATGTTGTTTTCTTGGAGTACGAATGACACTTGCTAGGTTCGCGCATTTCCATAAGTCTAATTTTGCTTCGATTTTGGTCAGCCGAGTTACGTACAACATTTACGCATTACGAAAAATATGCATAATAATTAGTTAGTAACTATACTAAGTACCTAGGTTTTGTGACGATAAGGCCAAATGAGGCAGCGCACTTCACCCGAAGTCCTCAACTACTGAGACACTGGCTTGTCTGATCTCTAGCTGCCAGAACATAACAATGGTAAAGTATGTAGTGTCAACATTGATGTTATGGCGACATATTTAGATAAGGTGGTGGTAGCTAGCCAGGTGGATCAACAAGCCCTACCAATCCCCAACTAAACCAAGTACACAAGCATGAACCCCCGCTGGGAATCGAACCCGGGACCTCTGGAGTCCGAGACCGGTAGACTACTGAGACGGCTACTATGATTTCGACTTGACTAAAAGAGCTACAAGCCTGCCGCTTATGCCAGCGGCAGCCATTTTACATTTTGATTTCCGATCCCACACTCTTCGAAGTTTATTCTTTCAAACTGTTTAGATACTTGACAGCTAATAGAAATATTAAAAATAACGGTTTGTTCAACGAGTTTTCATTTAGTTTACAAACGTTTATTTTTCATTGGCATCACACCATTTATTGGTAAATTCGCTAGACGTCCGTCGACACAGTATTGTGGACTCGCGACCTTCAATGAGTAGTCGGGACGCTTTGATATACCTATTCTCGCAGAGTGAAGATTTGTAATAGGGCTCTTAAGAGCGAAGAGCCTGAAGTCCTCCGGTTTCGGATAAGCCGATCCCAGGAGTCCCTTTCTTTTCCGATAAGATAAGACATTATGGACATGCTACCAATGACCGTACTACTTTCTTTGATGATCGTAATTATAAAAAATATTGGCATTTTCATTAAAGCCTAAGAGTAGGTAATAATAGGCACCTACTTACATTATAATTAGTTTCAAAATGTAGTAGTCATAGGTTTTTGGTCAATTATGTATTTTTTGCCTTTAAAGCCAATTCATGGTGACGATAGTGATGGTGCCTACAATTCTCTCGTTTTCGTTAACGTGATCGAATTGCGAATGAAACTCGCACTTGGCACCCAGAGCCAGGCAAACATGATACTGTACTATTATTTATTCCGTGATGATGAATGAATTTGACTAGGAAACATCGCCCGCGGACCATCCGCGGCGATGTTCGATTGAACTTGATTCGAGTGCAAATGACAATGTAAAGGCATACTATAATAATAAACTTTATGCTCGTGTCTTACAGTATACAGTAGTCATGTTTAAATTTATGATAGGTCTATACAGCAGTTTTTAGACGGCGAGAAACTTACGGTTCAAGCAGTTCAAGCTTGCAATGACGAACAATCCCTTCAAGTATGAGACTGACACTTATACACTGAGCCTCAATGGTGTCAACCTTTATGAGCTGCAATCGAACCTCACTAGATTCTCAAGACTAAAAAAATTCGTCTGATGTAGAGCTGAAAACCCTGAGGAAACTTAGGTCCTCGGTTTGCAGTGTTGTAGGGGTTAGGAAGTGCTTAGTCATATGTCTGTACCGGCGAAGTATTTTTTGTTAGTTAGCTAGTCAGTTGTCAAGTCATCATCATAATGTTTGCAAGTAGTTTCGTGGACCTATTCTAGTGTTGTGCATATCTTGTGTAGTGGCATTGAAAGAACCAAGAGGATCTTTTATTAGCTATCAACATAAACTTCATTATCAAGTAATTAACAACTTAAGTGTTGATAAAAATGAAATACAAGTGAAATGAAACAATCACATCTCATTTAATTTTTATATTCATACAAGTGTTCAAAAATGAGAGTGACAAAATGGCAATAGCTCATAGCAGACTCCTAATAGCTAGCCAAGACATCAAGAATGTTAGAATGTCCAATATCTATGAATGAATATAATAATTTATTATGAATAAACAATGCGCAGAAGTAAATGTAATTTATTCCTAGTTAGCGACCTAAACTTTGCATTTAATTAACATTAATGGAATGACCCATAGTTAACTTTACATTATTTGTTGTCTGGGTAGGTATTGCTTAGGAGGAAAATGTGTTTTAAACTTAAATATTGTATTACACTTTATTACAGAATTAATTTAGGAAAGCTGACCAGATTCAGAGATGACCACTTTCTTGGAGGGCTTGCCCGACTGTGATCCCAAGGCTTCCACTTGTTTGACAACATCCATACCCTCAACAACGTTACCGAAGACGACGTGTCTGCCATCCAGCCAGGAGGTCTTAACGGTGGTGATGAAGAACTGGGAGCCGTTGGTGTTGGGTCCAGCGTTTGCCATAGAGAGGGCACCAGGTCCAGTGTGCTTCAGGACGAAGTTCTCGTCAGCGAACTTCTCGCCGTAAATGGACTTTCCACCGGTACCATTGTGGTTTGTAAAGTCGCCCCCCTGGAGCATGAAGTTGGGGATCACGCGGTGGAAGGTGGAGCCCTTGTAACCGAAACCTTTCTCTCCCGTGCACAACGCACGAAAGTTTTCACACGTCTTAGGAGTCACATCTGTTCTAAGCTGTAACAAAAAAGTTGATACGTCAACAAGAACCTTGATGTAATATTACAATCTTATTGTTTAATAATGAGCAAAAAATGAACATAGAAACTACTAAAATTGACCACTGAATGTAACCTAATTTTTTTGACATTTAAGGTGTGGTTGCATTCGCGATACCATGTTAATAAACAACTGATAGTTAAGGCAACACTAGAATGATTGGCAAATTCCATTATCTTAAACTTCTCGCGTGTAAATGACCTTCAACTATCGTATGTAATCTCAGATTGCCGACAATTTTTTTATATGACTATGATAAGTACACACCGCTACAAGTCTATTAATAGATGCATTACCACTTGCAACTCTATTCTGCAAAATCACTAATAAGTATCTTTAAATTTTAATCACAAGTGGCATGAGGTCATTTCGCTAACGCCTAAGTCATGAACGCTTCGAGAAATAGCGTGGTCGAGCAACATCACACCGGCCGGAACCGGCAGAATATTCAAGAATATATGCTTTATAAACACTTCGTACCTCGACAACAATTCTTCCAAGAGATGACCCATCAGCAGCAACATCAAAGTAGACTCGGGGCAAAGACATCTTGCTTAATTTACTGAATCCACACAATTTTGTACCTCGCGTACCACAATGACGATGCGTCTCTCGGTGATGCCGGGCGGAAATGGACAGTGTTGCCAACGCACGCGGTGATTTATTAACAAAATGTATATGTTAGGTACAGTAGGTCAATCAAGTAACGCCACAAAATAACAATACGCACCTCTTGTAAAAAAATGATAATTAAGTCTCATTTATGGGGGTGTTGGGGGGGATAGCTGAGACATGAACCCTGAAAGAGAGTGAGAGAAAGAAGATAGATGTTTCTGAAATGTAGTGTTGGATAGCACTGATGAAAATCACGAGTCAGATAACCATAACGATGCCTGGCGGGGCCGACCAAATTAATAAAGTCTGCATTTAATGGTCCCACAAGAGTAATTATTTAACCACGCAAAATGTGACAATGAATACCTATAAAGGAAACAATAGAATTACTGAAGTTATTAAACATTTCTTTCCTGCGTTGATTTTTTTTATTTATTTAATAAGACAATCAACAAAATTAACACTAATACAAGCAAAATTTGTTTACAATTTATTTATTTATCTATTTTATATTATTCATTTATTTATTTGCATATTATTTTATCATTCTAATACCAAAAAGTGTTAAAATTTTCGACAAGCTTGATTTTAACCCATTTTTTCTATTAATACTGACTATCGTGTCTCTATCCAACACATGCAAAAGTAAATATTTCAACTTTTTTGGTAGTAAAATTAAATTATATTGTCACCAAATTGCAAATATTTAATTTTATATGGTGGCATAAATTAACTGGGGATATGCTCAGTACCTACTTATGTAATTTACGACTACTTTCTACGCTACGACTAATTTTATTATAAAATGAGCTCAATTAAAGGAATTGCTAGTATTTAAAAAATGTATGACTATTAGCTACCGAAATACAAACATCATCATATCGTTCCCTCCGATTATATTACCACTGCAAAATTGTGTTTTCCATTTATTTATTTATTTTTTTGAGAGCCCAACTATTAGAAAAACTACACTATTCGCAACTTGTACTAATTCTTCTGGCATCATTGAAAACCATTCCAATTTCCATAGACTTATCTCATAACATCATTTCCGCATGTTCCAGTTGGCATGTAAAAAAACATGTGGGATTGTAATAAGGTGTAAACGGTAAAATAGTAAAGTAAATGTCTTCTTCGGTGTCTTCCTGACATTGACGTTTACATACATCCAAAAATATAAGCTATTATATACCTACCTACCTAGGTATGTATCGCGAGAATTTAATATAGTGCCTACCTACTCTCGAATTTCGTTTCGTGCGATCTTATTTTCAATTTATTCAATTTATATCTTCCAGGTATAATAAAAATATGCTGGTACATAGCGGAGAAATTGTATAATACAATACGAAAATTTACTGAGGTTAGTTTTGAAATTTAGCTCTTAAGAGTATTCTTTGGAGTGTTAAAACTAAGTTAAACGGTTTGCGCAGAAGAGGTGATAGGTGATCTTATCTTTTAGTTAGTATTTGCTCTAAGATTAATGTAATTTATTGCTATCTGATAATTTTTCAGTCCTATACGGTTTCCAATCCAAGATGAGTTTAGAATCTATAAGATACAAAAATGGTAGCCTAGAAATCCTGGACCAGCTGCTACTGCCTCTTCAAACCAGATATGTTAAAGTGCAAGGTGTCGAAGATGGTTGGAAAGTTATTAACAAAATGCAGGTATTTAATAAGTATTGGCTAGTATGTCTTATTATTAATAAATTTAAAGTAGCTTCAGTTTTGTCATTGTATGGGTAATGTTAGTGACATAGGTACATAGTAACTCTAACATTAGAAAGTGGGTTATTCTTCATTCAATAATTTACACTATCGCTGTTGTTGCATACATGTAATAGTTATGAACTTTAATCTTTTAGGTAAGAGGGGCCCCTGCTATAGCCATAGTGGGGTGCTTATCACTCGCCGTGGAGCTGCTCAAGGATGAATTTGATGATAAGAAGGTTATGAGGCAAGAGGTCAGCTTAATTCATTTACACTTACATTACTCTTTTATTTTGTTTTATTTATTTAATGGTTAAAAGAGCAATTATTTGTAATTGTTAAACAACACATTTAACAATAAAAATGATAAATAAAATATATAAATTATTTAAAATGCCACAACTGAAAAGCCTTCGTCACACTTGCAGCTCACCTGGCTACTTTGTACAATTCATATTATTTCATGTTGTGTAGCAATATTAATATGAAAATATTTTTTTATATTATATAAATAACATTAAATATTATTCACAATAATGAATTACTATTAGGCTTAGTACCCATATGCTAAGAAATAATTCTAAAAATACTGTTAAGTTTCAAATAAGAATTTACCTTCTTTCTTCCACTTCTGAAATGAACTGTGGATTTGGGTAACAATATTGGGTCTATGAGTCTTAATCATAAATTTTATCTCAATGTCAAAACATAATGTGCCTCACTCTGATATTTTAACTCAGTTACTTTGTGCTCATTTAAATTATAGATTGTTTTCGGTTAGGGTGTAGCAAAGGGGGTCCGAGACATGGCTTTTTTTTCGATCATGTTTTGTATGGAGCTTGTAAAATTTTATTTTTAGATTTTGTATGGAGCTATGGAGAAAAAATTTTGTAACTGTTGTGGCAACGGGGACAACTAGGTTAGGTTTGTTAGTCTTGTGACCTACACGCAGCGATGGCTCGCGAAGCTGGAGCCACACTTGGGCTCAAAAATTTTCTAAAAAAAAATAAGAAAATAGACTTTTTTTTTAAAAGGTAGTTTTCGTCATTCGTGAAAAAAAAATTGTGTAATTTTTTGGGGCACCCTTTTCTACACCCGGACCTTGTTTTCCTTAAGCTATCAATAGCACTGTTAGTTTGTTACAAACCTTAGTAGTTTTGTTACATTATTTATTACTAAGAAATAAAACATTTGCTTTCCTAGTCCACTGCTGGACATAGATCTCTTCAAGTGCAGACCACTGAGCACAATCCGCAGCTACTCTATACCTATAATAATAATGTAATAAAAAAAAGTGAAAATAGCAAAACAGGGAAGAACATTTCACTTTGATTGAGGAACTAGATACAAATGATTGTCAAGAAAAAGTTATTAACATTACTGTTATGAGAACAAACTCATCCATCTTCAGTGTATAAATATTTATAACCCCTTGTGTGTCGAGCGACCAGCCACCGGCCGATAACAATTAAAATTCTATTGTGTTTGGTATTCATGCAGACAAGCTCTTAATTGTTATATTATTATCTTTATGTCATCCATCACTCATGAAACTAAGGTATTTTATGATTGAATAAGAAAAACTTTAGGCTACTTTATTCAAAGAATTGTTTTATTTCTACAATTCTTTGAAATAAAGTTAAAAGTTTTTATGCAACCCAACCAAACAAAACAATAAGCTTAGATGTATTAAAAAATATATATATTTCTTAATTTAAGAATAAAATAGTAGTAAGTAATTACTACGAGCGGCGACCGCGTACCGGAAAGCGCAGTGTGGGCAGACCTCCAACTAGGTGGACCGACGATCTGGTGAAGGTCGCGGGAAGCCACTGGATGCAAGCAGCACAAAACCGGTCGTTGTGGAGATCCTTGGGGGAGGCCTTTGTCCAACAGTGGATGTCTTTTGGCTGAGATGATGAAGTAATTACTTTAAAAGTTTGTCTCAACTTTCATAACAATGGGAAGAGTTAGTAGGCTTACTCCATAACTTTTATTGTCAAATGAAACATTATTTACACCACCCTTATATTACAGATTGAAGGTAAACTAAATTACCTGGTGTCAGCAAGGCCAACAGCTGTAAACATAAAATTGGCAGCGGACGAACTGATAAATTTAGCAAATACTTTAAGTGCAGATGAAAATGTCTCGGCTAGTGAATTTAAAGACAGGTGTGTTTCTGCATACTACTGGTTCAAGACCTAAAGACATCAATTAATTTAGCGCTAAATTTATGCATCTTTTTGTAGATTTATTAAGAGCATAGAAGGCATGTTAAAGAAAGATATAGAAGATAATAAAGCGATAGGGAAGTTTGGTTGTGAAGCAATATTGAATAGTTTAAAAGGAGATGGTTTAGTTCGGATACTGACCCACTGTAACACTGGATCTCTTGCCACAGCCGGCTATGGAACAGCTTTAGGAGTCATCAGATACTTGCATGAATCAAAGAAGCTAGGTAAGAAAGAGTTATTTTATGTTTACTATGTAAAATGTTGTATTGGTTAAAATGCTAAAGACTTGGGCTCTGTGTATCCAGGAAATCGACCTCCAGCCAAGACAATGTCTGCCAATTTGCGATTTCCTTGCTGCACTTTGTAACATTTATAAATTGTTTCTTTTTAAAAAAATATTTATTAAATATGATATTCCTTTATTAGATGTTCAGGTCTATTTTGCTACCAATGCTTGTTTTATGATTGAATCTAAGGGCTCTTACACACGAGCGGCACTTTGACGAACGGCAGTCTTTGACAAAACAATGTTGAGGAAACCACAATGGCGGACACGGCACGCCACTACTACAAGCGCCATCTGCCGGCGGCTGCAGTTCCTTACGTCGTCGTCAATCTGCCGTTTGTGTGTTAAACGCTAATGTTAAGACTTCTGCCTTGTATGTGGTTCTATTTTAGCTACGACTGTACGAACGCCTGCACATTAACCTATTCAAAACTGTAAAATTTCTTTAATAAATGTTCAACCATATGCTATGAACAAAAAGTTCAAATTCTATTGATGAAATTTGACAGTTATGGTAATCTGATGTGCAGGGGTGTGTAAAGGGGTATATATATATCATATGTGGTATCATATGGCTCACGGACACTTCATTCCATCACTCCAAATTTTATTATATAACTACTTGGATTGCGTGGCATCGCTCCGAGCGATGGATTTACAAACATCCCAAAATCTATCTCTAATTTTAAGTGATGGATGGAGTGCCAGTGAATGGGGGCCTATTTATTTATTTATATAAAGGACAACCAACAAGACAAACACAAATACAAGGTAGAAAATATTGTAGACTTAAAGCTAGGTGCCGTCTCATTTATTCTTTATAGAGAAAGGGATACGTATTGACACCTTTGTTACACTACAGTTTGAATGTGACTGTTGCTTCCAGAGCACGTGTACTGCACGGAGACGCGGCCCTACAACCAGGGCGCCCGGCTGACGGCCTACGAGCTGGTGCACGAGAAGGTGCCGGCCACGTTGATCGTCGACAGCATGGTCTCCGCGCTGATGCACAACAGGAACGTGAGCGCCGTCGTCGTGGGGGCTGACCGCGTAAGTGAATAGTTGGCGATAGTGAAATAAGTATTGGCAGTTTGTGACTTTTACTGCAAACAAACAAATAAAAAAAAAAACAAAATAAGTATAAAAATAAAAATATAAGTAAAAAAATAAATAAATTATTAATTGACGTCTTTTGGCTGAATGATGATGATGATGATGAAATGATTAATAACCAGTGATCGGAATGAAGTGGGTTAAATAAAACCACCAAAGTGTTGTTAACTTATTTTTATCGAATCCCGGTTCCCAGAAATAGTTGTACTTCTTAGTAGTCTGATATTATGCATCTTGTTGTATTTTATAGCAATTCCATATCTGCATATAAAAACTTATGATGTTGAACTCACTAAGACTATTTTATGCTGATAAAACTAATTACTAAAAGGTATCACACCTTTATACTGGACGTTTCGACCGAGTTACAACGGCTGTGGTCACGGGCTGACTACTGACGCGATGTTGCGCCTCCGCAAAGTCTTCATCCACCGCCACATTACTTTGCCAACTACCGCCACACAACACGAAGGGTGTCCCTATTACGTATACAAGCCTTATTTTGGTTGTTTACCGATTGCGAAGAAAAACGAGTTTGTCTTTTTACAAAAAGTTGCGTGTTTGGATTAGTTTGCGTTAATCCCCGTTTAAATTCTTTGTTTAACTATGGAACGCAAAAGTTTAAAAGTGTATGATAGATTTACATTTTCAATTGGTGGTTTTAACAACTCTTAATCATGTCCTGTTGGTAACTTGAAGTATTTTAGCCCCCTTCATTCCGATCACTGCTAATAACCCCTTTTACAAATGAACTGTGTATATGCTTGGAATAGTTATTTAATATTTTGTTTATGCCACTTAACTATCATTATGACGACACAAACACTGAATATTTAATCTATTCCAAGCTACTATTAAGCTAATATTCAGTTAATTTATAAGAGGGAAAAGTATTATTAGTGACAATAAATGTATTAACGTATGCTTATTAGAATCACGCAATATTGTTTTATTATAATAATCAGTATCTATTTCTTGGTAAGCTGCAAGTAGTCTATACAAAATTCACAATCATACAAATATAGTGAGTATGAGAATGACAAAGTACGAGTATATCGGCGATATTTCAGTATTAGTATGAGATTGTGCAATTGATAGGCTATATGATGTTGGTAAGCCTAATAATTATTTTATTTGGCATTCATTGATCCATTATTTTCGTTCAGCAAAGCGGGCGGGTGAAAGCTAATCTATACTATTATATAAATGCAATTTTTCTGACAAATTTTGGGATAAATATTCGTTCTATGACTCACTGACACCATTTCTACGATTTTTAAAATTTTTGTCTGTCTGTTTGTATGTCCTCTTATAAATCAAGAACGGCTTGACCGATCTTTATGAAAATTTGTATGTAATAGAACATGAGATTGTGCAAATAATAGGCTATATATGATGTTGGTAAACCTAATAATTATTTTATTTAGCATTCATTGATCCATTATTTTCGCACAGAGAAGCGGGTGGGTTATATGTATACACGAAAATTTTGTTACGAACAAATTACAATTAGGAAAAATTCCACGAGCGGGATTCGAACCCGCACGATGCCACGATAGCATAGTTAGAAGTGCACCTGACCTGGCATGTCATGAGGTGCGGGTTCAAATCCGCTCGTGGAATTTTTTCAACACTTTGGTCTTTTTTGCAAGGTAATTTAAATCACCAATTAATGCGTAATTAGCTTGTAATAAATTATTTTAATTTTCTTTTGAATGTCTCTCGAAATAAATCTCACTGTTGCGTTCTTTTGGCAGGTCGCCTCAAACGGTGATACAGCAAACAAGATAGGCACTTACCAAATAGCTATAGTCGCGCGGCACCACGGCGTTCCGTTCTACGTGGCGGCGCCGCTCAGCTCGATAGACATGTCCCTCACTTCCGGCGACAGGATAAAGATCGAGGAGCGGCCTGACAGAGAGATGACGCACATTGGCGAGCACAGGATAGCGGCGCCGGGTGAGAATTGCTGTTTAATTGTTACTAGTAGTAACCCAGGGTAATAACTTAACCGCCTATGTGGTTTAGTGAAGTACGCTTCCACCATTGGCCTTATCATCAGTCATCGTCAGGTGAGATAAAGGAGTGCTTATCCGTAATGTATAAAAAATTTAACTCAACCGTATTTTTTTAAATATTGTCATATATTTCTGCTGAAGGATTTGTGTACCTACCTACCCCCATGGCCAGGAAAAATGTTGTCAGAATATACATACATTGGATGAAGAGCTCTATATATAGCGCAATGGTTAATGCGCCTGGGCTAATACAATTTTCGCATAGGTCATCGGATGGGTGACCAAAAATTATCATCTTGAACTCCTCCGTGTTTTGAAAGGCACATAAGCCGATGGTCATGGCTGCATTAGCAGTCGTTAACAACCACTATTCCGCACTGAGTCCGCGTGGTGGTTCATGGCCCGTTCTCCCTATCCATCCGTAGGGAAGGCTCGTGGCCCAGCAATGGGGACATAAAATGAGCTGGTGATGATGTGAAGGGTATAAAGTTTTTCCTTAAGTGAAGTGAAGTGTTATTGCAACCTTTGGATAGTTTTAGTTTATTTGGATAAATACTTGAATATGACTACTTCTTTACTAAGTACCCAATAAACAATTTAAATTAAAGTTAAACTCTACTTATACTCGTTTCTTTCCAGGTATCAACTGTTGGAATCCGTCTTTTGACGTGACCCCTGCCAGCCTTATAACTGGAATCATCACTGAGAAGGGTGTCTTCACCCCCAACCAACTGAAAGACGTCATTCCGAAATATCAAACAACTGTACCAAAGTCATAGTGAATTCTCCATCGGTGTTAAAAGTTGAGAGTTATAGTTTGAAATACAAGTCCACAGAAAATAATTTTTAAACTATAAATTCGAAACTTTTGAATTGTTTTTGCTTGCAAACATTGTGATGATTAAAATGTTCAAATAATTTTTAACGCAAATTTTGTTGCGAAAAAATTACATAAACACAAATGTTGAAAAAGTGTCAGGTGGTCTTCCAATTGAGCTATCGTGGTTTTAACCAGCCCGCCAAAATTATTCAACACTTTTTACTTTGAAAGCCAAAGGCATTCAATATCAACAACTACCGTCACTAACATCCGATCATAATATTTTTACAAATATTAAAGATCAGTTAAGAAGTAAGCAAGCTATTTATAAAATGTTCAAATAATTTTTAACGCAAATTTTGTTGTGACCAAATTACAAAAACACAAATGTTGGAAAAATTTCCACGAGCAGGATTTGAACCTTCACCCTTCTGACATAGCGGGTCAGGTGCTCTTCCTAGTGAGCTACCAGCTCGCCGAAATTATTCAACATTTTACTTTGAAAGCCAAAGGTGCCCTTTCAATGTCAACAACATCCGATCATAGCTATTTATAAATGTTCAAATAATTTTTAACGCAAATTTTGTTGCGAACAATTACAAAAACAACAACAATTGGAAGAGAACTAGACTCGGTATATCAGAAGGGTGCAGATTCAAATCCTGCTGAAATTTTTTCAACATTTGTGTTTTTGTAATTTGGTCGCAACAAAATTTGCGTTAAAAATTATTTGAACATTTTATAAATAGCTTGCTTACTTCTTAACCGATCTTTAATATTTGTAAAAATATTATGATCGGATGTTAGTGACGGTAGTTGTTGACATTGAATGGGCGGGCGCCTTTGGCTTTCAAAGTAAAAAGTGTTGAATAATATCGACGGGCTGGTTAGAACCACGATAGAGCACCTGACCCGGTGTGTCAGAAGGGTGCAGGTTTAAATCCTGCTCGTGGAAATTTTTTCAACATTGTGATGATTGTAGTTGTTGCAATGAACTATTGTTATTGTAAAATAAGCTATTGCAGTTAACTATTATATTGCTATTGCATACGTTTATAAATATAGAATTTTATCTACCTACGCCATAGTACATTTTTATCTTGTAAACTCATATTTTATATTACTGTTTTCAAAAGTGTTAAAGTCATTGTTTCCATTAGTTTTAAAGTTATTGTAATAATTCTGTTTCGCAAAGTAGTGAGGTTCTAAGCAGGGCTTTGAATAACGTTAAAAATAAAGTAACGTTATCTCTATTATATGTAGATAACGTTAACAACAAAGTTAGCGTTACACTTGGTATTGTTACCTGGGTGGCATTTTTACCCGCAAATTAATTAACCTTTCTACGCGGATTGACTAAAGGTAACGAGAAAGTAACGATATTGTACTACGTTACCAGTTTAACCTTATAGAAATAACGTTACTTAACGATTCTGATTTGGTAACGTTATAAAGCCCTGGTTCTAAGCATATGAAAAGAGGCTGATAAAATATATTTTTTAAATGATAGTAAAACAGCTATGTGTAGCTCAAATTAATAAATTGTGTACCCTAAATTATTATATTATTATTTCTGTATGCCAAAAACTTGTTTTATTTTTCATGTGTTCTGTGACTGCCCTATATGGACAGATTTTTGTCAGTGACAGCACTTCAAGACACTCAAAACGTTAACAATACCAATTAATTACTAAACGACTTAACATTCAGGACCACTCTGCGCTCGATTTAGGATGTAAGTAAGAATATGTTTGTTCTGTGCCAATACTATAAAATTCATTTCGTTGCGACGTTTTCGTTTCGTTTTGAAAAAAAAAAGAGCAGTACTAACTGGCGCGTGCGCCTGTTATTGGATTGTCGCATACAAAACAAGCGAACGAGCGTAGTAGCTGGTCTACGCTCTGCGAGGATTAACCGACGGTCACACACACACACAAGCTACAAGCTGGGCAATTTGTGTTTGACATTTCATTTGGCAGTACACATTGCCCATCAAGCTTCACACCTTGGATAGTACAAGCAATCAAAGGAAACAATGCTACGCTTATACTACATAAGCGTAGCATTGTTTCCTTTGATTGAGCAAACTCAGTGATGAAACAACGCTGACTCGACACGTAAACCAATGTCTCCATAGGCAGTAGGTAGAATGTCGCTGGATTGTGAAAAGCCACGAATTCAAGTCTTACCTAAGGCCATATTGGCCTTAAAAATCATAATTTTCTAATAAGTTGGACATTAACATTGTCTAGTTAACCATATAACGAGTTTCTTAAGGAAGCTTTTCTTGGGGCTAGATAATTGGTGTGAGTGTGGGACGCATTTATATTTATTTATTATTATTATTATTATTGACGCGTTCAGTTACAACAACCAAATAAATAACGCACGTCTATCATTTTATTAATATCGCTGCCAGTTTTTCTATTGGGTTTTGCTTGTGTGAATTCCGTAAGATACACCGAAATACCCTAGAAATCAGTGAAACTGATAAGACCTTTAGTAATAAAACTGTTTATGCCCATCCAAAGCTCTTTAGAACCGAAACATTTGCCCACTAGCTCAACAGCGAAAAAAAACAAACTTTAGTCTGTGGTTTAATCATTTCCAATATGTCAGGCGTAAAGGACGTTGAGAGTTTATTTGTTACTTTAATAATTTAGGCTAAGAAAAGAACATTAAAACTATGAAATATGTTGTTACAGTATAAGTTATGGAACGGTTAATACTTTGTTTATATTTTTATTGATGTTGACATTTTGGGTTGATCCAGTTCACCACAAGGAAACTAATTTAGTTCTTATAATTTATTGTTCCAACTTTAGATTCAGTGCAAATGATAGAAGTGGCAAGTGTTCTCGCGTTCGTGCTAAAGTGTGTCGAGATCTGAATTTATTGTATTGTAATTAAAAAAAATACTGTTTGTGCGCGCATGCGTTTCTATCGAAAACAGACAAAGGTTTTGTGCGGTTTGAAAATCAGCTGTATTGTATGTGCAATGACTTAGTGTTACGAAAAGTGTGTGTGTTTTGAAGCGACAATGTTTAGTGAAATTGGATACACAGTTTTCTTACTTCTTGCTTTACCGTATATCGAAAGTGGTAAGTACCTACATTTTACTATGTCTCTCTGCCATTGTCAACAACATAAGATTTCAACTGTGTGGTCATATACTATCAACATCAAAAGCTATTTAATCAGTGTCAGGACGAAACTAGCATTTAATAGCAACAAGAGAACTATTTTTTTTTGTAATGTATCATCAAATGTAAATGCAAAGACAACAAACAAAATAACAAAAACAAAAACTATACGCCCTTCAGATTACAATATCATAATTTACTCTGTACTTTTATTATAATGATAAAAACAACTATGCTTTTTGCTTTTTCATTTTGAATATATTTTTAAACAGTTTCAAACTAAAAGCACACTTTGTGTTAATTTGAAAATTAATGTGTCCGATGTGGCATGAAGTACATTTAAAACATTTTGTATAAAGATGTGAAATGTATCTGGGTTCCATTATTATCTAATTCAATGAAATTATTGATGAACTTTGGTTAATATGGGTAGTACATAGGTAATGTAACTAACCTGCCTTACCTTATCCAATTCATATTATTTGGAGGACTATACATACAGTGCAAACTACTAGATAAAGTTTTACATAGCCAAAATTTTCCTCATAAAACTAAAGGTAAATTTATTATACTTAATTTTAACTTTTTTTTTCACTATATTTTTTAAGTATTAAATTATACTTATATTATACATATATTATAGTTTAATGATATTTAGTTAACCAAACCTAGTTATAAGAAAAAATTTTGGCTATGTAAAAACATTATCTAGTAGGTTTGTCCATTAAACGTTTTACAACTAGTAAAGTTTTAACAAGCAACCTTTCATACCTTTTTGGTTATGATTGATCCAACGTCAACAATATTTTGACTTAACCACCAACATTAACTTTGCCAAAAGAAACCAGGTTTACCAAGACAAAGATAGCAAGACTAATAGGTTAAAGATAAACTGGCATGACATTGCTGGCGACCGGAAAATATGGAAATGTGTGGGGAGGCCTTTGCCCAGGATTGGCACAGCTATGGCTAATATATTAATATTTTTTTTAATATAACACGACATTTGTTTGGTTTCCTTGCTTCTAATGCCAAATTGCCAGACTATTGATATAGACTTTTTGTGGTTAGTTAAAGTCTTTCAGACATAAGCCCTATGTTTAATATCCAGTGGGTATACATTATTCATAGTAACGTTAGAAAGCTTTATGTTGACATCGGTAGTTCTATCTTATCTAAGCTTCACCGAAGCAACAATGGTTGTAGCATTGTTGTGTTGCAACGTTTAGAGATAACATTTATAACCAATTTTTCAGGGTTGAAGTGAGTGGAATGTGGTGCAATTCCGACTTGTAACAAACTTTTACTTTTACCATTACTTGAGATGAGTGCCTCCTTGATGTGAAATTTAACAGATGTCCTATAAGCAATTTCTTCCTAATATTTTTAGTGTGTTAACTGTTAATGACTATAATGACTAACATTGTTAGGAAAGATACAAAAAATAATAATATTGTGATTTATTAAACCAGATGTAGGTATACTTTTTTAATTAAGACAGTTCAATATGTTTATATTGTATAGTATGTATATAGCAATGCCATTTTAGCAAGCACTTTCTGATGAGAATTTTAAAATTTAAGCAAAGTTTACTAATACAATTTTCCAATGAATTGCTGAATAAAGAAAAACAACAGTTGTTAAATTTGTAACAAGTAAAACCTTGTTTATTTTCTCGTTCTTACTTCCTGTTATGTTCAATTAATACACCTACTTCTTTCTGTTTATTTTTACTAGCTGTGCCCCGCGGCTTCACTCGCGTAAATATTTTCCCGTGTTTGCAACATTTTTCATTGCTGAGTGAACTATTAGTCATAACGTGATGTAAAGCCTTCCTCAATAATTGGACTATTCAACACATTCGAATTGAAAATAATTTTTTAATTCGAACTAAAACTTTCTGAGATTAGCGTGTTCAACCGAACAAACAAATAAACAAACAAACTCTTCAGCTTTATAATATTAGTACTTATAGATTTCATTTTAGTTTCACATATCAAACTTTTTTATTTATTAACTTTTTTGACCTTTGCAGGGTCAGTTGTCCAAGAGGTCTCCATGGTTAGATAATAATTTTTCACAAAAAAATCCCAATGGGTTGAAGTGCTACTAGAGTTGGGAAACCTCAGCAGGCAACTCTATGATAAGAAGTTAGGTACTTATTAATTCTTTTCAAGTTTTTATGCTAAATAACAAATTAAGATGCCCTGATAGCTATTGATATCCCAGCCAGTAAGGGATATCTTTGGATACTGATACTACATATGGCAAAAAAAGAAAAAAATAAATTGTTTTTATGAATTGTCTTGTCAGAGGAAGTCAAAAAGAAGAGAAAGAAGGAAAGAAATATATTTGTTATTAAATGTGAGGCTATTTGAACAAAACCTTTGATCACCTTGTGGTCTGGTGGTTAGACCACCAGATCCCGGATCTTGTTCGGGGGTGTACATATTATAGTATTCTTATCCGATTGGTAGCAGTGCTTATTTTAAGTTCACCTTACTAACTACCACAATTTTGTCTAAACCTATGTTGGTAGTATTTTTATGTTCCAACTATTAGAGATATAAGTCATGTTCCATAGCTTTTTCCTTCCTTCCTTTGGTTGAAAATTCTGGATGGATTGCACTTTGAGCTTCTCCTTGACCGTCACTGCCTAGCGCCAGTTTCATATGTCATTCAATCACGCTAACATCATCATCAGCCATATGACGCCCACTGCTGGGCATTGGCCTCCCCCAAGGATCGCCACACCGATCGGTCCTGCGCTGCCCGCATCCAGCGGCTTCCCGCGACCTTGACCAGATCGTCGGTCCACCTTGTAGGGGGCCTGCCTACGGAACGTCGTCCGGTGCGTGGTCGCCAATCGAGAACCTTTCCGCCCCAACGGCCATCGGTTCTCCGCGCTATGTGTCCCGCCCACTGCCACTTCAGCTGAGCAATCCTCCGAGCGATGTCAGTTGTTTTAGTTCTCCTGCGGATTTCATCATTTCTGATTCTATCGCGCAGGGAAATACCGAGCATCGCTCTCTCCATTGCTCGCTGGGTGACCTTGAGCCTTCTTATGAGACCCATAGTAAAGGACCACGTCTCACTCCCGTATGTAATCACTGGCAACACACACTGGTCAAAGACTTTTGTCTTGAGACATTGAGGAATTTTGGATGCGAACACATCACGTAACTTCCCGAATGCAGCCCATCCGAGCTGGATTCGTCGAGAGATCTCTTTCTCGAAGTTGGACTTACCTAACTGGACCGTCTGTCCCAGGTAAACGTAATGGTCAACAACATCGAGTGTAACGTTCCCAACATTAACTGGAGCGGGTACAACATGGGCATTGGACATGATTTTCGTCTTGTCCATGTTCATCTTAAGACCCACTCTTTGAGAAGCATTACTGAGATCTTCGAGCATTGTGTTCAGGTCTTCCAAGGTCTCAGCTATGAGAACTACATCATCGGCAAACCGAAGGTTTGTAAGATACTCGCCATTAATGTTGATGCCGTATCCTTTCCAGTCTAGAAGCTTGAAGATATCCTCCAACGCAGCTGTGAACAGTTTCGGAGAAATAACGTCTCCCTGTCTCACACCTCGCTGTAGTTGGATAGGATTAGAGCTTTGGTTCTGTAATCGGACCGACATAGTGGCGTTTTGGTATAAGTACCTCAGCACTTCGATGTACCTGTAGTCTACTTGACACCTCTGGAGAGACTGCAGCACTGCCCAGGTCTCGATCGAATCGAAGGCTTTCTCATAGTCCACGAACGCCAAGCAAAGTGGCAAGTTATACTCTTCTGTCTTCTGTATAACTTGACGCAGCGTATGGATGTGGTCTATGGTACTGTAGCCTTTTCGGAACCCGGCTTGTTCGGGAGGTTGGAAGTCGTCGAACCTGCGCGCGAGACGATTCGTAATGACTCTCGAAAACAGCTTGTAGATATGGCTCAGAAGCGAGATGGGTCTATAGTTTTTCAGGAGCGTCTTATCACCCTTCTTGAAAAACAACATCACATCGCCTCTGCTCCATGCCTTTGGCGTTCTGCCCTCGAGGATGACGGAATTGAATAGCTTCTGGAGGACCTTAAGTATCGGTTTATCACCCGCTCTCAGAAGCTCTGTTGTGATTCCGTCATCACCCGCCGCCTTGTTGTTCTTAAGCTGCTTGAGAGCCATTCTAATCTCATACAGGCTGACGTCCGGGATATCTTCGGTATAGTGTCGGGTCAGCTTGGCTCTAGGATCTTTAGCCTTGCTTTCAACAGGTGTTTTTGTGGAGTAAAGCTGGCCATAAAAACTCTCGATCTCTCTCAGAATTTCAGGTGTTGATGAAATGATGTCACCTACCTCAGTTTTCAGCCTCGTCATTTGACTTTGCCCAATAGACAGATCTCTTGCGAACACTTTGGAGCCTTTATTGCGCTCAATCGCCGACTTAATACTTTCGGTATTAAATCGGCGAAGGTCACTCGTCAAGGACTTAGAGATCTGCCTATTTAGCCGACGATAGCGAAGGGCATCCGCTGAGCCATGTAGCCTCATTTCATGTCTCTGATCCATGAGTAGCAGTGTGTGGCTGGAGAGTTTCTTTAATTTAGGACGGCGGGTTTTAAAATACTTGGACCCTACCGTACGGACAGTATCCACCACCATGTTGTACACATCGTCCACGTCGATGCAATTTTCAAGAGTTTCGAAGCGGTTCTGGAGCTCAAGCTGAAAGCACTCGGGGTTTTGTATTTGAGCCGGTAGAGGTCGGAGCGTAGATTTTATCAGTCGAGATCTTTCGAGCTTGACGTTGATATTCAATGTGCCTGTGCGCAATCACGCTAACGAAAACTAATATTTGTATGGCAAAATTCTAGCCCTCCTCGTTTTCCACCAGGAAGCGCTGCCGCTGCTTCAATGCCATACAATTTTTTGTTTTCGTTAACGAGATCGAATGGCGAATGAAAGTCGCAGTAGACTCCCAGGCGAAAGAAGAGCCAAGCGCCGTAGAGAATTAGAATATTACCCAAATTAAAACGTTTGAGGAAGATTGCACTACACAAACTGCACGAAATTGTCCAATTGCGCTTTTTGATCCACTCAGATAGGTACTGAAAATGTATACAATCCGGACTCTTCTGCGAAAGAGACACATTCAGTACCTTTCTGCCCCCAGACCCATT
Organism: Eudonia mercurella; assembly: GCA_963082485.1. Lineage (NCBI taxonomy): Eukaryota > Metazoa > Arthropoda > Insecta > Lepidoptera > Crambidae > Eudonia > Eudonia mercurella. The sequence goes on from OY720028.1 coordinate 11,634,949, forward strand.
AGAGGTATTCTGTACGAGCTAACAACAAGGATCCATCCCTAACATTACAGATATCTTACCTACTAACCAACCCTTTTAATTACCTCTCATTTTATTATTGTTTTTTTTATCAAGAAGTTACTTTTGATGATTAAACGAACTTACCTGTAAGTGAAGTTCTATCATAATTATACGAAGCGCCACGTCCGAAGAGATAATATAAGTCATACACGTACGCTTTCAAGGTATGATGTACAAACTTAATACAGCTTCATTTTCTTTTCCTTCTTCTATGACCTAGCCTTTGAGCAGCGCAAGTCCTCCGCTTTGATAGGTACCTACCCGGAACCCGGAACGCCGCCGGGCAAACACCTCATGGATAAATAAGCCATGGAAACAATCCAACTAAGTGAAATAATTAAATGAACTTTAGGTACAAATATCTAAGAAACTCAAGAAACCGTAAAAACGTAGTGATGTCAAGTCTCTAGAAAACCTCCGGGTTGGTCGGCCACTAAGGCCAAATTCTATGAAGAATTCTGCCGTCCCTTCCGGTTACGATGTAAAGGCTATAGGCGGCCTACAGCAATTGGTCCATGAACCAAAGCATAGAGTCTTGGTCACTTGAATAATTGAATATTTTATTATATTCTACTGTACATTCTGTTAGTGGCCTACTTATTGCACCTCGCCTGTGCCTTGTCATTCGTGTTCGACTTCGCGATGCTAAAAACCAGTTCCGAATATCTGACTCACTTAAATCGCCTTGCTCGCCCACATTTGATTTAACACTCGAAAGCTATGTATCGAATCAACATTACCTTAGATTACTATCGATTTTAGCTAGGTATTACACAAAAAATATTCTTTTTTTGTTACAATGTATCGAAATTTTTAATATGTAACATGTTACAATTCCATATTAATACCGTATAATGTAAAAAATTTAATAGGTACTTATACGGATCTGCTCGTGTTTATTTTAACGTATTATTTTTATTACGGATTACGGTTACGGACGTCGGTGAACGGATCACACGACTCAAGTGGTGGTGGGCAGGACACGTGGCTAGACGGGAAGACGGCAGATGGACCCGGTCGGTAATAGAGTGGTGGCCAAGAGACCGAGGAGTACCTCGATCGGTAGGCAGACCTCCAGTTTGGTGGTCGGACGACCGGTAGTCCGGGTAGCGAGCAGGGGATGGATGAGGATGGCGCAGGACCGTAAAGAGTGGCGTGCGAGGGAAGAGGCCTAAGCCCTGCAGTGGGCGGAAGTGGACTGATGACGATGATGATTATTATTTTTATCCTGAGTGATGGTTGATATTTCGAACCTTTTGCAAGGTCCGTGAAAAAAGACAAAAATCTATGTAAAAAATAGAGAAAAATAGGTAGATCATTACATCATTAGTGATTCTTCTAAATGTATAGTATACGCGTAAATTATTTAAAACAATATGATGATGACTAATTAGGTAGGCTCACATAGGTAATTAGTCATCGTTCGTTATTGTTATTAACTTTCATGTTTAATTAATATTAACGAGATAACGTTAAAAGTCCATCTCATTATGATTCCCACAATGTCACACTCACATCACATCAAAGTGTCGTTCAGTTTATAAGACCGGGAGGAAGTACCCACTTTGAATATCTATTTGCATCCTTTGGGTTTGCAAACACGTGGGGTCGTGGGGCGTAAGCGGAAAATTGTTAATCTGCTTATTACAGCCATCTACTACGTAAGTACCCAGTTAGAAAAAACGTACCAGAGAGAATATTACTTAATTGGCTATGGTACGTGTTACGGAATAATTATTTGAGTTGTAATTAAAGTATGTGCTTCGTTTCAAGATTAAAATATATTTATTAAGTGAGATTATTTTATTTTATTAAGGCACAAAAAGTTTTTAATAAGGTACGCCATGAAACAACAATTTAAATATATTATTATTTGGCAAAGTTTTTAATGGGTTTAACGCAAAGTACTATTTACCCTCTAGGCAATTAGGCATACCTTTTTATACACGACGACATCGTTTCGACCGAGTTAAACTACACCGGCCGTGGTCACGGGCGGGCGGACGAGCAGTCAGAAACTTTGTTTAAGGCCACTGTTGGTGTTAGCGAATGAATACAAAAACAAACCTAAAAGTAGTGCACAATTATTAAATAATAGATGTTTGCCTAGTGTCGGAAGGTCCGCAATGTTTGTAAAAACATCCAGTTTAGCAGTTATCAAATTAAACCCATTAGCGGCGCTAGTTTGCCTTACCCTTCGCCTTAAAATGGAACGCGATAGTTCAAAAGTGACACTTAGTATTCATTTTTATTTGATTAAAATTATAATTAGGTACATGTGAGCCTACATGTGTTATTCTTGTTATAATGGCGACTAGGTATAAAGTGAATTACCATGCTCTATTTTCGTCTAGGTTAGTAAGTAAGTAATGAGGTTATTATATTAAATTTAAAAAAATATTAAATTATATATGTAAATCAAATATTGTAACCGCACGACACACATTTACTAAGTAGGTAGGTATGTGCCATAAAAGGCCGAAAGCACTGGGATTAAGAGTAAAATCGAATCGTTTCTAATGTCGGAAAACGGTTTATTAGAATGGTAATAATATAATATAAATTAGAAGAGGATGAAATATCTACATATTTTTTTTTACTAGGTGCCTCCTACGTGTTTAAGAACAGACAAAGTAGGTACCTATTTACCTATAGGTAATTAGTCATCTATCAACTTCTTCTGACACACCAATTTCATTAGACTAGGTGGTAAAAAACATTGGTAAAAAAACAAACAGTAGGTAGGTATTTGACCTTGAAACTAACTTTGACATGATTTAAATAGGTAGGTAAGTACGAATTGAACTTTGATTGGTTGCTTTTGTGAAAGCTTTAAAATTAGTTTTTTTTATTTTTAAGTGCAAATTTGGTGCACATAAGCTGAATGAAATATTTATAAAATATAGTGAAAAAATTAAATCCCTACCCGACCCAGCCAAGCGAAAGACTCAGGTTCGATTCCAGGCTGGGTCGGGTATGTTGGCATTTAATATAGGCCTATGTCCAGCAGTGGACTAGTATATGCTGATGATGATGATTTAATATGTTAGGTGGTTGATTAATTTGTGACTATTATTTGATTACTTATTTACCTAACAATATTCACGAAGTAATTTCAGGTCAAGGCTAGTTTTTAATAACAATTTTCTTTTTAAAGTTACTTGTAGTTCGGATTATTTTATTATTTGTGTTCAACTAGTAGTTACAAGATACTAGTCTACTACTTCGATCGAGCTCGAAGAAAATTAACGCACAATCAAATTGTTATTTTATATTCACAAAAATTAAACGCATTATAAACGATTTCATTGTTTGAAACTGCCAGCAGGCACAGCAGCGGCGTTGCCAATTGCGTGCGCTTGTGAAACTTTTCGTTCTGCTGAGTTATTACAACACCCCAGTACTAGATCGAAACCCTTGTTAAAAGGTTTCGAATATTATAATATATTATACAATTTTGCACTTTGCTTTTCAAACCCAGCCTAACGGTTATAATGAGTAAGTTTACTCCTTACGACATTTTATGAGAATAATATAAAACTAGCGGTATAAAACCACACAGAATCAATAATATGAAATGCAAAACATAGCTCTAAAAGGGTCATAAAATGTTGAATAAGTACCTATTATGATTTATCATAAACACTTATATGTTATAGCTTATGAACCTGGTAGACGATTTTTGAATCTCACCGGTGCAGTGCGTATTAAAAGTGACATGAAATAGATGTGAATATATAATTATTTTTGCATTATTTACTAAGTTATGTATTTATTTATGTATTTATAATTTATATACACACAACACAAACAGAAGGGAGAACATAGTAAGAATAGACAAGTACAAGGGCGCTGCTTATTTCACATTGAAATTTCTTCCAGATATTGTTTTTATTATTAAGATAAGTATGTACGGTACGCGTTCCAGAATTTTCGGTGTCAAAAATAAAGTTACCAGTGACTTTGAGTAAGAGAAAAAGGATCACCCGTTATTGATAGCGATATCCCGTTATTGATATTGATAGCGATATCATAGATAGCGTGAGAATTAGTCGCTGGTTAAAAAATCACCCCCCTGACACACTGAGAGCTAAAACCAAACCAGAATTTACTATGAGGTTAACAACAAAACGTCCTTAGCTGCCACAGTCATGTTGGTAAGGCAAAATAGTCATTAAAATGCTAAGCTATAAAGTGTAACATACCTTTATATAAAGAGCCATGCGTACATTTTGAAGATAAGGTATATGTTTTACTGTAGGTATTTAATCTTATTAGCCCTAAACATGATTTTGGCAAATTAACTTGAAAAGTTAATAAGTAATTACTACTTCGCCAAGCCACGCCAAGCTTTCTAATACCGTTGATGATGATCCTTGGCGTGGAAAATTGTAATTACAACATTGACATCACTGTTTAGGCGAATGCATAATTCCGGCGTTTGTAGAATTTATAAAATAAAATTTAACGCTGTGTCTTTGTCGGTCCTTTCCGTTACCTTCATACCTTCAACGTAATTAAAATTCATTTGTTAAACACGGACTTCGTTTGTTTCTTAATTATTTTTATTGTTTTGGTGATTTTCCGTAGTTTAAAATAGGTAGCTAGAGTTCATCAGTGGAAACTGACTTAGGAGTGTATACTCGTAAGCTTTGTGAAAATATAATTTTAAAACATAACATTGACATCAGTGATGAAATCATTAAAGCCCTAATAACAGTTTCTCTGTAATAAGTAGTTCTTTCTCAATTTGCAGCGTGTCTGTAGTGTCAAGTTTTATTGTGAAACTTTTATATATTAGGTACTAGCTGACCGGCGGACTTCGTACCGCTTTGACAGTTAACGTTTCCATGACAACAAAACAAACAAATCATTCGTCCGCTTAAGAACACCCGTATCCCACGATGGACCCCTTTAGCAGCGCCACCTACCGGGCCCAATTGTAAATCTAAACCATTCTCGAATCCACTTAAACACACACAAAAAAATTCATTCAAATCGGTCCAGCAGTTTGGAAGGAGTTCAATAACATATACACGCACAGAAGATTTTTATATATAAAGTAATATATAAAGATTATGCTTGCTTACAATAAAGTTTATAAAGCAAAAACACCTTTCGCAAGGGCCGGTCATCGGATGAGTGACCAAAAATGTATCATTTTGAGCTCTTCCGTGATTTGAAAGGCATGTAAAGCCCGGTCCCGGTCCATTAGCTGTCGTTAACAACCAACAATCTGCACTGGGTCCGCGTGGTGGTTTATGACCCGCTCTCCATGTAATGCTTCCATTCATAGAGAAGGTTCGTGCCCCTGCCGCAGCGTGGAGACATAAATTAGCTGATGATTATAGTGATCATGACGTATTAATTTTTAACACCTAATTTCTATTGTTGAATTAGTATCCTCACGTCATCACGACTGTGATTTATGATTGGCAAAGTGGTGTTTAGGGAGAAATTTAGCCAATTATTTTGCACAGAGAAGTATTTTTTAAACTTATTTATGTGTAAAGTTGTTAAAAATGCGATGGTAGAAGAATATATCGAAAGAATTAATGGCAACGGGCGAGACTGCAGACCTCGATGCGACGCCCGGATGGCGCATCGTTATTATTACACTAATCTTTTGTCTGACTCACGATCTCGACGTTACTGTACTAGTAATATCTTAAAATTCACCGTTATCATTAGATTTTTTATATATTTATCTACATTTATTTTTTTCTATAGTAAAACCAAAAATAATTATAGAGTAGGTAGGTAGGTTACCTATTTTGGACCAAGACTATTCAGACCTAATTACGTTTACACCTACATCTCATTAATAAAAGTAATTAGTCCTCCTACTTCTTTTGAGTCATTAAACATTAAAAGTACCTACCTAATTAGTTTTATTTAAAACTTAAAATTCTAAAAAGTATTAATAATTATTAAAACATATCCATTAGAATCATTTGATGTTTATGATTCGCATGATAGTTATTTCATTGAACTGATAATTATTGGTTTAATTTAGACGCTCTTAGAATTATCCGCACAAAAGATAGAATGGGCTGCCAATCGTCGATGCTTTCAAAAGGCATACACAGATAGGTTCCAAGAAGTGCTCTGTATGTATCTGAATAATGGCAGCACACATGAGTCTTGCGAGCTGAGTAGCTGACGCATCGCGAGCGCGCGGCGGCAGGCGGTGTGACGGTGACGGCACAAAATAAAAAGACCCAGAGGGTAATCTTAATACATACCTTGCTCACAAATGCCCTTTCATGGACATTGAATCTTACAACTGCTCAAAACAGTCCAAGCGCAGCTGTTTCGAGATTCCGTGTCTGTGAGAAGAATGTATATGTGTGCGTTGATCGAGCACGTTTGTATGAAGCTTACATCCTGCAGTCTCTATATTTCGTGGTGACGGGCCGTCGCTGTCGGGAGCGTTCGTTGAACTGGCGAGGTCACGACCACCGCGTACGGCTCGCTAACAGACGCGGCTCAGCCACGGTGACAGACATTGGGTCACCCAATCGCCACACTTCCGTGCTAGCTGGGCCTCGACTCTGCTATTTGAAAAAGGCCTTGAATGACATTTTCTCCATAGGCTAAATGTCGAAATGAGGGGCTGAGCTAAAAGCTATATTATGGCAGCTGTGAAAACGAGACGTGGTAGTGTAATGCAATAATGCTGCTCTAAGGCCTCAGGTCACTAAGACATGATTGTGAATGTTTTAATATCCCCTTGAGCGTCGATCGACCACCAGGTGGCCGATAACAATTAAAATTCTATTCTGGTATTCGCGCGCTCGAGCTCTTAGAGCAAAATCGATGCCCAGGCCAGGAATTATGTTTGTGTCAAGCCGACTGTTTCTTTCCCTCAATTTCTCAATGGAATAGCTTTATTCATCTGAGCCGTCTCATTCAATGCCGGCCACACACTACCTAGTAGGTATATGTTTGCACAAGTCTAGACTTGCACCAGTATGCATGAAGCTCATAGTGACCACAGACGTCTCAAGTTGGTTTAAACAACGTTCAAGTCCTCGTTGTTTGTTGACCTTGGTTTGGTTGAAGTGCTGCCTTGATACCGTGAACGATAAATATCCCATTTGGTAAATTTCCCATTTCGTAAACCTTAAACTATGTTTACCAAACGCAACTTTTTAGTAGGTAAAGTCTGAGGTTTACAAAATGGAAAGTTTACCAAATGGGATTAGCCAACGATAAGTATGTCTATTGATTGATATTTTGGAAAAATATTTTATTGATTACCTTATTGCAAACAGATTGTTTCTATTAGTTATAGCTCACTATATGAGCTCGTCTGCGTGAATACCATACACAATAGAATTTTAATTGTTATCGGTTATATATTGTATATAGGTATAAAAGCAAGTGTCCTCCACTCCACCGCACGACTGGACAATCTGGAAATCCGGTCGGATCAAGCCCCACGCGTTCAATTAAAACCGTGCAAGATGCATGTTGCCCATGTTTCGGAATCAAATGTACATGTATAAACTATTTTTAGACTTGTGCTAGCCAAGATCCTTAGTCCTCCAACAGACGTAACGGTATATTTGTGCTAAACTTATGCATATAGGTGTATAACCGGTATATCACGTAACTTAATAGCATTGACATTGCTCTTAAGACGATGCTACCAAAACATAGTCTATATTTATATACTCGTATGGCAAGCATCACTTTTATGAGCTATCATAATTATTTATTACCTAGTTTAGGTTACAGAAATTCGTGTTTAGGTCACATAAGTAAATAGTTACTGTTTTAGGGCTTGCACTAAAATATCCAGACGATATTTAGCGCTAACCGTGTCTAAAATATAATTGCGAACAGTAAGTTGTTTGTTCAAAACAGTGTTAATATGGCCCTAAGATATATCGAACAAAGTGACAGTTTTGTCTTTCTACATTAAAAAAATAGCGTTATATATATTATATTATTATCTAGATTTTTAAAATAGTTAGCCCTCTTATTTGCTGTGCCCTAGCAGGGTGTCACATGTATACCTTTGCTTATGTTTTAACACCTCGTGTAATGTAATGTGATATGCAATGAATAAATAAATAAATAAAAAGAGGTTTTTTTTTTAGAATAGACATACTCAATAGTATAAATGCTTTCTATGTGTATTATTTATTACGTCGTCGCTGAAATAGATATCAATTTGCAACTACGAGTTATAAAATAAGTAAGCATACAAGAAGAAAACCACAGATTCAATATTAAATTTATTTCATCATCAATCAAATCAGTTCAATAAAAGAAAAAATACTATAGTGATTTTTGAACTACGATATTTTTTTATTTTATTCTTTGAGAGTCTATGAAATAAACCAGGAAATTCCACTTATCTCACTCTAGTCAACACGAATCTGTCCTAATATATTCGTAAACGAACGCGTGGAGAAGCTCAATATATAGCTATAAAAACTCATTAATGTTCCGCCGAGAAAATGTTAAAGGAAAAAACTACTTTCGACACTGACGAAAATATATCCCTCCCTATAAAAAGAAGCTCTTTTTTATTTATTACGTTAGGTGGTGGTGTACTGCATCTAAGCTTATCATCATTTTATCTCCGTATTATATAATCCGTATCATCAATATTGTTTTATATTTTTTTATAGGCCGGTTGCACCAATTATAGCTTTAGTTTTACGTTTTCAGTTTAACTTTTTACGTTACGATACGGCTACGATAAGACCATTTTTATACGTAAATTAATTAATCGATTATTAATTAAATATTGAACCGAATTAAGACAGCTTATATCACTTTTTACGTATCAAGTACACCAGTAATGGTGTTAAAACTGTCCACAGCCTAAAATTCTCTGAAACCATTCATATATGTAGCTGTGTGAAACAAATAAGTTCTTTATATAAAATATTTTAATACTGGTTGCAACTAAGTATTTTACAGATCGTGACTATTTAGATTAGAGAGCAATCGTTATTAAGTAAGAGCACAGTTGCAACTTAAGGCTGACCGTACATTGGCTGCAATCTCATGAACTAGTTGCTTACGCGGTTCTCAGGGTGCCTAGTGTGAGTTTCATTTGACATTAGATCACGTTAACGTAAACGAAAATTAGTATGGCATTAAAGCTGAGCCTCCTGGTGACATACGAAAATAATGTCAATTTTGCCATACAAATTTTTGTTTTCGTAACGAATGAATACGGAGAGTAAACAAAACTTACACTAGGCAGTCTGTTGCTATTTATTTATTTATTTATGGACCATCAACAGAGTTATATGAAAAAATACAAACTATTAATACAAAGTTATTAGTTACACATAACTCTAATTATAGACGGCCTCATCGTGCACCTAATACTAATTTATTAACATAATTATACATTTATACCTACACATCTAAATAGAACAGCTGTTGTTTATATGCCATGTATTGAACATTACTAATTATTAGGTAAATATAATAAAATTACAAAAATAAAATATACAAAATAAATAAAGTGCTTTAACATTTTAACATTTTTAATTTTTTTTAAATTTTGCCATTGAAAGCTTGTAAGTTATCGTGGATGGCGGTGGCTATGCCTTGCCTACCATTACACTGCATAGATTCGAATCACTTCTATACAAACGTCTACTTCTCTTGATTGTTGCCGCCATTGCGTATAATTTCCCATGAAAAGAAAATCACACACGTTTGTTTATGCTACAATCAAAAATGTGGAGGCTGAGCAACTCTAACAACCGTCACTGTGCTCTAGCGGTTAGACCACCGGCACCGGCCAGATATCCATCCCATAACCAGAGGTCCCTCCCGGCTTCAATTCCCAGCGGTGGTGATAGATAAAATGTACTCGGTTTTGTTGGTGTTAGAGTTTGTTCTTAGTTCGTCTGACTATTACCACCGTCTTAACAACAATGTGTTCCGATTTAGTTATATGATAGCCAGTTCGTCATTGGTTGATGATCCCGGCTTAAGCCGCTTTCCCGTTTAACGAATAAAAAAATATTTTAAGACGCGACCGCTGTAGCGTGTGTGCGGAACCTAAACACAATTGAATAAAGCGTCTTGTTTGCTCAGGTGATAGAGCTGCCAATGGGCGGTCAACCTTACAGGAATGTAATTAGAGTATAGTTTCTTGTCTTGGCTGCACTGTCATTCGAGCTCTCTGACTAGTCGATTACAGATGCAATGAGAACGTTCGGTATGGCGTTCGTCGTCGTCGCGTCGTCGTCGGTCGGTGCAGTGTCATTGTCTCGCGGTTATATCGTATTATGTAATGTTGCCATCCATAAACATAAGGTGCGTGCGAAATGTTTACGTAATGACATTTCGCGAGCCTGTATTTATGAGCTAGCTTGCCTAGCCGTATTGGACTCCTCAAATTGGTGTAAATCAATCAAAGTTAATTAGTGGAGATCGTAACTATTTGTTTATTTCGTCGAGACATAAACGCTTCACGGTGACTTTCTCGTTCTCTTAAAGCAGACATGACAGACGAGATCGGCAACCTATAGCATTTTTACCCGACTGCGTCGTTAACCCTCGTTGGGTTATGTTTTTCGAGTGTATGTATGTATGTATGTATGTATGTATGTATGTATGTATGTATGTATGTATGTATGTATGTATGTATGTATGTATGTAATATATGTATGTATGTAATGTATGTATGTATTATGTTTTATTATGTATTATGTCTGTTTCTTTGGCACGCCCTACAGCCCAAACGGCATGGTGGATTTTAACATATGAGGTGTCGTTAGATTTGTTTTGACTGTGGAAGCGGCCGTGGCTAGCTTAATTAAATCCGCACTCTCTTTGGTTGGTGACTGTCCCCGCCTGCGACAACTATCAATATTCAATGTATTTATAAATACTCATTTCAAATCATTCAACATTGGTCAAATTGAATTCTGGGATCGTAGAGCTTGTTTTTTCTTTTTAGTTTTTTCTCTTATTTTTTATGTTAGTCCGGTTTTTACGAGTATATAATTGTTTTTTATATGGTTGTTTCAGCAGTCGGGTTTTTTGTTTTCTTTTAATATTTTTTAAATAAATTATATGCTAATTGTTCCCTGGATGTTGCTGAGGTAAGTGGCATCGCGTTCTTTGCGCGCGATAGCAGAAGCTAAGCAATCTAGGCGGGTCAGTCCCGGGGCTAACAAAATGTTATGCTTAAATTTTGTCCGTGATTCGGAAAGCACATTAAGCCCACTATTGGTCGGCTGCATTCAGAATAGGTATTAGTTGTAACTATGTAAAAATAAAGCGGTTACACCAGGTTAACATTCTTTTGTTGATCAGTCGATAAAAAGATTTTGTTTTTTTTTTTTAATTTAGAATATAAAAATTATCTATACATTAGTATAGATAATATTAATTATAAAGAGGAAAGCTTTGTATTTTTGTATGTATGTATGTATGTATGTTTGCAACGAATAAACTCAAAAACTACTGGACCGATTTAAAAAATTCTTTCACCATTAGAATGCTACATTAGCGCTGAGTAACATAGATAGGCTACTTATATATTTTTTTAAATACGGTACGAAGTCCGCCAGGTCAGCTAGTATAATATAATCAGGTCAAATTCTCAATTGCATTATGATTTATTTACTAAACCGCTAATCGCGCACTGTTAGCAATATTTTATGAGACATAATATCTGGTGTAACCAGTCAGTTTCAGGCATTAAAGCTTTTGGTGATAGATAACACTGAATGCCGAACCGCAAAATAAGGACACTGCAGAAGGTAAGCTTTATACAACGCGCTCGAGCAACGCACACATAGACTATCTCTCACGGACACGGAATCTCGTAACAGCTGCGCTCGGACTGTTCTGAGCCGTTCCGAGATCCGTGTCCGTGCAAGGGGTCTATGTGTGAGTTGCTCGAGCGCGGTATGTACTAAGATTACCTTCTGAGTCCTCTTATTTGTGGCCGAACCGTGTGACAGGAAGCTTGCGCACAGCATTATACATGTTGGCATAATGAAGGTTGTTCACTGGAAGAACAGTTATTGTTGAACGTGGAACGTGTTAGTAAATCATACTAATATTATAAAGCTGAAGAGTTTGTTTGTTTGTTTGTTTGCTTGTTTGTTTGGTTGGTTGACCGCGCTAATCTCAGGAACTACTGGTTCGAATTGAAAAATTACTTTTGTGTTGAATAGTCCATTTATTGAGGAAGGCTATAGGCTATATTACATCACGCTATGACTAATTAACGCGGGTGAAACCGCGGGGCACAGCTAGTTTATTATAATCAGGATTTGTTATTTATCACCATGTTTGTTTTGTTCAAACGCCTCGGTGGGCAAGTGGCAGAACGCTCGGCCCGATACCCGAAGGACCCGGGTTCAATTCCCAGGTCGGGAAAAATGTATTTATTTCGGTTTTTTTGATGCTAAGCCCGGGTTTGTGATCACCAACCCGCAATTGGCAAGCATGGTGATTAAGCCATTACCCATCAATTGTAGCGATGACTTGATTTCAATGATGGAGGCCTTTGCCCAGCTTGTTTGTGTTATCAAGGAGTCGATGTTTCGGCACAGTTGCATGTGTCATATTGATTGTGGCTGCACTGATGTTAAAAAACGTGTAGAGTTTGGACGCTTATCAAATTAAAGAGATTTTTTTTGTTATAAGAACTACTATAAATTATTACAAATAATTATAAATAAATTATTACAACATTACAAATAATTTATAATAATCTTCTTAGACGATTTGTTTTTATTATGTTTTGACCAAAAACAATTATTATGATTATTGATAGTTTCGTCCTACTTGTTATTCTTATCAATTTATCCTTCATTCATTAGTCACGTACAGAGTTGGGCGTAATCAACTACTTTTTTAATCAGATTAATAATCTGATTGAAAGTAATCATGATTACTTTTAATCAGATTAAAGTAGTCGTGATTACTTTTAATCAAGATTAAACATATAATCTTTAATCTTGATTACAGTAATCAGTAATCTAAATTACATGATTATTCTTAACTAAGTTTATATGAATTATTAGCGCGTTCAAACAAACAAACAAACAAACAAACAAACAAACAAACTCTTCAGCTTTATAATATTAGTATAGATGGTTTAGAAATTTGCCATTAATTATCACAATTTGTAGGTATGCATCTAGAAATTGAGTGGTTGGCTTTATTGTACTATAAATTATACCTACTACGTAAGACGCGCGGTAAGGGTGCGGAGGACAGGGTATTGTATGATCACCGGCTAGCCAATCGCCGCGTCCGCATTGTCGATAGTCGACAAGTGTACACGCGCCATTTTGTTCAGTGCGCATCAGTCAAACGAATCGAGCTCAAGGAGACGATACGAGACGACGTAATTCTTTTATCGTACGCGATCGAGTATTTTTTTTTAAGTTTGAAAGAATCGAGTACCAGAAAAATTACCATTCAGCAGATTTTTTGCGTAAAATAATTATCCTAAAAGCACAGTGTATGAGACTGATAAAAAAATAAAGTTCTTTTATTTTTTTTACGTTCCGACTGTTGGTTTTATTAATCAATCAAATCAATCATAAAAGTAATCAAGATTACGATTACAGATTTATAATCATTAATCACCGATATGATTACATTTTTGATTAATTTCTGTAATCTGCAATCGTGATTGAAGATTACAAATTGTAGTCGTAATCCTTAATCATTAATCTGATTACTTTTTGCCCATCACTGGTCACGTACAATTAGTATTAAATAATTAGACAAAAGTAGTGTGCGTCCGTAACAGGATGTTTAGCCAAAAACGAATCTTCGGTTAGCTCGATTTTGGCCGAGACTGAAACCGAAACGTATAAAACCTTTTTTTTTTAATTTTTGACTGTTAGAGAACTGACACCCTTATTTCGCAATAACAAAACAGCTTTTTTTTATGAAGATTGTTTTCAACTTCTCCAGTCCCAATGGAATAGTCGATATGTGTCATGTGTCGTATCCATGTAAGTACCTTAATGTGTACGTACACAAATCTAGGAGGGCCAAAACTCAGAAATGGACCCGGCGGCAGTTAAGCACACAGACTCGATGTAATCCTGAATGGGTAATGCATGCTACAGAGATCAACGACATTGTCACACGCCTTTGCAAATGCACCTCACTACGAATCCCCTAAAACTGGACAGTTTAATCCTAACGTTAACCTTTGAACATTAATGTTTAGTATTAAAAGCAGACACAATTGAAATTTTAATTGTTTGTCAACAGTGACCGTCATGGTGCTTAGATTTGAATTTTACATTTTGTGTTGCTCGATAATGAACGTAGTAGGTACCTTGAAACCACGGTTTTTAACCATATTTTGTGCAACAGTCTATTGTACTCTAAGGTTCTTACCTTAGAGTTACACATGAACGCTGGACCAGGCCTACGTCACTCCATGTACTTGCGCGCGTTAGATACCTACCGAGCGGCTTATCGCCGGCGGTATAAAAGCCAGTGGACTGTCGCAAGCGCTCGTTATCGTACGCTCGTTCGCTGTGCACGTTGCGTCATTCATAAAACATCGATAATTTGTATTCTATAGTTATTATTAAATAAGTATTGTAAATAGTGAATAAGTTTAATATATATGTTGATTGACATTTGTGTGTTTTGTTATTGTAAATAGTAATTTTGTGATTAAAAATCGCGTTTTAATAATATAAAACAATGCCACCTGGCAATTTTTGTGAAGTTGATAATTGTAAATCAAACAAAAGGAATAAAAACCTGTAATTTTTTAGTTTGCATGTTGATGAAGAAAGGTAAGTATCTACCTAATCTATTTTAAGTATAGGTACATTATAGATACGTACTTATTTGGATGAATTTATAGAATAGAATAGGTTGGTTTTAATTACTTACTTTCAACATTAAAGGCGGATTTTGAGTCACAACATAAAAATATGTATAAATCTAAAAATGTATGAAACAATTTATGTATGAAATCGATTCCGTTCTGACGCGTCGCGACACGACACGTCAGACAAATATAAATGACCTGTGACTATGTCTGCATTAAAGTTTGTATGATGAATGTGGTTACCTATTTTATACTCGAGTTATGGGTGTTTATACTCGAGTTATGGATTATATTCCTTATTTACAAAAAATAAGGAATATAATCCATCTCTATACCCACTCAGTTCTATTTCATATCATAACACTTTCATACGAAGGAAAATCTATATTCCAGCAGTGGGATATTATGGACTGATGATGATGAAGATTTATAACTTTAAGTAGGTAATTCATTTAATATCATAGGTAACATTATAATCTGAGTTCCATGTTTTTATACTAATCATAAACAATTGAGCTTTTCAATTTATCATTCATTTTAATTTACATTACAAAGCTTATACAAGCCATTTAGACACAGATTAATTTGGGTACAAGTTATTGTGTGTGAACAATATTTTTATCGTAGCAACAGCCCTATCATTACTACGATGGCAGCAAGGCCGCGTTGCTGCCAATCGATAACAACTCTATAGTCGAGTCTATTAGGTATAATTTAGCACGCAGCGGTCGCCGACGCGTCGCGACGAAATGAAGTAGGCTATTAACGCAGTAGGTATACGAATTTTTGTAGGGAGTGATTTATCTGTTACGAAGTAACTATTACCTAATCTGTGGCTGGACGCTGCTGGCGCTCTCCTCCCTTTACGTTAAAGTATTAGTTTTTGTTGTTTCATAGAACTTTTACCTATTAATTCTAACTAGTGGTCGCTCAGTGGTCGAAATTCGACCGTAATTTTATTAAGGCTGCACGGGTTGTAACCTAAGCAATGAAAAATTAAAAAAGGTAGAATGTGAGTTTGGATTGGCATTGACAGATTCAGCCGCTCCTCTTCCATTTTTGAAATTTTTGAAAAGAGTATATAATGCGTGTTTGTCAAATACATGGTATTGTGTGTAATGTTTGTTTTATTGTTTTAATGTATTTTTTATGCATAATTAAAAAAAATCAACTATAAGTGTGCAAAATTTCATACTCCTCCGTCCGCGCAATTTTCGTAAAAAGGGGTACAAAGTTTTTGCTTCACGTATTAATATATAGATTTATCACACTCTACTCTAATACTTCCTTTTGCGTTATTTCATTATTTTAAGGCATGATGATAACTAGAAAAGCTGATGATGATGAAGGCATGACGATTTAATGTTTACTCTATAGATTTACCATGTTTTCTACAAAATTCGATGGAAAATTTTAAAGCTTTGACTTTAAACTTCGTTTCTCACCAATTGATTTTTGGCGCTTTAGTAGTTTCCCTTTTTACTAAATTAATAATCTATTCTTACTCTTTATTTCATGTGAGTAAATGACAAAATATCTTCTTACAAATTTACTTTCAAACTGTTTGCTCAGCGTTTGCTTACGCAAGATGATTATCCGAAGTAGGGTAATTTTCACAGCAACCGTGACAAAATAAGTTGCAAGTGAAGTAATTGGGTCAATGCGTGTTGGCCTTCAATCCACAAGTCAAGACCACGCGTGCCACGAGCGGTAGGCGGAAGGCCCCGAATGAAACTGCATCGATTACGTGTTCAAAACAACAAAAGTTAAACATCAAACTGTGTTAGTGATACGTTAATTAACGTGTTATTATAACAAAGATTTATTGTTTGATTGGTTTACTGGTACTTTAAACCGTTGTATTTGTAAATGTTCAAATAATTTTTAACGCAAATTTTGTTGCGAACAAATTACAAAAACACAAATGTTGAAAAAATTTCCACGAGCAGGATTTGAACCTGCACCCTTCTGACATTCTGGGTCAGGTGCTCTTCCAATTGAGCTATCGTGGTTCTAACCAGTCCGCCGAAATTATTCAACACTTTTTACTTTGAAAGCCAAAGGCGCCCATTCAATGTCAACAACTACCGTCACTAACATCAATATCAGATATTGATATCAATATCATATAACATGAATGTCAGAAGGGTGCAGGTTCAAATCCTGCTCGTGGATTTTTTTTCAACATTTGTGTTTTTCGTTGTATTTGTGTTATTTTTGTTATTTTAGAACATGAACATACTGATTATAGATAGTATGTGTCTACTATCTGTGTATCATCATTTTGCTGATTACACTTATACAGAGCAGCAGTATTTCAAACCTTTTGTGGGTTTTGGGGTGTACATAACATTATGAATTTTGGAATGCCTTGGTTTATTTTTACCTTTTTTGTACATTTAAATAAAAGCTTGTTTTTTTATGTTAACGCCAAGTTTCTTTCCATTTAAATTTTACATTAAATGATCGTTCAAATGTTAAATAAACGTTAAAGTATAAATGTTTGTTTCTTTATTGTTTATTTTATAACTACAGCAACAGCCATTCTCTCCCAAGCAAGCGGCCATTTAGGGCGTCAAGAATGAACAATAGACAATAAACATTAAGGAACGGAAGCCTAAAATGACGATTTGATCATGACACGACATTAATCATCTGGTGTCGATGGACGACGTCATCATCATCAGATGTCATCAGCCTATAGAGGTCCCGCGGCTGGTCTTGTCCTACCCATGCACACGAACATAAAATGAAACAATAATATGACATGGGAATATTGGCCCATAACCCACTACCTACGTTTGCTCAATATTAGTTGGTTTTGACGAAAAATGCTCTTATGTGTAGCAAGAAAAATCTATTACGCAGGACTGTTTAGCTTGAGGCGGATTCAAAATCGCGTACAGCCTTGGAGGCCAGCCACGCTCCGTCGAGCATGACGATACACCCGCAGCCAGTGCCGTATTAAAACTCTTTGATGCTTTAAGCATTCCTTGTTTATGGTTCCCCTAACAGCAAGGTTTGAAAAATTCAATAAGATCGTTTAAAAAAGGATATGTTAATTTCTGGATGAAATAGAGGCATTTGTTGAAAATATTATCTTGTACTATCACATTTAGAAGTAAAGTAGTAATTTAATCAAAAGAAAAATCTTGCGGTACTGGTATCCAATACGTAAAATCATTATAACATCAACCTTATTACTTATTAACTATTACTCATCTGTTTTCAAAATTTTTATAAAAGTTGATAAAACAATTGTGTTTACCACCAAAGTAAGAACGTTCACAAAAAGAAGCGAACAGCCATGTCTAAAAACTTATAATTGACTGAACTTACAATGCATACTGAATTTTAATACTCAACTTAAAGCTTTATGTAGGTTTTTAAGTATTTTTATATTGGTTTGAAACTAATCTTCAAAAAAATGCCGAAAAATCAAATCGACGTAATTCTCCTGAGACTTTGTTATGCCACCTGTACGGCTGTGCACTCTCCTTAGAGACTTGTACACCCAGATTAGTTTTTCAATCGTCAATGTACAGTGAGTTCGCGTTATCTAGCCCGAAAGTGTACGACCGCCCGACATATAAAATAAAGAGTCGCCTGTTGTCACCAAATGATCATAACCGAATAGGCAAAGCAAATTGTTGTGTGTGACAATTTTATTGTATTTTTGTTGTGTGTACTTATTAGTAAAGAGAACGCGGTTTTGTTTTAAATATTGATAAAAAGACACACCTACTTAATCGCATACACTGCTGGAAATGGACCCCATTACGAGTTAATTGCCGCAGCAGGTTTTGCTAAATGTTCGCAAGTTACACGACAATTTTAGCAATAAAAAAGGGATAAAACGGCTATATGCTTCAATCACGTAAATACATGGAAACTCGTTTGGTATGGGGGTTCGCCTCAAAATATTATGACAATAGTGTATTCGTACATGATGCGTACAAGCTTAATAAAAGGTGCCTGTAAGTAGTATCTTACAGATTCTTATCTGTTTATAATTTGACTATTATGTTTACTGCAGATCTAAAAAGGCCACCACGAATAATTACATTAATTTAAATTCAACACGATTCACAATAATTTTACGAAAATCATAAGAATTGCTTAGGATCTGCAAGGAATTTCTAAAAAGAATTACTTTGGTAAAATTGCCAATATGCCTTTGTAAACTTTACATCAATCCATTAGGTACTTAAATTTACAGTAATTGATCGAATTTTTTGAAAGTTATGGCTACAATCATTATCTTCTTGAACATGCGATCCTTGAGTTCTACTCAGCCCACTTACTAAGAGGTACTGAACGTTTAGTACGAATCCCAAAGGCGTATTAATGGACTACTATCATTTAATCGTTGTCTTCTGCGTATCTAATAGCGAGCGGATTTATAAATTCCTTTTAAAGTACGTTCCTTCGTTTCTGGTCGGTGTTTTTTGTGCCCCATGGGTGACGTGATGCCCTTTAAAGTCGTTTACTTTGCTTATTGGCTAATCCGGCACTGTCCGTAGCCCAGCGACGATATCTTCCATCTATTGTAGCCACGATATGATCTCCGACATATCCTCGATAGCCCGGTTTCCCTCGCATTCTGCGGTTAGCCCATATCTATTCATCGACGCACTATCCTATCGAACAATTTGCAATTCAATTCTTATCAAGATTTGAATTACATATTCAATGCATTTTTTAACGATACGATATAAAGTAAGTCTAAATTAGATGAAAATGCATCATAATGTTTGTACGTAAAATTATTTCCTGATTTAATATGAGTATAAATTTGCTCAGTAAAGAACCAACTGTCCTCGGATGTCTTTTCTTATTACTGGCTGGTTTACTTTATTATTAATAGCTTATATTTTTGGTAACGAACTATTTTATCTGTCTGTTTTAGTGGTCACAATTTGCGGTAATAGAAGATATAATAAGAGCTCGAGCGCGCGAATACCAGACAATAGAATTTTAATTGTTATCGGCTACCTGGTGGTCGCTCGACGCTTGAGGGGATAAGGATCTCTTTAAGTGATCTAGTTGTACTATAGATCTTGCAATCTGTGGCCATTGCACCAGCAGCGGGGGGTCTATTTACGAAGTTAGGGGGGTTGGGTAGTTGTTAGCCGAGATATAATGGGCAGTGGCAATGAGCCGCGGCGCAGTGTGACGACGGATACCGTCACTCAGCTTAAACGCAGTGAATGTGAGTATATTCCAGGCCAGACGTCTCGGTCACCGGCTTATGATAATACAGCCATTTGACTCTTTCTTTGGACTCTTTATTATACGCATTCTTTTGCCACTTAAAGCTGCTTTAGCTTCTTGGCAGCTATGACAGGCGGCTGCATCCTATGGAAGCGCATTATGCAAGCGGTTATAATGAAGTTCGCAAGACTGCCACTTGGCGTCTTGCACACATTGTTATAAAATGCAAAGCCGCCTTTTTCTTAGACTTAGATATAGATCTTTAGCGCCATTTTAGTCTTGAATATTTGTGTCAGGTCATCTCGTTATTTAAGCACATATTAACAGTGTAAGTATATAATCTTAAAATTTGAGTAACAAGAATAGCATTAGGTTTTTTAATGCCATACCAACGGTTTAAACTCTCTTAACTAATGTAAAGTTGTCAAAATATGTATTGGCCTCCGAACTCAATCACTTTCCGAGTGACAACTTTCCGATTGTTCTATATGTAACTGTCACATTGATTGATTTTGAAAGAGACGAAGCATAGTTTCTATTTGAAAATTTTTTCGAGTTTCAAAGCTGGTTCCAAATATTAATACAACTTTAAAAAACATTTGAAATAAGCTTCATAATATCCTGATAAATGTCAGGTAGATTATCAAAAGCTTTTGATAGGATTTGAACACAAGACACGAGATATACATATATACAACTAATACCATACATTAAAAACTCATTTTAGAAAATGTCATATTGAATGTTCTCTAGGTACTGTAAATTAAGAGAACCGAGTAACAATTTATAAAACAAGCAGTTCAATAAAGAATTTAAATAAGTAACGACCGATGCCATAATGCAACCATGATTGAGTTTAAACCCAACATTCATACAATGAAACACAATTCTTAAGAGGAAAACGAATGTATTATTATAACCAAATATAATTAATTTTATATGCTTTATGCATGCATAAATTCCATGAAATTTGCTGTTAATGGTTGTTAGATCCCGCATAGTTATTTGATATCGAAGTTAAGCCTTTACTTACCTAGTTGATTTGTTTCTTAGAGGTATTTATTTAAATAAAACTATCTGCTATTACTGCGTGTTTTTTTTTTAATTTTTTTCTACGTTTACACAATTTCTAGATCTAGATAAAAAACAAAATAAAGAAATGTGGTGGCAGACTGGTCGGTGCGGTGTGGGGAGGATGCGGCTTTTTATAGGGTTGAAGCGTAGGTCTTTAGTCTGAAAGTACGAAACAGTTCCGCGGAAAGGCAAGTAGTTAAATAGTAGATGTTATCCATTAACAGTTGTTTAAAAAGATTAGTCTATCGTCGGCCCTCTCATAAAACGTTAACGTTTTTGAGACAGCTAAACAACTTTTTTTTACGACCGTCGTCCCGCGTTGATTTTTTCTCATGTATTGTATGATGATAATAAGGCTTAATATGGAAACTGCACCCAGAATCATTCACCATTTAAAAACTGGCTATCTTACCTGTAACTGATGAAACGTATCATTGGTGCTGGCTGAACAATCCCTACTACTAAACAAACCGAGCACAGTAGATGAATCCCGCTGTTAAACAAACCCGGGTTTCTAGTCGGACCGGTCATACTACGAGAACATAAAGGTGGTTAGACATCTACTTAAAGGAACCTCCTTTGTTAAACAAATTCAATTTGACATCAAATACTGTTGCAATCGCGGGATGTGTAACCAATCAAAATGCATTTAGTGTCGGATGAAATCAGGAGTAACATGACTAGTAGTCGGTCAACGAACCGGGCGGGAGCAGTGGGCGGGCGGGCGCTTCGCGTTTAGGCAGCCCGGTAAATATAAACAAACATTCGCACGGGCGACGGCGCACAGCCGACAATGAATAAATAGACCTTTTATGTGTTTTAACCGCACACTCTGGCTGACCGTTTTTTTGACTTTACGCGAACTGACAATTAATTTTCGCGACACGAATAAACGGTCACTCGCAATTTATGGTCTCACCATAATTCATTGCAACATTGTTCGTGATAATGTTTTCGTCACGTCAAAATTATGCATGCGTTGTGTAGCTTTAATGTTTAATTGTCATTTCATAGTAGGTATAGATTTCTAAAGCAACTTTGTATAGTAGTAACAATTATGTACATTTATACCAACATTATAGTTTAATTATATCTTTACTTGTAACATAGTTCCCTGGTGTACCTACCTACATTAATCACACTAATATTATAAATGCGAAAGCTTGTGTGTATGCGTGTGTGTGAATATTTGTTGCTTCGCCGCTGCAACGGATGGATGGATTTGGATGAAATTCGGCATACCTACAGATAGTTTATAACCTGGATAAACACATAGGATACTTTTTATCCTGTTATTCCTACGGGAACGGGAACACGCGGGTGAAACTGCGGGCGGCCGCTAGTAAATACAAAAATCTTTGAAGGAGCAGGTTAGTGAACTATCGTAGCTAATCTAACTTAGCGAACTGGAACATTTATCTCCTTGTAAAGGTTTAGTCATCTTGCAGCTGCTCTGCACTTATACTATAGCACTAGTTTCTGCCTGCGGCAACTTCTGCGAGTAAATCGGCTTGTCATGGCGGCCCCGAGAGAATAAGAGATATGGTGTATGTAGTAGGTATATGCTATACTTATATGAAAAATATGCTTTACCAAATTTCGTCGAAATCAGTTTCAGCGTAATTGAAGAACGAACAAACTAATACTTTAGAAATGGAAATCATGTATAATGTAAACAAGTTAAAATTAAAATTATGTGCTAATAAACAATTAATTAAATCTTTGGGCCAGCATAGTGTTAGCGATTCTAAAAATACTGATCAAATAATCTTTAACAATAGTAGTGCCAAATTACAAATACATTATTGAAAACTAAAATCGATAAGTATTATCGATCGTCAATAGATCGATTGAAGTAAGCTAGTCGGCCATATTGGACAGGACTGTCACTTGTGAAAAAAAAAAAGGTGTATGTGCCTGTTTTGCTAATGGTTTAAATGTAAATCTTGATAAAAGTAATAAATGGAAGTAGTTAAGTGAACTCTGGCTATTATTTAACATCCCTGGAAGAAGAGAATTAATATCCGAAGTGGTAAGAACGTTGGAGAACGCCCATTGGTATGTAAATAACATTTTTAGTCAGGTACCGGTACCTACGACTCTTTGTCTACTTTGATAATTGAAGAAGGTAAAAACAATGAGTGAGCTTATAACTAAGTATCGTACGATAGGCACCAACCAATGCACTAATTTCTTAGCCTTATCATTAAAAGTAACTTACCTACAATAAGTAGGTAGATTCATTTAACTTTGCTCATGTAAAGAGACCTATAGAACTTACTACTTATATTTACGAACATAAGTTTCCTTACAATGAGGTACCTAACCTACCTAGATTTTCTGCCAAAGGAATAACATACGATAGGTACTAAAATCATTACCTACCTACGAAGAAAAACGTACAACACAATACTTATTCAGTAATTAATTAATCACTTGTAGAAGTAACCTGTTTGTTATTTCGTGTGCACAAGCTAAACCTTTGTTATACATTAAAATAAGTTATCGTATCATAGATCGCCGAGATAATTAGAAGGGAATATTAGACATTCTTAGCATGCTAATAAATTGATTCAATTTTGTAAGTCATTTAGTTGGTTTGTTTTGATTGCGCCTGCGATTCTTTTCTTGAAACACTTTAGATTCCCTATAGCAGCCACAAATAGGCAATGGGAAGCAGCCCATACAGCCTAATAATATTTTTTTTATTATTGTTTTGTTTGTCTGATTTAATTTTTATTTATTCATATACGTATACCAGAAAAATGATTATATTGTAAATTCTTAATGTATATTCACATATTATTAGTGATAAGTTTATCATGATTATAGAATATTATGGTTATTTATGACTACTATTATTATGATTTACTTTTGAGATGACAACATCGTTTTAAGCTAAAACCAAATAATTATCTATTTTTGTAAATTAATATGGTAGGTGTTTAAAGTTATATTACACGCTGACAAGTTATTCAATACTAATGTCTTTTACGTATCGTGACACGGGCAACATAAGTATTTTTTTAAATAAGACGATTTTTGTTAGTTTTGCAATCATTGCTGTTACTATGCTACCTATTATTACTTATGTTTAATTTCAAGAATAACTAACGCTTTATTTTATTGTATTCTCTTTCCTACTACCTTCATTGACTAAAAATACCGACCAGTTTTTACCAATTAGCCGCATATTTACTTTTACATTTGTAAACTGTTTGAGTCATGTCAGATAAATTATATACCCCTCTATTGAGTAATGCGGCCGCTAGTAGTTGCAGCAGTAAAACTACATGACGCGAAATTTCTGAAAAGACGACCGACAACAAAAATGCATACTAGGTCTAAACGTCATACATGCTGTAACCGATCACGGCGCAGAAATTCGAAAACCACTTTTACGATTGCGAAACTAATCACTACATCAAACAACTATACAGAATTGTTATAATCATTACCAAAGTCGTTATCGAAGATAATCACATACAGACAAAATCATTCATCAGAAGTTTGGACTGCGAATCTAACAGCGATGATTGCTCGCATAACTCTGACACCAGAACGAGACAGTTTCAAAAGAGGGCGCTAAAGACTTAGAAGGTCGAGGGAACACTCGTCATCCTCGATTTTGATAGTTTATCTTGCCATTCTCAAACTGAGTGGCTATGCAAGGAAATGGTATCTAGATCGAAATTCTGTAAATTTAAGTTGTTGGCAGTGGCAGTGTCAATATTCATGACCTTTCCTGATGACCGAAAATATGCTAATTGTTTGTACGAAATGCTTGACAGACGCAGCGAAAGAAAAGAGTGACTGGAGGAGTACTTTCATAATAAAATACGACATGTCAAAATGTGTGGAACAATAATATTATAATGTAATATCATTGGTGTGGAATAACCGGGAGAAACGCTGTCGTCGATTGTGTCGTAAACGAAATTTATGATAAAAATATCCGATTTAAGGCACAAGGTTTTTCTATCAAGAAACCATCACAGCTCCTAACATATTTGTGCCGCATTTAAAAATTATGTCTAAGACGCCACTCCAAAATGAATAATTATGAATGTGTTTAAAAACAATATTACATGTGGTTGTTATGTTGATTGTCCTTAATGAAATTAAAAATAAATAAATACCGCGGTCAAGTTACGTAGAATTCAGGAGTCAGTTAATGAATTTAATTTAGTTTTGGATAAGGTAGTTATGAATTCCAATTATAAAGAGATTTAGACGTGGGACCATACCTCTAGAAAGTGTATTGGTGAATACTTATAGAGGTAGATGCAGTTAAGGCAAATATCGATGCATACGTACGTAGTTTCAGATAATTTATTAAACATCGACGTTCTGTTAAATCAATCACTCACAGAGTTGCCGTCGGTTAGTGTAAGATCAGATAGAACATATTATTTATTCGACTAGGTCGAATATTATAATATAATATCAATAATATATCAATAAAGACAGTTTAAGTTGTAATACTGGTTGACTCTCCGCCAATAACGTAGTTGGTTATACGATGGTTATTGGTATATGACGAAACATTGCTATTTTGCCATACTACTATGCAATGTGTAACTGATAATTATTACTATTAATTCACGTTATGGATGCTCATGCATGATGTATATCGGTTATGCATGTTTGAAAGATAACAGTGAATTAGAAATAGAAATAGTCTTTATTTAAATTATGTATTTTACAAGAGGCATATGAATTTATTAAGGAAATTATTTAGGTCATTATTTCAAAACCAAACTGGCACGTGATTTTTTTTAAGAGAAATATTTGGTGATCTGCTATAATAACATAATACCATTATTAGGGAATTTCATTCTGCTTACCCTAACCCCATTGTTCTGGCTGAGTGTTGACAATAGAGCACTCAACAAGAAAACTGTAGTTACCAGATGCCGATTATTGATAACTGTTGCGTATCTAGAAGATCTGCTAAGTACAGGTAGTACTTATGAAGACTTACCAGAAAAAGGTGAAAATCCTCAACTAACTTTCTAAAGCAAATCTTTCAATGTACTCAATTAAATGTTTCTTCTTTCAATCAGTGGTGTATTATTTATTCTACGGAATTTCCAAACTGAACTAAGACAAGAAAAACGAAGACAGTTTCCGACACCAAAAAGCGTAAATCAGGTTCGAAAATTCGTAGGTCTAGCAAGCATCACATCATTTCGCTTCGATTTAACATGGCATTGGGATCCTAAACAGGAGTTGCTTTTCAAGATGTCAATTCCAATTTGATAATAGATAGATAATGTAGGCCTATACTAGCATTAAATAACTCTGATTATGTCATATTTCTACAAAAAGCAACAACAATTTTCAATTATGCCTTGTAGCTTTATTTAGATTACAAACAAAACAGGAGGAGGCGTTCTGACACTCATACGAGGTGCAAATAATGGCGGTCCTACTTTCGTTATATAAATTTCATGTCTTTCTACTTGGGTTAGAATATAGTTATCGATTGCGTTGCATTGCGAGCGACCCTTACTAAAAGAGATATTTTGTCAAAAGTTGCGAGATGGTGGCTCACATTGCAATTTTTCGATTGAATATAGACCCGAACGTAGCATGCAACATAAAAAAAAGCCAATGCGGATGGAAGAGCAAGAAGAACTAGATACTCTTCATGTCATTGGTCGCACACAGTCCAGATGACTGATTCCCAGTTTAAGCAGATTAATACCCTGAGCACCAGTGAAGATGACCTCAAATACTTCACGAGTAATTATGTCTTATGTAATGATAGCTATATATAAAAGTCGGGCAAAAGCCAAAATGAACTGTACGATGTTGTACACGAAGCACGATGGCGCATATGCCAAATGAATCACGATGAAGTAGGTCATTTCGCGCTGGAGAAAACGCTAGAGAAAGTAAACGCTAAGACTATTGATTCCCTAAAATGACACGCTTCTTCAAAAGTATTTAACCTCTTGTATTAAATGCTTCTACAATAAGGAGATTAGAAAAAAGAAAACGGGCAAATTGAGTGCTGTAATCGTACGATCTGAGTTCAAGATGTGCAATGAGCCACGACCTTGATGGAAAAGATTGGCACTTGATTGTCCAAAAACTCCAGTGGAGTCTAAATAATTCGCTTAATAAAAGAATTGGGAAAATATCGGCAGAAGTAGTATTAAGGAAAAGAACAGATAAACAATCGTCAAATCTTTTTAAGGCAGTTCTAGAACTAGAGGAAATCAATCGCGAGGAAATTGAGGTACAAAGTCTGTAAAATATCTGTAAAATAATAATAATATCGGTGAAGCTCAAAAGAAGATGAAAGGTATATTTGACAAAGCACGAGCTCGTACGAAGTATTTAAAGAAGGCTACTTAGTCATGACTCCCGATAATAATCCAGAAAAAGCTTAGGAATGCATGGTTAAGGACCAGAATTGATGAAAGCACTGAATAGTTTAACGATGGCCTGAAGGTAGCGAAACAGTTCTCAGTATCAATATACAACTGTTAGTGCTCTGACGGTGACATATAGAAG
The DNA here is from genome assembly GCA_963082485.1 of Eudonia mercurella. Lineage (NCBI taxonomy): Eukaryota > Metazoa > Arthropoda > Insecta > Lepidoptera > Crambidae > Eudonia > Eudonia mercurella. The sequence continues at coordinate 11,662,637 of OY720028.1, forward strand.
TTTTGGATATGACGGCAGACTGCGTCCAGAGAGCGGCAAACTGTAACCATATAATGTAATCAATCAGCAGACCGTGTCCCGATGGTGGCAAACGGCAGCTTCATCACAAATCTATCAGTCAGCAGACCGTGTCCCGATGGTGGCAAACGGCAGCATTATAACAAGTCTATCAGCAGACCGTGTCCCGATGGTGGCAAACGGCAGCTTTATAACAAATCTATCAGCAGACCGAGTACCGATGGTGGCAAACGGCAACATTATAACAAGTCTATCAGCAGACCGTGTCCCGATGGTGGCAAACGGCAGCTTTATAACAAGTCTATCAGCAGACCGTGTCCCGATGGTGGCAAACAGCAACTTTATAACAAATCTATCAGCAGACCGTGTCCCGATGGTGGCAAACGGCAGCTTTATTACAAGTCTATCAGCAGACCGTGTTCCGATGGTGGCAAACGGCATCTTTATAACAAATCTATCAGCAGACCGTGTCCCGATGGTGGCAAACGGCAGCTTTATTACAAGTCTATCAGCAGACCGTGTCCCGATGGTGGCAAACGGCAGCTTTATAACAAGTCTATTAGCAGACCGTGTCCCGATGGTGGCAAACGGCAACTTAACAATATATTTTTAAACAGACCGATTCCCTATGGTGGCAAACGACAGATTTATATTTAATGTATTTGCAGGCTGTCACCCAATAGTGGCAAACGGCAGCTTTGTTTCAGAATCTACTAGCTGGCCGTGACTTAATAGTGGCAAAAGGCAGTTTTACGACAGAATCCATAGCAGGCCGTGACACGATGGTGTCAAACGGCAGCTCTGAAGTGATGGCTCTAAAATAAACATTGGCTACTAGGATAGTGTTTTTCTGCCATGTACATAATAGTAAACTTATTATGGTTAAATGGATACAGTGATTGAAGATTGACATTATTATTGTAATAGTCTAAGGTTATTAAACGATGATGATTAATGATGGAAGGTTGATTAAAACAATGATTAATGCTGTTATTAAACTAATTAAGAACCTTGATTAATGCTGGAAAATTGATTAAGAACGATTAAAATTATAATTAAATTGAGTTAGAACTGAGATTTATGCTAGGAAATTGATTAAGAGCGATTAATACTGTAATTAAATTGTCTAAGAACTGAGATTAATGCTGGAAAACTAATTAAGAACGATTAATACTGTAATTAAATTGATAAAAAACTGAGATTAATGCTGGAAAATTGATTAAGAACGATTAAAATTATAATTAAATTGAGTTAGAACTGAGATTTATGCTAGGAAATTGATTAAGAGCGATTAATACTGTAATTAAATTGTCTAAGAACTGAGATTAATGCTGGAAAACTAATTAAGAACGATTAATACTGTAATTCAATTGATAAAAAACTGAGATTAATGCTGGAAAATTGATTGAGAACATTGATTTATTTATACAATTAATATATTAGTTATAACTATTATTAAGTTTTTAATAATTTTAATTAATATTAATTGAAATTATTGATATGTGCTGTGACTAGTGCGGAAATTAGAATAATCCAGAATTGCGATTTATGCTAACAAGTGATTTAGAACTGTGATTTATATTGTAATTAAATTGATTAAGAATTCTGATTAATGCTAGAATTATAATAATTAAGAATTGCGGTTTATGCTAAAAAGTGATTAAGAACAGTGATTTATATTGTAATTAAATTGATTAAAAATTCTGAATTATGCTAGAATTAATTAATAATTGTAATTAACACTGGAAAGTTTCTTAAGATTATCGTTAAATAAAAATAAGAACAATGAATAGAAAGATGAATAGATGGAAGCCGGATGGAATTATTAGTATGATTCCATAATCATACTAATAATTCTAATACCATTATTATGTTATGATTTTATGAATTAGTAGGTAAAATAGTCATAACTGCTTATCATACATTACATAAATGTATTTTTTTTTTCTTTTATTATTTGTATTTGAGTGAGGTTCATTTGTGTGGTTTAATTTTTTGTTGTATAATTTACATACTTATTTTTTTTTTTCTATAAATCATAGGTATAGAGACATACCCTGTATAAGGACGGCCGAAAGTACAGGAATAGGGACATTCCTGTCGCAGGATAGCCGACTGTTAGCGATTCTAAAAATACTGATCAAATAATCTTTAACAATAGTAGTGCCAAATTACAAATACATTATTGAAAACTAAAATCGATAAGTATTATCGATCGTCAATAGATCGATTGAAGTAAGCTAGTCGGCCATATTGGACAGGACTGTCACTTGTGAAAAAAAAAAGGTGTATGTGCCTGTTTTGCTAATGGTTTAAATGTAAATCTTGATAAAAGTAATAAATGGAAGTAGTTAAGTGAACTCTGGCTATTATTTAACATCCCTGGAAGAAGAGAATTAATAATAGGTTATGACGACCCTTCCATGTGCTATTAGCCTACTTGTTCCCAGCAGCGGGACGTTTATACGTTGAAAAATAAATAGACGAAACACTATATTTCTCAATATCGATTGCACTTACTCCAAATGCGTCCGTTAACGCCACAAAGAACTCTCGTCGGTTATGTCAGATTTATTTCTATCTAAAGCGAGAGATGTAAAAATAATTGGGTCACTGGAACCGTAGGGTGGGGCGTGCGAGATAATACTCGAGTCGTTTCCTGGTTCCCCCTGAACACTATCTGCGCCGAACAATGGCCGCGGTAGGTAGGTGCGAGACTAGACGTGTAATATCCGTAAATTCTTTTCAGACATATTTTATGGTGGCCGATAGCCAATTTTCTTGTGATCACAACTCTCTAACTAGTGATATGGTAAAGAGGCGTATGCCGGCTTGTGTTATCGTAATCTAGTAAGGTATTTTTTATTATAATGATTATAATTTATTAGATATTGTGTTCGGTGTAAAAATGAAAAAAGAATAAACTAATTTATTTGATGTGTCCTACTCTGTAAAAAGTTCCCGATATTTAGGCGAAAGTTGCATGTGCCATTGAGATGTTCGTACTCAGTAGGTACTCATTAATAAATTATAAAATTGGGTATTTACGAATTAAAGACAAGAAAAACACATGCCAATAATCCCGTTAATGATTGCACCAATTTGCATATGCGCCGATATTGACAGGCGTACATCAATAATGATTGTCGACTTTCCAGGAGTTTCGAGCCCATTGACCACCAGACAGGTAATGGATACCTGTGGACAACTCACCTTTAATTAAAGTATAACGGAAATGACTTTGTGGTTGATCAAGTTTTTTTTTACTCTTCTGCTTCTCTTTGTAGATATTATGTACAGGATGAGTAATCCAAATGAGTCGGTATAAGGAAGTCCATAATCTATAATACATATATCAAATTTTGTTATCAAAGTTTGATTGAGAAAGTCCATAACTATAATATATATCAAGTAAGAAAACTTTATGCAGGCGTCTTTTATTTGTGTTAAGGAAAATTGCATTAAAAATTTCTTTAACAATAGGGAATCGAACTTGTTCAAATCTCTTAAAATAATGGCTAGTTGTTCTATTGCAATAATTGATAGGAATCAATTTGCTATTACAACATAAAATTGCACAGTTCAAATAAATAGCAAAAATTGTGTTCGTTCATTTTATCTATCATATAATCAAAGAAGCCACTCACACCTATTTAACATTGGACAAACTATTAAAAATTAGCTTGCTCACCCTGTATGTTATATTCTAGACCAGTTAATACACGTTTAACAACAATTATACTTGATAAATTACATGTTACTATAATTTGTTACCATGAAACCACTATTATGACTTTAATAAAACCACGCGAGCGAGAGTACCGCTTGCAGCGAAATAAAGTGATTTCGCCTGTTGAAGCAATTAACTTGAGGATAATGTTCAGCTTGTGAGGCGAGCTCGCTGGCCAAGACAGCCGGGTAATTAGAGACACATGTCGCCACTTGTAACAGGACTTTTACGATGCCTTCTTTTTCCTTGGACACCTCATATTGCCTGTTTGTTTTAACACAAAATAAGGAGACCCACAGAAGGTCCTCGCTGACACGGAATCTCGCAACATTTTTTTTTAATGGCTTTGCACAAGCATTTAGCCAATGAAAAAGTGTAATTTTTTTTTACAAGTAGGTAATACATAAATAAACAATATTTCTTTCCTGTATGATGATGATGAATGATAATAGAAATGAGAAGTGAGAAATGATATACCCAAGCCCTCGAGTATCTCGGTAAAGATGTGGGGCTTTACTAATTCTTCGGGCGGACTTCTTGAGAGAATTTGAATAGTGACGTTGCACTGTTTTGTTTCATTTGCCCACTCATGCACTCATGCACACTCACGAACACTTAACGGTTAATAATCCACCATTATTTTACATTAATATTCAGCATAACACAAATTTTAAAAAATAAAACAAAATCGCAGACATGACTCTTCACTTTCCTGCTAAGAAGTCCCACGGACTGTTTGAGATTCGTGTCGACGCGAGTAGGGTTACCAGATGGAAAATTGAAAAGTCCTGAGAAAAAGGATAATTTTCATAAAAAAGTCCTGAGATTTTGTCGTGAATGTAATTCACAACTCTGTGGAAAAATAACTCGTGTGATTTTGTGTAGGTACCTATCCTGTGGGTTCTGTGGAAATCACGATTCACTTCGCCACGTGAGCGGCCGCGGGCTCGCACGAGCGTCAGTCAGTTCGAATTAAGTCATCATAAGTCATTGAGTCATATAAAAAAACTCGGAATCATGTACTGCTTTATTGAAAAATCGAAAAATCCTGAGTTTTCCAAAATCCGGCTGCAATCCTGTCAGGAGCCTAAAAATCCTGAGATATCAGATCAAATCCGGAGATATGGTAACCCTATCCGCGAGAGGACGTATGTGTGCGTTGGTCAAGCACGAAGCTTACCTTTTGTTTATTATTTTGTAGTTTTAACCATCTCTCCAGTCACAGATTTGGACGAAATCATAATTGTTATTGTGCTAGGTTTGGTTGGTGGACATAAGACATAAGATACATTTTAACACAAATACTTAAACTATAAACAATAAAACTAAAAACGTAAATACAAATTACGTTATCTCGTGTCTCTGTCTGTGCTATGCAAATAAACTTTAACTTAGTTATATAATATTAACGTTAAGCGAACGCGTCTTGGATTACTTTCGGTGTTTTCGCGCCCCCTCTATTGCAAAAGTGGAGCACTAAGCGAACCATTTTAGCGTAACGTCATGCTGCGCCATTGGAGCATTGGCGGCTGATCAACTTACTATTGTGTGGGCCGGGATTTGTTATGAGTGATAAAATAAATATATAGTAAAAAGAAGTGTTAATCCGTAAATTCTTTTTTTTTAACATACATTATGGTGGCCGATAGTAAATTTTCTAGTGATCACAACTCTCATGACTGGTGATATTGTAATGGTGGTACTTTTTTATCGTAATCTAGCTAGATATTTTCTATAGTAATGATGTTATTCATTAGATATTTTGTTAGGTATAAACTTAAAAAAATATAATTAAACTATAATAAATGATTTATAACAGACATAAAATTGAGTATCCTATATTTTAGTTTTTTTAATTGCTGCACTTAAGCTGAATTAAATAATCACACTAATCCCAAGCAGCACACAAGCGTTTACAACATCAATTTACCAGCTCATTTAGAACTTAAGGTCTTTTTAATGACGTACAAGAGTGTCAAAAGATGCTTAGGGTGTTAAAACAGAAAGTCAAAACTCAACTGTACAGCTTTAAGCATTTTGTGAGAATTTAGGCTAGCTTTATCGTTAAAGCTGTATATAGGCTGGTTTTTGTATGCGGTGGCTTACTTACTACTGCACTACGTGTTATTATGGTATCACTCGATACTTGTTTCTGTTCAATGGTGTACGCGAACCCCATTATAGAACTTAATCTTATAGCGTAATTAGGCACTCTCGTGAATACAATGGTTTTATAACTACTGCCTACAAGAGTGCTTTAAAACTAAAAAAATAAACTACAGCAATAGTACAGCTTTATTATCATAATTATCGTTGATAATTGTCCTTTCGAACCCTGTGCACCAGTAACGTAGGTGGTACTCAACGTTCTGGAAATATAAATATGGAAAATAGTTTTATGTTCCTTTACCATTTGTATGTAGGCTACTAGGCTAAGCCAAACGGCGGCGACGCCGACGCCATTAAATTCATGTACCTATTAAGTTATCTAATCATAAGGTTTTAATTTTAGACCCAGGTAAATGTAAATAAGGCAAGGTATTTTTAAACTAAAGTTGCCTTGCCTTGCCTTGGGCAACACACCACGTAATTAATGTAGGAAACATGGCATGAAGAGAATCAATTTGAGTCCTATTTTTTATTAGAATAATTTTATATTGCCAATGTAATGGCGTTTTTAAATCTCATTATTCTCTTACAAATGGGCCTTATTCATAGTTCGAGCACAATATAAGTGCTGTACATATATATGTTATTACGTAATGAAATTGTTCAAGTTGCCCAAGATCTACCTGCAGTGTAATTAGCAACACGTGTCGACAGAGTTTGTCACGATACGGCTATGGCGACGCTTTCAATTGCTTCTGTAAGCTTTCACGTAGGTCATACTGCAGTAAGGTGGTGATCATTATGGCTCAAATAAAAGGTCGTGCCTATGAGTGGCACGTGGCGCAAGTGTTCTACAGTTTTCTATGTATGAGTATGAAAACTGTATTAAAAAATAAATTCATCAAAAAAAAATCACCTTTGTACTCTCTTGTTATGATGTATCTTGTATACTTGTATATCATATTTTAAAAATTTGCTATATTAAGTCGTGTCCATGGTTTAAAAAATTAAGAAAAAAAAATGTTTTTGAAGTGACTGAAAAATATAAAGTACATACTCGGTTTGTAACTTCAGGACTAAGGATCCAGGAAAAAATTCAAGGTAAAATAAATGCGTGTAGATTCGTATAAAGTTTTTATTTTGATGTCTTAAACATTCCGATGTTGAATCCTTTAAAAAAAAATTAAATCCACGCACGTTACATATTGCAGTAAGTTACACGTGACGTGCTACGTGCCTGTGTTTTTGAACATCATGTATATTTCTGTTACAATTAACAAAATAAACTAATATTGCCGTAGAAAAAAAAACCAAATATTTAATATTGATTTAATCTCTTTGTTTGATCAAGGGTTATCTTATCTATATTCACACTTGTCTCGTTTCTGTCTAAATTACTTTACAATTATTTTTCATACAATACAAGTCGCGGCGAGCACAAATATATTTAAGGTATGTTCCGATAGGCACAGTGCGCACTGTAAGGTGTGACGTTAATTTAGTATACTGCGAAGCTGTTCCTTTATAGTTTAGCTATACTGGTTACTGTTTAAAACGGAACGCAGTCCAGTATACTGTTATCCATGCTGTCATCCATGTCATTTCGGGTACTTCATCGATTCACACCACGACTGGTTCGCACCACGGTGTGAATCGCAGAAGGACGCTTTTTGAATTGGCTGTCTCGAACCATGGCTCATACCATGGTATGAATCGGCGAATGTCTTTGTAGGACTGTGATTCGCACCATGGTGCGAAGGGCTCCTATTAGCCCTTATAACTTGTCCAGTGGTAACATATTTATTTATGTTTGTGACTTTACATCCACAAATCACTGATATTTAAAAAAATATTAAATAAAATGCAGCGGCTGCGGCTTGCGGTTTTCCTGTACTCATCGTCGTATTCTGAACAAACACATTTTGCATTTATAATAAAATTTTATTAATTAAAAGTAACAAAGTTAGAGTATTTATTGCGATTAATCAATTAATAACTAGGTCAATTGTACATAAATTGTACAGAGCTACATCGTTGTTACCCATTTCTGCATAGCACCATGAACTATATGAATGTAAGAGGAAAGAGGAAAACGAATTAAAATAATAATGGGATCAAAACAACAGCCAAATAATGATCAACTAATTATAAAATAATAATTAACATAATTCATATAATATTGACAATAAAATTCTATAATTAGATAAGACCGTCGCTGATAAAACTTTTATTTAAAAATTGTAATAGCATTTTTTATTAGTATTATTGTGCAGCGGGGCCTAGAAGTTCTAAGTTCTGTTTAGTTCAAAGCTTGAACTAAACATAGCTATGCGTCTGTGTGTTGTTTTGTATTTATTTGTTTATTTTAATAGTTTCAGTTACTCCAAAACGAACAGGTAGTGATTTCTCGAAGATTATCTGTTTCTTACAAGCTACATAATTTAAAAATGTGTAATATCTGAGCTATTATAAAATGCATGCAAGTCTTAATTCTTCACACTCATATATTTGATGATCCAAATAGTTTCGTTCAAAATTAATCAAGTTACATTTTATAAAAAAAACAACCAAATATAAATAAAGTCAAATAGTAAGAAAACAACATTTTGAAAGTTTGTTGTTTGACACGATGTCTTTTGTTTGTTGTATTCTATTAAAAGTATCAACCGAGACGAAGTTAGTGTCTGTTTTTTTGAATAGGTACCTACGTAACGAAACAGTAAAGTTCGACAACCAACGGTACGGTTCTTGGAATTGGTTTCACTTCAATTTAATTGGATGAGTAGCAGTTGAATTTCGCTTCATTTGAGTTGGAGTGTAGCAATTGGTTCGCTCACTTTAACTTTTTACATTTTGTATTATTTCTATACAATTGGTTAATGTTTTTTTAGCCTTTTCATTGAGCAAACATTTCTTATTCAGTTCCATTATTATTCGTCATACGGTGAATACACTCCTATATGAAAACGGGCTATTTGGCTCTTATTGTTTAAAAATCAAAACCTGTTTACCATGAATTGTGCCCCCTATTCTACTTAGAGAAGAATTAGACAATGAATACGAAACAGTTGACTGATGAGCGATGTGCCATATTGGTATCTGCAATACACGACAGTCGATAGGAGAGTTAGCAAATACAATATGGAAGTCGCTTCTTGGAGGGAAAGCTTGTAGATATCGTAACTGGCCACTAAGTAATTGCTTAACAGTCCCTCGAGTCTTCTATCGCTTGAACTTGTTCTGTGACGGCGAAAACTCTCTGTTCGCTGCTCACCGACAACGTTTCTTTATACACTTACATCAATCCGTATAACTAAAGCCCTTTAAGGTTGTTAGCTATCTAATGAGACCCCTTTCAAAACTTGTCTAAAGTTAGTGTTATTGAAGCAATGAATGGGCACCGTGAGCAACTTGAGTGGCGTTTCATTACATAGGATTGTATTAAACTAGAGTGTTTGTCTTAGGGTCAGGATAAAGCGGTGTTTATATAAAACAGCGTTGGACAGCTCTAATTTAATGAATTGCTCGTTTTGTTTAACGGTATTCATCATTAGGCATACTTTTCTTAAGTAATTGTGGGCATGTTACTTTTAGTGGGGGTATTTTATAATTGAATGAAGACAAACAGGTGAAGGCGTCACGTGTTTGAATTTTTATTTATTTATTTAGGTCAAGGACAATTATATTTTATTTAACGTGACTTTTTAATAACGTTTCTTTTTTATTTTTAAGTCGCTTCGATAGTCTAGTGGTAAGACCACCGCTCTTAAAACACAGAGGTGTCTGTTCTATGTTTAGTTAGTGGTAGGGCCGAGACTGCTTTAAGCTACTACTGTCTTATCTATATCTGTTGCCATAACAATATTGTTGTGTTGTTAGCCTTGTCGTCATTTACTACCAAGTGAAATGAAGGCCAAAAGCTTGCCCGTAGTCGCCAAAAATGTGTAATACAAAAGGATCACAGAGCAACATTTATTAATCTTAGTTAGTTCCGTCTTCGTTATTGGTCTTATTACGCTGCTGGCCTATATTATCATTTTCGCTGAAAGCGTAAAACTTCGGCAACTTGTAATTATGACCGATTTCGGAACAACAGGAAAAGTTAAATCCCCCGCATAGAAAGTTTATAATCCCGAGGGACAGCCGAGTAATCCGTAATCCCTTTGGGAGTCCGCTCTCTCCCACTTCCAAACATTATTGGTTGGCACGTATAGCTCTCCAGGTACAGAAAGGAACCCACATTTACCCCCTTACAATTCTGTAGCACCAAAATATTTATTGTACGCACGCCTGCACATAGACTACCACAAAATGTCTAATTTTCTCAATAGGCTTGATCTTTATGCTTAAGGGTGCGCCGACGTAAAAATGATAAAAATGCAGTCATGGTTAAGTTGATATAATCGAAAATACTATTAAATAAACAAAATATATATTTAGTATCAATGGGAATGTGTTTACAATTAGTCCGATCCATAAATTCATAACACACTATAGTTTTTTCTACAATATCATTTAAAGTTGGGCAAAAATCATGAAGACGAGTGGCGGCGTTTAGTTGATATCTTATAGTTTATCTAAATTATTATGTATACCTCTGATTTTCAATCACCAATGGTCTAAACTACAAATCGCCCTTCTCACATTTTCGATTTATCGAGCGGTTATAATAAATATGGACGAAGACATTTCAAATAAAATATATGACACTTGTCACTTGCGGACGGCGCACCCTTAAGATATACACCGAGATATTGTAGTGATTGTTTTCCCGCAGGTGGGTAGATCAGACCATGAAACTGAACAACTTTTCCCAAGAGACATAGGTCAAAAAACTAGATAATTTTTTACACTTTTCTATACAAAGTCTCTCTTGACCGACCATGGTTTGTATGAAAAAGTTAAAAAAATATCTCGTTTTTTGACCTATGTTTCTTGGGGAAAGTTGTTCAGTCTCATGGTCTGATCTACCCACCTGCGGGAAAACATCAACTAAACTCTCTCGGTGTATAGTTGAAAATGTATTGAAGAAATTTGACAGTTTTGGATAGTTGATGTGCAGCGTCTGTACGCTTATCCAGACAGGCGAAAGCAGTGATGGCGGGACGATATATCCACTTTTTTGCCGGGGTGGCATGAGGTAGCCCAGGATAGGCACGAGTGGAGCCGTAGAGTAGAAAACTTTGCACAGCAGTTATTAAAAAAACACGTTTATTTAAAGTCCTGTGCATTATTTGCTTAGAAGTTCTAAATATTCTAGCTTTGATTCATTCAAGGAGGGACAAACAATAAAGTTAACGATTTTCACAACATCTCTTTGCTAACGAACCGAACAAGTAGAATGCCTTTTCAAAAAGTTTGGTTTCAATAGAAACCAAACTTTTCTCACTCAGAATACTGAGTGGACCCAAAAAAAATATACAGACAGACAGAGGAATCAAACATAATATGTAAGTAAGTAAATAGAATTACAGTCTGTCTTTTTACTTCGGAATTAGAAAGAGAGTTAATATTCTAATTTCATAGTTCTAAATAGATATATTTATTTTACTGGCAGCAATGTATATATATAAATAAGGTCACATTTTATCAACTGCAAATATTTTGAGAATAAATTCAACAAAATAAACTATTTTTATGAAAAAACTTTAAATTTTTATACGCTAGTTTTTAAGAAAAACGCCAAGAGACATTTCGATTGAAAAGTAAAATAAAGCACTTTCGGTAGTTTTAATTCAACGAAGCCGAAACAGAGAGAGGCCGCAATGCCTTCACCGCTTACACGTGCACCTAGTTTCATTCAAAGGAGCCGACAGAAAGGCCGCTCTTAAAAATATTACAATTTTTGTGTCAGGAAAAGTAAAAAAAAAAACTAGCTTAAATTTTGCTAGGGCCTTATTTCTCTGATATAATTAGATGTTTTGTCAAAATATTTGCAGTTGATAAAAAGTGACCTTATATAATAGTTTAGAGAAGCTTTCATTTAAAGAACATTTTTAACTTCAAAGGTTTTTTTACAATTTTTATTTATTTATTTGAACTTCATACAGCTTGACTTATAGCATTATACATTGATAACAAATGTAGCTGATCTTATAGCAAATAGATACCACATAAAAGCTTTCCCAAATAAAATGATTTAATATTTACAGTATGTCTACTAGTTCTATTATTTTTATATTAGTAAGTACCTACTACACACGTTCGCTTAACTGTATAATGTAATCAACGGATAAATGTTATTGACCCTATTTTTTACCCACTTTTGGTTGACGGCTGTTGTTGTCGTAAATAAATGGAATAAAAATATAATTATGTAAATTAAAATATTATAATTCTGACTTCGTAAACTGCGTGTCAGCCGAAAGAATGTTCAAAATTCACGAGTTTAGTTGAATAACCAATTTATGAAAATACTTTCTAATGAATGAGTCATTAGGTGTCTGTATTTATCTTAATCATAAAGTGTTCTATAGAGATTTGGCTCATTCATTTGTAAATATTGATAAGTATAAACCCTCTAAGGTCAGGCCGCGTTAATAAAAAAACTATCTTGTTATAACAACGAATAGTACACATAAACATAACAAGGGCTAGCAAGGGCCAACATAATGGACACGCGATGTCTGGACATCGACAAGTTGACTAACACACGAGGACGTCGTTAAAGTTGGAGAGAACTTGTAACTTCCCTTCCCTCATTCGGTGGCGAAATAGACAAAGCTAATTAACTTACGAATATTGTCCTCGTGTTGCTTTTCATTTGCTCTTGCTATATATACGTTTTAGTCATGTTTGTATATATAAAATACTTCTGTCTACAAGCAATTGGCTTTATTTATGAGCACAGAGAAGCTGAAAGTTTCAAGCTGTGACCGTATCCGTAGTAGGTAGTTGGCTAAACCAGCTAAACAACATTTACAAAAAGAAATTGCAAATTCAACAAAAAATATAGAATAGTTATAAAAATAATATATAAAATTGTGCTGTTTTAGAGTTGGTCTTTTGGTCACTGCACCACCACAGAAAAGGCACCCCGTTTAACAAAATTTAGTATTTTGGTCCCTGCACCACCACAGAATAGGCAGCAGAAGTGTGCAATGAAAAGCTCAAATATATATCTCTAAAAACTTTATGACGAGTTAGCGTTGGCGAGACGATTTCGACGTCTTTGTGGACGACTGGTGGAAAACCAAGGATAGAGATGTGTGGAAGGGTTTGGGGGAGAGAGGCATTTGCTCAGCAGTGGGATAAAAGAGGCTAAAAAATCTGTGACCGAGCTTATGATAGGTAGGTACATGACAAAAATAAAATACTCACAAGCCACGTAACCACTTCCAAGGGATAACATTAAAATAAAAGTTGCAATTCTACCGAAAGTAATAGGTAGATACTTAGTTGTTGACTAAAGAACCTGCACACTGCCAGCGGGCATTAAGCCTAGCTTTGTAACTACATTCGGAGGGCGGGGGTGGCGGTCCTGCCCCACTGACCCACTGACATCGCACTAAAGCAAAAACCCCCGCTTTGTTCTGTATGACTGAATAAATAAACCTGAATGTGTAAATAATCCAACCGAAGCTGCAGCGATCAGTAAATGTCACTGCTGTGATGCCATGACTGTTGATGTGATGAATGATCGATTAAATGTTAGATTCGATTCCAAGTTACTGTAACAGAGAATCCTTACTAATGTTTAAATAGGAAAGTGTTTGTTCGAGATTTTTGGACAGTGATAATTGGAGAGCCCAAGAATGCCATAGACTTCCACTATTCATGTCAAACAAAACAGGCGAGGCGTTAATATACCTACTGAACCTATTCTAAAAATCTTTCACTAATAAGCTTCACTACCCCTGAGTAATATAGGGTAGCTTATATTTCGGTCAATTACAATGTTAACAATAAAAACTTTTACAGACCTAAATTTACGTTCGCGAGGTCGCGAGCGGAAGCTAGTGTAGAATAAAATGTAAACTACATGTTTATAATAAGGAGCTTTAACTACAGGCGCCTTTAAACAAGGCAACTTTAGGCAACTTTTAAGGCAACTTTTAAGGCAACTTTAAATACAGTTTGTATCTTTTTACAATCGAATTCGAATAATTTCCGAAAACCGTCTAATTCTTCAGCCAAAACTTTATTGAATGATTTGTCGCACGCATAGTTTTTTTGTCGCTAAGGAATTGGTCAATGTTACAGCGTATATTTGCATTCTAGAACTAGGAAATCAATTTAAGAAGGTAGGTCATCATCATCATCAGCACTGACCAACGGGACTAATGGCTTTACGTGCCTTCCGAAGCACGGAGGAGCTTGAGATGATACATTTACGTCACCCATCTGATGACCGGCCTTTGCGAAAGTTGCTTAACCTCAGCACTCCCAGACCGGGCGCGTTAACCACTGCGCCATCGAGCTTCTCGAATAGATAGGTACGCTAAATAAATCCTCCACGACTCACATCGTCCCGCGCAGATTGCATTCAGCAGCAGCTGTGCCGTAACTAATGTCCCGCTGCACATCACTATCTCACCCGACTCACTACTTCTGCGCATTTTAATCTCTCCCAACACTGCGGTATCATTTCCTTACGATATGAATTTTCTAGCTACGAACGCCTTACAAGAATAAACGGACTATATATTTTGTCGTGTTTCTGTCTGCGTGCACGTACGTGCCCGTTTGATTTACTACGTATACAGCCAGTAGCGCTGAACGCTTTAGTACTTTGTTAAGGTAAATAAAGAATCAAACAAATGGTTGTCAATATCTAGTAAATCAACTAGCTTCTACTATAAACTTTGTACATCATAAATTACTTACGGCGATGTATACAGGTCTACTGCACAATATTCACTATATGTGGTCTACAATAGATGTATAAACAACGCCATTTAAAGACAGTAACGAACGTCCAATGTTTAAACTGTAACACGTGTTGAACACTCCCATTTGTTGAAAGCATCTGGCTTCTTTTAATATATTTTGTTTTTGTCGTATTTTTTATTGGTATCAAATATCAGTTCCGCTTCAGCTATCAGTGGCTATACCAATAGAATTACGGAATCTGTTATGAAATTTCGCAGTCTTGAATTCGATTTTGGCAAAGTTACGTTCATTGTCTCCAACTTGAATGTAATTCTGGCACCTGATGCCCATGAGGCCTATGAAAGTTACAGAATGATTCTGAGACGTAAAAGAATGCCTTGTGAAGCATTTAATGAGAATAACATAAAAACCCAAATTGTGAAATCTAAGAAAGTTGATCATGATCATTTATTCCAAAAAACTTAGTAAGTACATTAGTAGGTTTAGGTTGTTATTTAATAACAGTACTTGATTTGTTTTAGCGCTTAAACTAGGTGAGAGGAATAATGAAGCTATAAAATTACGAAGCACACTATGAAACATTTAGTTATTTCCTTTAATTTGTTTTAAGTTTCTTTAAAAGTGCACTTTGAATTAAAGTAAGGATCAGTAGAATACCCCATTTGGCGGACTCGAATGAAGATTTAGTGTCGTTCCAATTGGCCCGCTTGAGTAAAAAAGGCCATTGTTATTCCCGGCTCGGTCTATTTATTATTCTAGGAAATTTAGGAAATTGAATTACAGTTTTACTAACAAATGGAAATTAAACTTTTCCAAATGTTTTTTTCCCTTTCGTAAACATTTCCTGTCCGTTACGACTCCTTTGTTCCTTTCCGTCCGGTTCACCTTTGTCTTCGTCAGAGCTTTATTTTTGCTTATGCTGAAAGCTATTTGTTCCGTAACTCTCATTTCAATTTGAAAGTATCATATCGATGGTACAACAACTTTCTACACGAAAGGTCCGTAATAGCCATCGTTATGATCGACATCTTGATATAGATTTAATTTACTTAAAAGTGGGATTATCTTAATATAAACTACTTTGACATAGGTATATGTCTTTTAATATAATAGTTAAAAATGACTTATTATGTCTTTGCAGCATCATATCGCCGCCTCAACGAGTACATCAATCACTATGAGCCGCTCGACTACGATTCGGGCGCAGTGCATCAGCAGCACCTGCGCACGCGTCGCTCCACAGACACACTGTCACACCTACGCGTCGACTTCCACGCGCACGGCAGGAAGTTCAACCTGCGACTGCGGAGAGACCTGTCCGCCTTTACTGATGACTTCAAGGTATGTTGTAGTTTAAACAACCTAGGGATGCTAGGCATGGCGTCACCTCCACACTGTCATGCCTAAGATTAGTCTGGATTCAGCGATGACTTCTAGGTATGACGTTGTTTAACCAACCTCTAAGTCTCGATCTGAATATAGCAATATTTGCGAAAGCGTCGTCGGTCCTCAGACAGAAATTTCGTCAAACTTATTACTCGATGGAGCATTACGTATTAGTTTTATCGACTGCAATCTTGTGGCAACAATCGGAACCAAGCAAGAGCTTAACATAACCTTAACTTGCCTTTTTAATAACCATACATAAATAATACTTATAATTATATAATAGTACTAATAGTACATAGTCATAAACAATCTAAGATGTCAACAACCGTTTCAATTAGTTAAGGGTATATTATATGTCTAACACATTCGTGTATCAAGTGCCTTGTAATTAGTTTATGGAAGGTTTAGGCGGATCCCTAATGGAGACAGTTAAAATCATAACCATGATTGTAGGTAGGTACACACTTCTGTTTATACTTGCCCCGGGGGTAGTCGAGGTATCTCGGTTGTTTTCATCGAAAACGGTACCCAGTTCTGTAGATCTTTGGCATGTTTAAATTTGTGTTAACATGATTTTGTAGATTTAGTTTGTTTAGTTTTATTAGAATAATTTGAGATGAGATTGTATTCTGACAGGTCGAAGGTTCACAAGGACAGCTACATGAGGTCGACTCATCACATTTGTATCGCGGCGAGTTGGCTGGTGAGTTATATATCAATTAATTAATTAACTTAAGGATTGCCAGCAGAGTATGTAATATTCCATATAAAATGAAAACAAAATACACCGAAAAGTTAATACTTCCAATTACTTACATCTCCGATATTATTAGTGTATAAGCTCTTAAAATTTTGAAGATCACCAAATTGTATCTTTGTTTGTTTTAATCCTACTTATTGCTTTATACATATGTGTTATTTTCTACGAGAACTAAAACCTGAACCTGACATGGACCAGACATTAATCTTTCATTATGAAAAAGTGAATATTTTTAAAATGCGTAGGAGTTCTGACAGTCATGTTACCAAGAGTGACCTTAGTGAAAATCAGCCTTTAGGACCAAGCAAATCACGTACAAAATATATGGCTTTATACTTGTAGTGGCTTAAAAAGGAAGCGCCCAGCAGGTTAGAGCGGCACTCCTACGTCCAACAAGACGCCAACTTTGTAAGTGGCGTGCGGCGGACTGGCGCCCAACACGGGGCGGCGCCATTGTGCGCGGCTCCTGCGACACCGCCGTTATCTACACCCGAGATAGCCCGCCATTGTTGGCCCTCGCCCCCAGGGAAAATTTAATAAGTCCCCGCTCGGTGTGTGTGTCGACCGCGATTGTGTTTCTCTTTAATCAAACGAGCCCGGCTCCCGTTCGGCAGCCGCTCGTCCCGCGCCCGGATCAGACGCTCCGGTTGCCGACATTAATAATTGCTTGAGAGCACTAAAACATATTTCTTTTTGCAATTACTAGCGGGACGGGCGTCAAAGTCCCGGCTAATTGGGAGCTTTCGGCGGCTACTCGACTTTTAATGTCGGGCGGAGGGCGGACCGCCCGCTTCGCCCGCTCGCTCCTCGCTCGTTCGCTCACCGATGCAATGTAAATAATTACTGCGCCGGAAGTTGCGCTGCAATTCACAAAATATGTAAATCATAAAAGAAATTCATAATATTTTTGTTTATGAAGTTGTTGCGATTCCCATCGAAATTTGTTTGCCTAAAACGTTAAAACTTTAAGTATGAAAATGTTACTGCGAGAGTTCAGCGGCAGTGTTTAAAGCAGTTCAGCAGTTAACACAAGTTTATATTGGAAAAATCTCATATAATTTTGCAGGTTAGCGGTTACTCACTACGAGCTGCAAAGGAAATTAACTTCGTATTACATTGAATTTAATCAAACTTGTTTAGCTCTTGTCGTAATTTTTTATTAGACTCAAGTCTCGGCATCATAAATATTAAAAGAGCGAACAGCTGCCCGCGCGGCTGTATTCTCGAAAAGTTGGCTTATATTGGCACCGCCATAAGTTTTGTTTACCTAC
Source organism: Eudonia mercurella (assembly GCA_963082485.1). Classification (NCBI taxonomy): domain Eukaryota; kingdom Metazoa; phylum Arthropoda; class Insecta; order Lepidoptera; family Crambidae; genus Eudonia; species Eudonia mercurella. The sequence goes on from OY720028.1 coordinate 11,680,746, forward strand.
AGGAGTTTATAAAAAGAGCGTCCAACTTAAATTGAAGTTTGGATCGACTGTATATCAGCAATGATGCGTATTGTTGGAATACGTCGGTGGTATTATGATCGCAAAAGTTTGGTACAGTGTAAATGGATAAAGTTGTGCGGAGGGCGGCGCGGCATCGATCGCAGTTCGTCGCCCTACTTACCGAGCAGTCGGAACGATGGATGCACTTGCCTCCGCTACCAGTGTTTGTGCACTGCCCCTACGTGTCTATCGTACCTATCTACTACGTCCCTATCTACTGACCCTGATAGGTAGGGTATGGCAGCTGGAACTACGGGTCCGGCTGTCTTTTCAAGGGTACCACGGGAGTTCCGGATCCTAAGCCCCCTGTCGGTTATGCCTTCGCGGGCGTCTCCGACAGGTTCCGGACATGGGTTGGACTCGTGGTGGCGCGTGGTTAGCTGTAGAAGTGGGAATGTTCGTCTGCCTGGTTGATGTGGCCAGGCTTCCATTTCGTGCACAGCGAGCAGGTCCAAGTAGCGGTCTCGAGGGGCCCGAGGCGAAAAGACTTGCGGGGCACGTGAGTTGCCCATAGTTGGTTGTCATGCTCGGTGGTTTTCACTGAGCAGAGCTCCAACATCTCCGGCACTAGTCTGGATAACTAGTAGAGGTGCCCGCTAGATGCAATACCTCCGGTTAAGCCAGCCGCGTAGGATGTTGAAATCGGCAAGGTGCCTGGATAGGTACTGAGAAGTGAGTGGGCTTACAACTCCGCCACCAAAGAGGATAATTGGTAGTCAACTTAGAGTTGACGACCCGAGCAGAGGAATCTGCGAGTTGTGCTCTAGTGCAACGAGAAGTGAGCGAGCTTACAGCTCCGGTAACCTATCTGGATAATAGGTAGTGGACTATACGTGTCCACGGGGCGACTAGCTTGAGACACTAGTCTTAAAAGTACCGGATGAAGAATGCGCCTCGGTGCGTCCTGATCTGGCGTTATGACCTGACGTAGATGGTCCCTTGTGCTTGCACAAGGATGTCTGACACCTACTTTGTAACCGGATGGTTGGTAGGGGGTGTCAGTATAAACTTTAAAGTAGTGTTGAGTGGGTTGCCCCTACGTGTGTAACTGTCCATTTTGGCCAAAGCGAGCGACTCGACGCCCGCATAGTCTCTTTGACGACACTGTGTAGTTGTGTACGATCGATCAATCGTTTTTGTAAACAAAGCTGTTGGCTTAAAGCGTAAAGATTTACTCTGTGGTCTAGTGGTTAAGGCCACCGGTTTAGACCCAGAGGTCCCGGGTTCGATTCCCAGCGGAGATACATCTTTGTGTACTCGGTTTGGTTGGTGGTAAGACTTGTTTGTCCGCCTGGCTAGCTACCACCATCTTATCTAAATATGTCGCCATAACATCAATGTTTGTAGCATTGTTGTGTTCCGGCATCTAGAGATAAGGTAGCCAGTGCCTCACTAGTTGAAGATTCCGGGTGAAGTGTGCTTCTTCTTCCACCAAATGGCCTTATCATCACTTAACATCAGGTGAGGTCAAAGCACTGTGCTTACCTGTAAATAAAAAAAAAGTAAAAAAAAGATGATCAGATAGACAGATAATACTTTATCCCATCAAAAACAATACTTGTCAAAAAAAACCAAGTCTCGCAACTCAGTTGTTCTGCGGTAAAAAGTTGTGAGATCCATGTAATACCAAGTCGGTTATTAATTTATTCAGTCTCTACTTAAGCTAATTTTTTGTTTTAATACGTCCAGTCTCTAAGACCACGATCGTGGTCCATAACATTCTTTAATGTTTTATATAAATATATTGAGACTTGGCCATCGCACTAAATAATTGAATTTACATGTGTTTTCAGGCGATTGAATTTACACGTGTTTTCAGGCGATGGCCAAGTCTCAATATATTTATATAAAACATTAAAGAATGTTATGGACCACGATCGTGGTCTTAGAGACTGGACGTATTAAGACAGAAAGTCGCTTAAGTAGAGACTGAATAAATTAATAACCGACTTGGTATTACATGGATCTCACAACTTTTTACCGCAGAACAACTGAGTTGCGAGACTTGGTTTTTTTTGACAAGTATTGTTTTTGATGGGATCTCATTTCTTTTTGTATTTTGTAGAGACAGTTCTACTTTTTTCCTTTCGATTTGGCAGGGGCACTACCATGCGCCTATATTTATATGGGACTAGCTTAAACCCGCGGCTTCGCACGCAATAATAATAATTGCCGTAAAATAAATAAAATAAAACATCGTTACGAATAAAGCCAATATTGAAAAATTTAACTAAACCTATTATTCCATTATATTATACATGAATCAGTGGATTCATTAACTGCACATGTAACTTTGTAATCCTATACATTTATATGGGATTACAAAGCTATTTATGCAGTTGGTGTATCTAGAAAACTGGACCGAAATTGCAAAATATTTTAGTTTTTCCTTGATTCATACACCAAACACTACTTATATTCCAAATTTGAAGCTTCTAGGTCTGCTAGAAGTGCCTTAGAATTTTGATGATCGGTGAGTCAGTCAGTGAGTGACAAAATTAAGAAATTTGACCCGTTATAATTCTTAAAATACTTGTTCAAATTGAATGAAATTTGAAATATACGTGTCTTTACAATGCCTGCATGGTTACTGAAAATTTCAGTCTTCTAGTTTTATCCACAACGAAGTTACAGGGGGTCGAAAATGGTCTGAATTGCTTCGAGAAAAGGATGGTACGGCCGTGACGCTTTTTTGCTCGACTTGGTGGGGGCACGGCCGTGCCCCCAGATTGCAATAAGTAAGATATAAAATTGTACAAAGTGATAATTTACTTATTTTTGCTCTCTCTATCTCTATATTTTGCAGACAACCAATCGTTTATAAAGAGAGAGATGTCATAGAATCTTTGACATAGGATAATAGATCAACATGAAAAAGCTGACCTATTGTAATTAATTTTAATAGAAATTACCATATTGCCATGTAAGCCATCAGAAACGCTAAAGTTTGTTTACAACCCACAGGGTTAGCTAATCAGCGTTCGTAATGATTTATCAAATATAGGGTGAGCAATCGAAATAGGCCAGTATGTGGAAATCCGAAACTAAAGGTAATAGGAAAATTGATTTAAAAAAATGTCATGACATGTCTTCAATTTTGGAGTTAAGAATCGAACCGCCTAAATATAATTCCTGCCTTCATTCATGTTAATAAATCCTATTTAACAGACTACAATATGATGTACTACACGCGGACTAGGTACATATTGCGGATTACCATGAGCTTTAATTAATTTGCATAAATTCAGAACATTCAAAGATACATACAGGAATAAAGTCAAAACATCATCGTCAAAAAAGTCATTGATCGCCTCTGTGGTCTAGTGGTTAAGACCACCGGTTTAGACCCAGAGGTCCCGGGTTCGATTCCCAGCGGGAATCTTTGTGTACTCGATTTGGTTGGTGGTAGGACTTATTTGTCCGCCTGGCTACCACCATCTTATCTAAATATGTCGCCATAACATCAATGTTTGTAGCATAGTTGTGTTCCGGCAGCTAGAGATAAGATAGCCAGTACCTCACTAGTTGAGGGTCCCGGGTGAAGTGCGCTTCAATCATTGGCTTTATCATCATTTAACATCAGGTGAGATCAAGGCACTGTGCTTACCCGTAAATATTTTAAAAAAAAAAACAGTTGACTGTTACCGTCAAAATATTTCAAATCTTTCACGGGAAGATTACGTTTTTCTCATCTGCGTAGCATTTATTGAGTCTCCCTCCGCTTACGCTTGTCGCCGTGTATCAATGACGCAAGTAAATAGATTCCCTGTAAATTTGGTACGGGCGCATAGAGGTAAATAAAATTACTCAATGATAAAATAAAGTAGATAGCTAGAGGTACGTCGTCGGTCGGCTCGCCGGCTCTCTTGACTTCGGAAAATGTGCGCGAATTTTTCTGCCACTGCTCTTAAAATTTACTGAAAACATTTTTGGAGCTCTGCTGCGGTTTGTGCGGAAAACATTTTGCGTCTCTTTCTCTCCTATTTACTTATCATAGCCTCGTTCGTAATTGTATATATCAGTACTGGTTTCTACCCCGTGACTTCGCTTGTGTGATTTTTTTCCACAAGACTAATCAGGCCTTCAAACTATCTATATGTAAAAACACAGCGATTTTTATAATGTGCTATTTTGTTTATTGTTCATTACAACGTGACAAACAGACAAGCATTTTTGCATTTATAATTCGAGATGGGTATGATTTTTCATGAGTTTTATTAGTGATATTGATATAAAAGTGGCCCTCTTGTCACTTTGTCCAAATTGTAAAAAGTCTAGCAGGGTCGACCAGATTAAGTGGATTGTCAAAGACAACAGCACGACAATGCTACAAATTACGTAAAATTGTCTCCAATACTTTTCTTGGTAGTAAAGTGTGTTTAAGTGTGTTACGTTAAGAAGCTGAACGTGTTACGGCACGATATCAGCTTTTGCGACACATAAGTCAAGTTTTGCAGTTTTGTTTGACTTAATTTTGAGAACATTATAATGCTGCGTAATTTTATCTTGTAACTATTGAACATAAGTTTGCTCAACCACCAACCAAACAGGCTAACCAACCAGGGAAATAATGATAGAACATTATTATGTATGCTAACTAAATACTTTATAGAAGAAAATTTCTTGAAGTTGTTTACGTCAATTCAGTTTTTGTAGAATTGAAATCTGCCCATAGAGTTACGTTCCTAGATAGATAAGTGACTAAACAATGTTTTAAATGTTAACGCCTTCTAAAACCAAAAGAATCTGAATTTGATATTGATGACAAAAACAAATGAAACAGTTTAAAATACATTTTCTTCTTAAAATAATTATACACCTATGTAGGTATAGCATATTGGAATTTTAAACATTCAACAGTACCAATATGTGTAATATCGTTAATTCCGATTAAAATCTTTACCGAGTTTTAATTATGAATGCTCGCTGGTTTTAACTAGTCGCAGAAATTAGTTTACATTAAGCCCGAGCGGACTGTGAGTAATGCACATCGCCTACGCTCGCGTGTAAGGCTCACACGTGCACTTCGCTGTGTCTAATTGTAATAGTTGATACACGTGCTGTAGGGCTGCCACTACAATAGTTTTGACACTGTTTGTCTTATACGTTTCGATCAATTGTGTACTAGATATAGGATCTGGAACCTAAATGCATCTGGAAAGTGGTCCCGTTTGCTCATACCTATACATTTGAATTTCGAATAACAAAATCTGACAAAAACATTGGATAGCACCAACTTCAGCTTACAGTGAACATTAAATCTTAAACATAAAGATTAATTTAAGGTTGCAAAATATTTGTATTTAATATTTACTGTCATCGACACAAACGTCATTGTGGCTCCGTGGCCTCGAAGTCGCGTTCCGTTTTTCAAGTGCTCGTCGGGAATCTAGTACATAATTAATCGAAGCTTATACATGACTGCTTGATGCAGAAACATATCTATATACACACAGCGATACGGCTGCGTCTATCCTGCCCTTCTATGTCACTTGCATGTCACCCAAATGAATCATCCTACTGTAACGTTGTCGTTGCAATTTACTCTACGTTATATTTTTATGCTAGATGCATTTTATAGCCTCCTTGGTAGTTTTAAAAACTATCTGTCAAATTTTTATGCACGGTTCTGAAAAAGAATACTTTGAATGTTGTGTCGTTGTCATGGAATTTTATTTCGGTTTTCCTATGATCAGTCTTTCAAAATTCTTCCGTATAACAACATTATTTTTATATATTTTCATCGATTGTGCAGTTATTATTTAAAATGAAAAACCTGTATCTATAAACAGGTAATTTGAATCCTATAAGAAATATTTGTAAGTAACGTTTTGGCTTGAATATTGATTTATTGTTTTTCTCCTTTTAAGTTTTCCGTTTAGATTTAAATTTTACCTGAACAAATATTTACCTGTGGATCTCCTGAGTTTTACTGGCCATTAGGCCACACTACTAAGTATCCTTATTAATTTATCTTATAATAATCTTTCTTGTTATTGCGTTTCGTTGTTTCTTTCGACACTGTAAAAGTAAAATATAAAATTAGTTAGTGACAATCCTGATACGTCAGTCACGTCATTTGGTTGCGGGTCACACCCATTTGAATATGAACCCGAATGAGTCATCTATATCACTTTCTTTTAATGACTTAATAAAAAAAATATTTTTATATTTCGCATCGTTCTATTCAACACACTGTAAGAACAAACATAAATTTTACTTTTGACAACCCTGACACGATACCACGACAACACAGTCACGACACCCCGGTTGCTATCTCCCTGTCACCCGCATATGAACCCGAATGAATCATCGCACTAACTATCGTTATTAATTTACCTCATAACGGTCGTAACGTAACTGTATCACGACATACTATCTAAACTTTATGACACCCTTTTCCCTATTACTATGAGCGACCGAACGATAGAAAAAAAACTACTGCTAATTAGTAATATTACGTTGTGTTGAATGGGAGCTTTATCTAAGTAGTTTAATAATAATTGGTTGTAGGCTTTCTTATGTTTAGCTAGCTATTAAGTTATTGTTAGATGCATTGTTGTTTGAGTTTGTTGACTATTTAATAGGTACTATTAAACTGAGAAGCAAGCATATTATAGCCAGCCAGCCTGATGGAAAGCCGTCATTAAAACCTTTGGACGTTAATAAACCTGGTGTGTAACATGTTGTATCTTGAGAGTTCTTAGGTATCACTTGAGGGCTCAGCTTGCTTGTATGCCTAGTTATCTATACTAATGTTATAAAGAGGAAACATTTTTATTTTTGTATGTATGTATGTATGTATGTATGTATGTATTTGCAACGAATAAACTCAAAAACTACTGGACCGATTTAAAAAAATCTGTCACCATTAGAATGCTACAGTAGCGGTGTGTAACATAGGCTATATTAAAAATAAACAATAAAAAAATGCGGTACGAAGTCCGCCGGGTCAGCTAGTTTGAAATAAAAGACTTGCACTGCAGCTTGACGACAGAAAAAAGTATGAGGTAGTGACCAACCCCGTGGCACAAAGTAAAGAATACCCAGAAGGTAATCATAACGCATACCGTGCTCGAGCAACTCCCACATTGACCCTCTCATGGAAAAGGGATCTCTGAACAGCTCGGTATAGTCCGACCGCAACTGTTACAAGATTCCGTGTCGTGACAGGTTGTATGTGTGAGTTTGTATGAAGATTACCTTCTGCAGTCTCCTTATTTTGTGCTCAGCTGATACATTCAGCACTAGATTAGAAATAGAAAATGGTTCTGTCATTAAGAACTTTTTGATTTAAGTAGTCACGTGACACTTGAACGTGAATTAATGATTGATCAATGTGCCAACCTCTTAACATTTAATTGAATGTTTTAACTCTACTTCACAAGACTTCTACGAAATAATACTTGTTGTTGCTAAAAGCGAAATTATAAAGAAAATTAATTAAGTAATTGCACAGAGAAAGACTTAGAACTATTGAAACAGGCAATATTAAATCGGTTAAACAAAAATTTGTTACAGAGCTATCTATGGTTTAAAGAGTTTAAACAGGCTTGCATATAATGTTGAAATAATTACTGTTCGGACTACAGACCATTTTTAGTTTTATTTATGTTACATGTTTCTGTAATATTGACGTTCAAATCTATTTATAAAACCCACAAAGTTGATTAACGAAAATCTTACGATCGAACGAACAAAAAAAAATAAGAGCGTTGCTAAACATCTTGTTATTTTATATTTAAATATTTAATACATGATTGATGAAAAATCAAGGGATTTTCCTTTGCTTTCTTTAGCAGTCGTATTATATAACCTACAAAAGTATAACTGTGTTATATTTAGTAATCGTTAAATGAGAGGTACCCGTAATTGGTATTCATGGGACAAAAGTGACACGAAAAGTGTTAAAATGTCAATATTGTTTTTATTTTTGCTGAACTTTCCTCAGTTTGACCTAGATGTTGATGATGAAGGCGACAACATATAAATTTTAATTATGATTATAAGTTCATGACTGGTCAAAGACCCAATCACCACTTCACACGCATTTTTTAAAGTTTTGTACGCCATTGATGTATAGGTATTAGGTACTTACGTATTTTTGTGATTGTGATAATATGATAGGTATGTATTTAATTCTACTAGTAGTCGCCCAGTGGTTGAAATCCGACCGTTATTTTATTAAGGCTGCACAGATTGTATCCTAAGCAATGAAAAATTAAAAAGATAGAATGTGGGTTTGGATTGGCATTGACAGATTTCGGTCGCCCCTCTTCCATTTTTGAAATTTTTGAAAAGAGTATTATGCGTGTTTATCAAATACATGGTAGTGTGTGTAATGTTTGTTTTATTGATTTAATGTATTTTTATGCATAATTTAAAAAAAAATAACATTCTGCAATCCTTCTCTATGTACCTATATAAAATAAGTGTGCGAAATTTCATACTCCTCCGTCCACGCAATTTTCGTAAAAAGGGGTACAAAGTTTTTGCTTCACGTATTAATATATAAATATCATAAGAACCTTGAATTAAATATATGTGTAGATGATATGAAGTAGGTACTAAACTCTCGTAATCACAAAAGAAATAAAGGAATGATTGCAAATGCTTCCCAACGATTTTTCTTACTCTACAGGCAACCTTCCATAACATAGTAAACATTACATTACAACTCGGGTTTAAGAGGCTATGCCGATAATAACATAAAGATAAGGCCCTAATACGAGTAAAGTAACCTCTATTGGCATGATCAGCATTATTTGCAAAAGTTTTTTTCTTCATTAAATAGATTTGAATATTACTAGTTAGTACAAGGAACTTTATAGCTTTTTTATTGGGGCTAGTTTTTGTCGCAGGTTTTGTTTAATTTTATGAATAATTATTAATAAATTCTTCTATTTACGCAGCGGGCCTTGCGTGAACGTGTAAATATATAAATAATATTTATACAATGTTCACGTTTACATTTTCATTTTGACACTGTTTGTATACATTTTTAAATGTTAACCAAATATATGAAGTTTCTTATCTAATCTAGTAACTCACTAGAATCACGTAGAATTTAGAAAAGACCGGAAAATCTATAGGTAGTGCAGACTTTACGTCAAATTGGTATTTTAATGACGACATAATTTGTATTGTTGCTTTGTTACGCAATTATGGAAAGAATAGAATTGTTCTTGTTTGATTAGAACGGTAGAGGGATTATATGACGTGGCATGTGATTTGTGAAGCGGGACACAAAGGTTATTGTCATAATATGGCTTGTCCCTGCCGCTTTGTATGTATGTCATTCTCCCGACTTGGAATGCTTTATCGTAACGTTATACGTGTGATATTGTTAGATAGCATCGTTCTACCTTTTTTTTCTAGGAAGTCGCTAAAGACCGTTTGATCGTTCTAATCGAAGGAAACACACAGGTTTCTTTGTTGTTTATTTTACTATAAATTCATATATTTGAGTATAGCGAACGCAACAATTCATCATATTATCATGTAATATTTATTATGTCGTCGTTGTCTGTTACTTTTTGGAAGCCCTATCGATTATTATTTGCCCTTAATGAAACTAGAAGTACCCATGGCAGGGGCACGAGTTTTTCCTATAGATATATGGTAACACCACAGGCAGAACGGACCATGTTTTATGGTCCGTTCCAACAACGCGAGGCGAGCCCAGTGCGGGACTGTTAATGCAACCGAGACCAACGGCTTTACGTGCCTTTCGAAGCACGGACTGTGTTATTATAATTAAGGATTTATTTAAAAGTTAATGCAGTGTTTGCTTGTATTAATGATGTCTTACTTCCACAGAGGACCCACAGTCGACTGTGTTCGGTTCGGTGACGGACGGCGTGTTCGAGGGCAAGATAGTCGCGCACGACGGCTCCTACTACGTGGAGCACGCGCGCCGCTACTTCCCGCCCAACAGCACGCGCACGCGCATGCACTCCGTCATCTACCGCGAGAGCGACGTCAACGACCCCTACGAACACCGGAGGCACGGTCAGTAATCTATGTGTTTTCCCTTTTTTTTTTGGTATTTTGATTGAGCATAATGCTCGTTTTTTTCGTTTTTTTTTTACTGAGGGAAATTGTTTAATCAGTGACTCTCTCGTCCTCCTCTATGAATCGATCAACTCGAACTAAGGTCCTATTAGTCCTTAGAGGTGCCCTCAAATTGTTCCGCTCTCGATTCTGATACAACCGCCTCTGAGAATGTAGTAGAGGAAGGAGTCACGCTTGCCTTGCTTGATGCCATCCCCTATAGAAAACCATGAGGGTGTTCGATCACTAAGGCTTGTGATGGAACCGGAACCTTCAGTTTCTTACAGCTCGCCTCTTTATTCCGGTTACCCTGTAAAGGCCTCTGACGACCAACCTTGTTGTCACTCCACTGTTGATACAGTATTGATTCCTATTGATCGGACTTTGCCTATCTAATGAAGTTACATGAATCAATACAAAGTAATATATTCTTACTTATTTATTTATTTATGGACCATCAACAGAGTTACATGAAAAAAATACAAACTATTAATACAAAGTTATTAGATACACATACTTAACTCTAATTATAGACGGCCTCATCGTGCACCTAATACTAATTTATTAACATAAATTGCTAATTATTAGGTAAATATAATAAAATTACAAAAATAAAATATACTTAAATAAAGTGCTTTAACATTTTAACATTTTTAAAATTTTGCCCTTGAAAGCTTGTAAGTTATCGTGGAATATATCCACTGTAAAGTCCTTTTTTACAAACTCCAACTTTAACTCCAAACTCCAACTTACAACCTGATTACGATCAAATAGACACACCCTTAAGAAGATGAAAACTCTAAAGGGCTGCTTACATTGTTTCTGTTTTCATACTTATAAAAGTTAAATCAGGTTTTTTGTTTAGCCCGTGCCTAGCATCAAACATGTTTTGAAGACACTGTCACGGAATATTGACAAGTATTTATGAATGAATAATTAAATTTCATATTTAAACATGATTACTTATAATAAACTATTGCTAATGCAAGCATTGTTCACTATTTACTTACATTGTTTGAACATGTGTATGTCAAAAATACAACTTTTAATTTATTTATCAATTTTAAACGTATCAAGTATCAAGTTTAATCGTATAATCTGATGTACGGACTCTAAAAGAAATGGAGGCGTATTGAATTAATTAAAATACTAGATCATTATTTATTATAAACAAAGAAATACATGAAATATCGATTACCAGCTGCATAACTTATACAATCATCATCGTGATCGTCTTTTTCATTAGACGTGTATTTATCATTGTGAATTAAGTTATTGTTGTACAATAATGATTTAACAACATCTGCACAAGTAATCAGGTTCCCCAGCTTAATCTAATTGCGATGTGTGATTAGGTTTCCTTCGCCGACATGCAATAACAAAATTATCTGCAGAAGTGTAGTGCTCGGTGTTTGTACAGTCGGCTACAAAATTGCTTAAAATAATAAGTATTTTCAAGTTGCACAAACAATTCGACAATGCTTTCTGTCAAACGATTCTTAGAATGTTGTCTGTCTCAAATCTTTTATCAATCACTGGCGGGTGACCGCTATGACCCAATCACTCAGTCACTCTTAATTGTCAATATATTTTTCCAACTCTTAGAAATAGTAATTTAAGCCAATAACTGTCGGAATACCCATCAATTGTAAAGGTGACTTGAAAGGCCTTTGCCCAGAAGTGGGACAGTATACAACATGTCTCAGAATGAACGCACATCCTCAGACACCCCAATTAGAACATTTAATTATAATTAAAAAACATGCAAAATAATTTTACTTTTATTTAATTAAATTGGTTTATTTAAGTTATTAGTTATACTCATCGAGGGCAAAAAGGAGTGACTGTAATTTCAATAAGTTTTAATAATTTTGTTAAAAAAAAATTACCTATATTTTAAATATTTTTAATCGATTGAGAAACCAATTTATAACATACTACTTTCTGGGTGTGCGCTTAACCTGTTACACGTTGTATACTTAGGTATTATTACTATTACTATTGAAGGTAATATTACTTCTACTACAAATTTAATTAAAAATAAAAAGTATTTATTCAATTAAATTACAAATTTGGTTTACGTAAATTATACGCTGGCTGTACACTGTGCAGCACCCGCGGGTGGATGGGAGGCGGCCCGCGTGCAAGTTTCGCCGCAGCATGTCACACGGCAAATGGATTGCAACGCAAGGTCGTTTAACAAAGTTTAATCCCATTTGCTCCGTGCGCTGTCACCGGCTGATTGCGACACGCTTGCATCGCAAAATCCACGCTCATTTATTACGTACCACTGGCACTCGGACCGCTCATTGGCCACTGTCATAAATTCATTAATGTCCCCTGTCAATACCAATTTGGCACCAAATTCTTTCCAACGTTGTTTACGGCTCGATCGGCCGTCTAAATAGGAATTTAGCGCGGTTCGCGACGTCATCGGAGCCAGTCCAAATTTCACGTTTACATATTCATTCGTCCGTAGGCTGGGTCGGAATGGTAATTTCGCGTCAACAACACCCCCTTGCCCCCGCCCGCCCTCGCGAGTTTGCATTTTTGTCGTTTCAACCGCACCGTAGCTGGATGCAATTTCGCCATGCACGCCCGTAGCACAACGATCCACCTGAATATGCGACTTCTGAATTGCATAAATACAATCAACTTTCTGTTATGCGGACACTGTTACGGTTTTCGCTTAGAGTAGTAATATGTTTGTGCGAAACGATGTTTTGGAATACGAACGTTTGTTTTTATACTTTTAATGGAATATATGTAATGTAATGCAATTTATAGCACATGAATAAATTTTCTATGTATTTATGTTATGTATATATGTTTCGTGAAAAAAGTGTTCATATTCCTCTTTACACTTGAGAAACTGAAGTAGTATTCCAACTATCTCGTGTACTCATTATAAATGATCACTGTACATTAACGAGTCTAGCATTTCAAACTAAGCTCGCGCGTCGGTATCGTTGAGATCTGTAATTACTATTACATATAGATATGTTAGTTCTTGGACGAAACTATAAGGTATCAAAACAACATGTTGCGGAGGAAAAATGTGGAACAAAGATTAACTTACTGTCCAATAAACCCATATTGTTATTCGAGTACCGCGTCGCTCCCGTCTCGGTTGTTGTTTTGAAAGTTACGTTTGATCGAAAATAAATAAATAGGTAGGCTTTGAGTAAACAGAAAGGGTCGCGTTTGTAGCTACATTTGTTTTCATTACGAGTTATTGAACAGTGGGGGTGGGTCCCATTTGAGCGCGTCTGTACGAAGCCTTTATTTGAATATGAATTAACCCATGATATGATAAACTTATTTAGTACTACAGTCAATATAATAGGTATGTGATATTTTTATGTGTTTAAACTAAGTTATTTGTGATAATAATAAGATATATTTTTTATTATTTTAACATACGAGTATTTATGCATAGCAAAACAGATCAATGTGCACTAATTTAAGCTTTAAATGCTCTCCTGTAAAGCACATTTTTACTTTCCATACTGTACTTAGGGTTGATTACATTCGTTGCCTCTGTCAATGTTTGTCAATTGTTAGTTCCATTCATGGACTACTTTCGATACTACGAGTATACTTAGGGACAGTGGATATGTTCACAAATTACAAAAAAATATTTAAATAAAACAAAAAACCCGACTGCTAAAACAACTCCCTCCTTCTGACGCAGTCGGGTAAAAATGTTATGCTACGAGTACTAGACCCTTTCTGATTGTGGACAAATAATAAAAGACTATCGTTTTCGAACTCGATAACAAATCCTTCTTAAAAGCCCAATTTTGCCCCAAAACAAAATTGATCCTTTACACGGCTAATATATGTTATCTTTTATAGTGTAAATATTTCATGAGGCGGTATCTGCCGGCAGGAGCTACACCAGCTAAGGCGAGGAGACGTCGCGCCGAGTCCGAACTTCCGTTACAAATGATACGCCCACCTTGCCTTGGGTTTAATTCGCTAACTTCTCCCATGTTTTATTTATTTTTCGAGGAAATCCGTTCCGTCTCCGTTGGGTTTGGTTTGGCTTTTTAGTGGAACGCAAATGGTTCAGTTATATGCAAGTAAAATTATTAAGTAAATATGTAAAAGCTCTCGGAATTTGTTTCAACTCTGATTGTTTTCTTATTAAGTCAATAAAAAATGCAAGTAAAATTATTAAGTTAATATGTAAAAGCTCTCGGAATTTGTTTCAGCTCTGATTGTTTTCTTATTAAAAAAATATAAAAAGAGTAATAGAAATTTAATCAAAAATCTCATTAATTTTTGGGAAACATAGCGAGTAGCGACTGTAGCACCGCGGCTGCCCCATTTCAAAACCTAGTAAGAAACATTTTTTGTAAAAAGAGGTTTTTGCATTAATCTTCCAAATATTGTAAGTCCCTACATAATACAAAAACACCAGCATTGATATCTAAGATATAAACATAGATATTGAAGCAAATATATATAATATATAAAATAAAAAATAAAAATATTATAAAATAAAATATGTAATATACACATAAATCAATACATCAATAACATTTCATGTTTCGTATTTTATATATTATACAACCGAAAGATTTTTTCTTACCCAAGATAAATATTTTTCGAAGGCTAACCTATTTTACGTTTATACGCTCTCCTGTAAAATTTGCTTTTAGGTCCTTACTAGGTTTTGAAATGGGGCAGCCGACCGGCTTGCATGTTACTTGATTCGCATATAAGTTTGAATTTAAATCTAACTATCTAAATTGCAAAAAGTTACACACTAAAGAACTGTTATTAAATACAGTTGAGATAAGTAAAATACTTACCAACCATATATTCTATTCTCGGATCTGAGCGTGCATATTGGAAAGAAAACAAATATGTACAATTGTATAATATGCCTGTTTCTTTGTTTCTTTTCCATCTTATAAATTGAAAAGCAAGCATGAATGTAAAGTCTATGTTCCTTTTATATTGAACAAAAACATAATTCGGTTTACATGAGTCGCGAGCACAAGATGACTAAATTAATATCCCAAACTCGCAAGCTCGCGTATCGTTACGTAAACGGCGTAAACGGCGTAAACTGTACACAATCTCATTACAGCGCTTTACGTGTATTTCAATATTGCGTTACCCGACGCACGAGCAGCCATCGCTCGCGATAGCAATACCCCCATACATACTCGAAAGAAACGTTTAAGGCGCTTCGCAGATAGAGCAACTTAAGTTGAAGGAACTATCAACTTAGTTGAAGAAACAATCAACATTTTAAAAAATCGTTAAAGGTTGCAGTAGCCGCAACAGTTTACGGTTGACGCAATTCTAAATAAACTTTTCAAATCCATAGTCAACAGTCAGTGTTTACCAGTTGGGGAAACTAGCAACTTGACACAACTTGACACAACTAATGTAACAGTTGCTAGTTGCAGCACCTAAAAACTATTGCTAATCATCGAAACTCGCAACTAGAGTTTCTATGTCTGCGCAGTTTCTTTGGGTTATATGGAAACAGCAAGTTGCGAGTTCCCTTTTGCCACAATCGAAAATCAAAATTGCTCTGTCTGCGAAGAGCCTAATATCCATAAAATTTCGTTGTGAACCCTCACTATAATGGCGGTTGTGGTAAGAAAAATAAAATGACGTCGTTAGCGTTGTTTGCTCAGCAAGAAGTCTGGATCTCGGCGAGGCTCCATCGTCGATAAAACCTAAAACCAGTATGTTCTATGCAAACAGGAGACGGCTAAGTACTCCGTCGAGTTCGCTGTTGACTTCCACTCCACTCACCGACGAACGGCTAGAATATTGAACATCAGTATGAATTGAATTACCGCTACTCTATGTTTATACATTAATTCCTACCTTGTGTAACAAGGGTAATATTTCTTAGGGGAAATACACCGTCCAATCTTTATTTGGGTACTTTTACTCATGGAATTTCTACTGCGCTGTATTTCGGGCTTCCCTGTATTTGTACTTTCCAATCTTAGAATAATAACGCCTAGAAGCCGAGTACGCGCACGGCGATTGAGGCAAGTTTAACCAAGCCATATGTGGCTTGGTTGGCCGAACGGCTCGCTAGTATCCAAGGTCACGTCGTGTCGTAAGGAGCTCCGCAATTTTTGTTTATAATGACGATTTGTGCCATCAAAGGATGCTTTCACAAGTCAGAATCTAATCTAAAGGATGCTAAGATTACATTTCATCTGTAAGAACAGCTAATCAATGTCTATTTTTTCGTAAAACACGATATTAATGTTCGTAAATTTGTAATATGTCATTCCATGTATGTTTTGCTAGATGTAGGAAAACTTTTACCCCAATTTGTGTTCCGAGTTTTTTTTATTTGGAGTTGTTTTTATCAATGTCTAGAGTCCAAGAAAAACAATTTATCACGATTGCTGTTATCAAAGCGCCAGTTATTTAGAAAATAGTTACAGCTACAAGGATTCTAAACTGACATGCTAAAAAAAATGTTATAATAGTAATTTTTTCTGATAAGACTGATTTTTGTGCAATAAAGTAAATGAATAAATATTGGCATTCTTATTTATCACCAAACATTGTTACATTTACATAAAATTACATGTACATGTTTTCGTGTTATATGTAAGTATCTTTAAATAAGTAGCTAATGATATGAAAATTGTGGTAGTCATAGCTTCACCGCCATCTAACTAAAGGCTCGAAATAATATTCAATGCATAATGAGATAAAATTATGCTTCCAAATAGTTTAAAAGAGAAGTGGCGGTCCATTGTCTCTGCCTACCCCTCCTGAGGGATTGAGGCGTGACTATTTATGTATGTACCTATGTACCTTACAATTTTTACTTTTTTAAATAATAATCACAAACATAAATGAAAACATCTTATTGTATATAACAGTTAATATTATTAATGTATGCCGTTAATATAATAAAATAATATGTAATAAATAATTATAGAAGACAATTTTCTTTTTGTGACTACTGACTGTGGCTATTTTTACATAAAAAAATTGAAGTAATTAAAAAAATCATATGTAACAACAATACAATTTTTAAACTATGAAACAAGATAATGTAGTAACTTACCCATTTACCCCGAGTTTGGGGAAATTACCATTTTACTTGTAACATTTATTCGTACGGTTGTGTGTGTAATGATAAGCTGCTGACGCACACGACGGAGTATTTTGTGCCTCAATATTTTGACGAACTTTGTTTGACACTATCGTTCTAGGCGTTATTATTCTAAGTTTCCAATATATTGTTGATAAAAAAATACTTATGATAATTATAATGTATTGAAAAACCAATGAGATAACATTAATAATATGCGACAAACAGTGCGTGTTGATAAGTTATAGATTAATGACTTAATGTGTAAATTCCAATTTTATATTATTCCAATATAATGATATTTTAATATTTTAGAAGTAAACCTCTTCCCTGTCCCATAAGTGCCATTTTCTATAAGTCACATGTTGTTGTACGGACAGCGTAGTTGCTAACAAGTATAGAACATCAGATTAGCGGAGGCTCGCCATGCCACACTTGGCAGGAGCTCAATTCCTGTGCAGCCAACTATGCAAAATGTTTTTAGGCCGGCGACAAGTTGATAATTAAAACGATATTTCATCTGGGCATGGCCTGAAGGTTGTCCCCTGGACGCCCTTTCCCTTCTACGTAGAAAGTCCACTCGATTAAAGTTTGCGGAATTTGTACTTACCTCTTTATCAAAACATGTATGTTCGTACTATTGTCGTGGCTTATATTATCATGTTTTGAGCGAATAAATGATTATTATTATTATTATCATCGATTTATTAACAAAATGCTATTGAGAATCCTAATCCATCTCTTTTTCCAATTTACTTAGTAACTCTCGTGTATGAACGAATTTAGCTTCGTTTTATGTATGTAAGTCATTCGGCTACGTCCTACCTAATGCCTCGCAAATAGGATTCCGAAAAAAATAAATTATGTTTACTGTTGACGTCCCGAAATGAGATCAATTCTTTGGATATATTTATATATTACATTAATATATAGACATTGCATGTGGCTTATACTTATGTATATACTATTCATATGTATATTTTGTATACCTAAATTACAATACCTATATATTATTACTCTGTAATCTCTCTGTATGAACTAATCGCTATTAGGTTTAACCGCTATCTTATAATAATAACGCTTTTAAGACCGCTATAGGTATTATTTTAAAACACTCATCAACCTCAAAGCATATCTGAATGAATCACTTGATTTAATGTTAAAACCCATTTATTAGTTCTATAAGTATTTAAAACAAGATCAATCTCGATGCTCGAATCAAGCAACTAACGAACAGATCATTACTGAACTACCGTCTCAACTTCGAAACGTTATATCAGATATGAATGGTTGTTAGATATTTAGCCGCGCGAAATGTTTGCGACAAAACGTTACGTTTCGGTGCAGTTCTATCGGCCTTTATGTCGTTGGTGTAGAGTTTATAGTGCAGTCGGTTGCGTGTGGACAGATGCGATGTGGTGAACGTCAGCCGGTAATTTCCGTTATCTGGTGGTCGTCGTCGGTCGCACGGGAGTATAGCTTCGTTAAAATGCAGCGCACAGCGGATGCGGAGCGCACCAATGTTCTCTCGCGACGCGACACACGATGGAAAAAATCCACCCCTACAAACATTCAGCATTTTAATTTTAGAATCCCTCTTTCGTTTGCATTGTGCCTTTCATGCGCCATTATACGTTTAGTATTGTTCTTAATTGTCTTAGCTTAGAGGCAGCGGAATATAACTCCGCTGGCTTCTAACATGAGAAATGTTACAATTGCTTTATTGTAGACAGTCTGCAGCGAAACATGTTTCGCTATTTGCATTTCTGCGCTATAATTTTGTTGATTTCAAATATGGTTCGAATCCTGGGTCTGTTGGTATTAGAAGCTTTATATTGTTAGTACAAGTATTCAAATTAAACCACTGTTTTAACACATTCGTCCGTGTGTTAGTTCTTAGAACCCTGTTGTCCATGTACTACCAAGTTACCACGTACGGCATGCAAATATGCTATTTTATAGCAAAGAAGAGGTTATTCTTGGGTTTTACACTAATAAATGAAATTAGGGAATGTCTGTTTTTTTGTAGACTATTGTTATTAAGTGTAGTGGGGAATGTCCAATAAAATAACCCATATTCAGAGAGCTTGGTTTGTTGCCACTGCCATCGCTGTATATTTACGAAATATGTTTATTCGTCAAAAAACATAAGGTGCTTTTTAAAACAGCAGGCGAATCTAATTCCAGATTAAAAAGAAATCCACACAGACTCGTGCATAAAGCCATGCCGAAGTCTGCAAAGTTTATTAATAGCTGTGTATCAATGTGTATTCGTATATTTAATAAACTGCCTGAAGACATTAAGAATTTGAATGACAATTTATTTAATAAGAAATTACTAATATTTTTAAAAGATAATAATTTTTATAACATAAATGACTTTTTGAATAATATATAATTTAACATTTTGTCTTTGTTTGTAATTTGATATGTTATTAATTAATGTATAAAATCATAGATAAATTTTGTAACTTAGCTATTAATTTGCATACTAAACCTGTATTAGCTTAACATGTTGTTCTGTAATAGTTTTGTAACATCTTATATACCATGTTAAATGCAAATAAATTCTATTCTATTCTATTCTATTCTAATGAAATTTCTGAAGATTATAATTTTATCATGTTGCAAAACATTGCTTCTCGAAAATATGTGGATGGACCATAAGAAGTGCGCTTCATATAGCTTAATGTGTTCTACTTTTTAAGTTACTTTTTACTTAAATGTTCTGTTTATATCTTTATGTGTATTGGTTTAATGTATATGTATGTACTTTCTGTACATTTCTATTCTGTACCTATGTACCTTTGGTTACCTAAATATAAATAGGTTCTAACATTATTTTGTCATATCTGTAAGTAGTCTGCGGACCGGCAAAAACAAACAGCAAGTCAGCGTTCCCTGTTTATACAACCCCTAGTGCTGCGAACTCCGGAACGTTGCCCTCCCCTATATTTCTTTTTACCCAACTTGCGAACTCTGGCAGAAAACTTAGAATTTGTTATGAATAATTTTAAAATATTATGAATATATATTTGGGATATTCTAATCTTGCTTCGGAAATATGAATTCTATTTCTTGTATTTAGGTAAATAGGTCAACTTGAATTGAGTAAACTATGTTCGTATAGAGATAACTGTACGTCTTTTTTGTTTCGCATCCAAGCTTATAACCAAATGTCTGATCTTACCAGGGGCAGGGTACCAAGTGAGAGTTTCATTCGCCATAGGATCACGTTTACGAAAACAAAAATTTGTATGGCAAAATTTTAACTCTTCGTATGTCGCCAGGAGGCGCTGCTTCAATGTCATACTAATTATAGTTTTATTTAACGTAATCAAATGAATACGGATAGTATACAAAACTCACACTAGGCACCCTAATCCATTGTGTTAACTATTGTCAGATACATATAAAACGCTTTGTCCTGAATGACTGACTGGCGGATCAACGCACAACCTAAACCGCTGGTCGTAGAGACCTGAAACTTAGAGGGTGTGTTCTTTTTATGATGTAGGCATCCGATAATAAAGAATTTTCCGAAATTCTACCCCTAAGGGGGTGAAAAAGGGGGGCAAAGTTTGTGTGGGACAATGTGATTCCTTGGTCCAATCTACTTCAAATTTTGCATAAACCTTTTTTTTAACAAAATTGATGGAAGACGTGTTTCGTATTTTATTGAAATTCATCCCCTAACGGGGTTGAAAAGGAGTAGAAAGTTATTTTGACGGTAATTTGCTTCGAAGTTGATATCAATACAAGGAGTATTGAGTGCTTTTGATTTAAATTACATTTTTTTTACACATGTTTGAAAACTCAATCCAATTTTATTAAAAAAAGTTGAATCAGTACTTATATAAAAAAAATATTGATTTCGCTGATAAGTCTAAAATTTTTAGGAGAGAGTTTGCTGTTATCTGATAACGGCCTTCACAGCGTCACCGAACTTTTTTGGGGGCGGCGAGAAACTTAAAGGGTTCCTCAAGCCACACTGCTTCATCACGATCAAAACAACGTCAGGAGGTTTCTAGAGGGAATGGCATCACGCAAGCGTGCTCCCGCACTCTACTAGATTCTCCGAGTAGTTTGGATAGGATTGGGATGGCCTTTTGTAGGGTTACAAAAGTGGTGTACGTTATAAGCAGATGTGTGTCTAAATCAGAGTTTATACCCTAACTAATAGTAACCCTAAATTAATATGCCAAAGTGAGTTTGTTTGTTAGTTTGTTATTTGTTACGCTTTCACGCCGTATACTATTTAACCGACCATCATGAAATTTTGTACATATATTCCCAAGAGTATAATCAAAGACTTATTATTTAAAAGTGAGTTTGTTTGTTTGTGTGATACCCTTTACGCGTAAACTATTTAACGATTTGTTTGTTTTGTTGTCATAGAAACTGTCAAAGCGGTACGAAGTCCGCCGGGTCATCTAGTTAATAATAAATCTTTACTTACGGGGACTTAAATGGCTCGCGTAGGTACTCTTATTTTTCTGAAATGTGGCGGACAGATCCACACAATTGTCTCTCTCATAAGTCTCATACGACTCCATATCAAGATTTATTCCAGTAGATTTGCTTAACCCGTCTCACAAAAACGGCATACAGAATTAATTCTTTATTCGGAAGGTACGTGTGGATTATAAATCTCGCTAAACCGTCTCATTGTATTCGAATCACGTTCTACTTTGTTTGGTATTGTATGATACTACTGGATCATTGTAATCCTTCCTAGCAATGCGTGGTAGTGAATCGTAAAGCACACTATCATCGGTGGATTTAATGTACGGTGCGACATAAGTGCACGCTATGCTTACTCTTCGCATAAAACTTACGAGCACCGAGTATTATTATTATTACATAACATTGCAGCAAATGAACGCCAAACTATGATTGTGGATAACTAGCTTCTAAACGCGGATTTGCTTTCGAGAAGTTCGGTCTGTCACTATTTTAAATGTTTTTTGACGCAGATTTCAATTAGTGTTTTAAATAAGTTTTTTGTTAAATTATTATTATTAAAAAATAACCTTAACTGTTTATGACAAAACAGTTAATCTTATTTTTTAATATTGGCATATCGTACCGTTGTTGTTAAGAACCCGTAGCTCAAACGAGCGTTTTGGAAGTACGCGTTTCATAGGGCATTAAATGTAGGTTAGGTTGGTAATGAAATTCGTAAACTTACATAATTTTGTATTCAATTCATAAGTTTTCCTTTCGAATTTTTCAAGATGTTGATTCGCCGAAGCCGTCTGATTAACTTCCTACCATTGCTCAAAAACTTTTAGTCAGAACGGTGCCGTAATGAGAAGGTACTTTGTCGAACTTTTTTCTCGTCTTGGCATGGCATGAGTTCCCTCCTCCCTTCCGCTTCCACCTATCTAAAGCATCCTTGAAAGTTGCTCCATCGGTTTTTAAATAGCTTTCTGGGCCGACCGTTGGGTGTCTCGGGTTAAGCCATCTGAGCCCATTGATATTGTTCTGCAATTTTTGATACGACGACCCCATTTCAGGTATCTTTTTCTTTTGTTAAAAAATTATGTAACCTACTACTATTAGTGTACGAGGGCGGCACTGAAAATTTCGGGAATCAAGGAAGTGACACAACATAACTATTTAAAAATGTATTTATTGCTTTTCGAAGTATTCTCCGTGAAATTTCACACATTTTTCCATACGATGGAACCAATCATTGAAGCAACCATTCCATTCGAAAGTTGGGGTCTCCAAAATGGCCGTTTTGTAGGCGTCCACAGCTTCTTCAGGTGATGAAAATCTCTGACCACGCAATTTATTCTTTATTTTAGGGGAAGTATAGAAATCATTAGGGCTTAGGTCGGGGCTGTACGGCGGATGGTCTAATAATTCTATGTTTTCTTGCTCTAAAAACTCTTTTATTCTGTGCGCGGTGTGAGAACTCGCATTGTCGTGATGGAGGATGATGTGGCGGTTGCAGTTCTCTTTACGGAGTTCAGAAACGACCTGTGGCAAACAAATGCTAGCATACCATTCTGCATTAACCGTTCTTTGTCCCTCAAGAGGAATAGTCGCAACATGGCCGGTTTTGGAGACAAACGTGTCCACCATTTTTTTTGCAACACTCCGTGAACGAACAATTTTTGTTGGCTTTAACTCATTTTCGAACACCCAAACTCGTGACTGGTTTTTTGTTTCGGGTTCGTACGCGTATATCCAGGATTCGTCACCTGATACGATGTTGTATACAGCATTTGAGGATCCTGCGTGGAATCTTTCGAGAGTTCTGACACACCAAGTAACGCGAGCCGCTTTTTGCTCTTCACAGAGCGAATGCGGTATCCATCGGGAAAACAACTTTTTTACACCTAATTGTTCATGCAAGATTATTTGTATTTGATTCATGCCAATGTCTAAAATTGCCTGAATTTCGCGGTATGTCACATGTCGATCTTCCTCAATCAGCTTACGCACAGCATCAAGTTTTCTTGGGTGACTGCAGTTTTTGGACGACCTTGACGGGGATCATCACTGAGCTTGACACGTCCACGTTGAAATTCAGCAAACCAGCGATAAATTGTGGTTTTGGATGGGGCTTCATCACCAAATGCAGAAATCATCCGGTCAACACACTGTTTTTGTGATAAACCACTTCGAAAGTCATAATAAATCATCGCTCTTGAATTTTCTCGAGTCAATTCCATTTTCTCAACGACTAAACAAGTTTGACAAAACTTTGTGACAAGACCGAGAATCTTTTTTTAAATAAATAATGTATAAATAATAATGGTATTCGATTTTTAAAACCAAGGAGTTTTCAATTAAAAAGATTTAAATATGACAGGAACAGTGGTAATATTCCATTCCCGATACTTTTAGTGCAGCCCTCGTAGTAGGTGGTCCCTTTAGATTTGGTATTGTAGAAAAACGGGTATTTCCGTATATAAAAAGTGATGTAGCTTCTTTAATTATTATTACAGTCAAAGTTTAAGTGATATAATTAGTGATTTTTACGGGTCGAATCTTTATTCGGCATCGTCATATCCACAATATCCTCATTGGAAGTGCGCTATTCTTTTGAATCCTATTAGTTAGTGGTTCATCGAAGAAGTAAATACTTCTTCGATGAACCACTAACTAATAGGATACGATACGATAAATATCGTTGATTTTTTTCGCAGGTCACGTGGGTGGTTGTGGTATCACCGACGAGGTGGTGCAGTGGATGGAGCGCATCCAGAACTCTGCCGTGGACGAGGAGCCGCCCACCACAGCGTCTCCCCCGCTGCCCTCAGCTGCGACGCATGCGCTGCCAGCGTCCTCGCACCCAAATAGTCTTAGGGACGAGCCACCCAGGTAACTAATTACCTTGATCATAACTTCTTGTGACGTCACCAACAAGTACTGCAGTGGAAAGAGCGCATCCAGAACTTGTGGACGAGGAACGGCCCATCACAGCGTCTCCCCGGCCGTCCTCTGCTGCGATGCACGCGCAGCCAGCGCCCTCGCACCCGAATAGCCTAGCCTAATAGGTCGACCCACTCTGATAACGTAGAGTACTTGTGACGTCACCGACGAGTGCTGTGAACAGAGCGCGTTCAGAATTGTGCCGTGGACGAGGAGCTGTCAACCACAGCCGTTGTTCGCAGTCCTCTACTGCGACACACGCGTAGCCAGCACCCTCGCACCCGAATAGTCTGAGGGCCGTCTTTCTGACTATTCGGGTGCGAGAATCCGTATCCACCTAGGTGACTATATTCTTGTGGCGTTAATGACAAGGCGTCACTTTTAAATGCTGCAGCGGGTGGTGCTCATCAACAACTTGAGCGTGGATGAGGAGCTAGCCACGACGACGATGCCGGTCCAAGTCCGCATCTTGCAAGGTTATAGTGGCTTCACCAACTAGTGCTGTCATGAATGGAGCGCTTCTAAGACTCGCAAGACCGCCAAGGCTAACTATACAATGCTGCATGAATGCAATGTGGTTCATACTTTATTATTTTATGAAGACTTACGAATCCAGTTTTTTTCACAGTAGAGAAGCTTTTTTCGATGGTAAAGGATAAGCTCGAATTTAGAATTAAATTTTGAAAAATATCTTTTGGTTTTATAGTGCTTTGGCGATCATAACCTTTGACGAGAGGTTTACCGGCCCATCTTTTGATTTAAACGAAAACCGACTCTTATAACAGTAGCAATAAATCTCGATTAACCCTCTTTCCGTTAACATAAAACCGTGCATTGGGTGTTTACCGAAGCATTTTGTTTCAGACATTGGGAGTTTCCCAACAAGTACACTCGGGCCGCGAACACGGGCGAACACTCGCGGATGCGGCGGGCGACCCCCGACAACCGCAACACCTGCTCCCTCTACATACAGACCGACCCGCTCATATGGCGGCACGTTAGGGAGGGCTTTCCCGATGTAAGTACTTAACGATCGTCACGCATGAAATGGGCCCAAGACCAAGGTCGGCATTGAACGTCACCAGCACCAGAGTAGCGCTGTGCCAGCAAAGTGCAGTACCTGAGTAGCGCTGTAGATGTTTAGAAAATGCTTATACAATTAATTTATTAATAATAATTTATTCAATTCAGATTAAAATCGATTAGATACAATCCATATTTTGTTAGTAAAGTACTTAGTTACAATTTTCCTTAAAATTATGATAATATACATGAAAATATACTAATATCTATATGCTAAAGGAGTGTGAACTACACGCATGTGTATTTCTCCTTAAGGGCGCGCCGTCCGTAAGTGACAAGTGTCATATATTTTATTAGAAATGTCTTCGTCCATATTTATTTGATGCCGCGCGGCCATACTAATTTTCTATGGGGAATTTAACATGTTAATTTGAAAAATAATAATTTAAATAACCGCTTGATAAATCGAAAATGTGAGACGGACGATTTGTAGTTTAGACATTGGTGATTGTTTAGACAAAATCAGAGGTACAATAATTTTGATAAACTATAAGAAATCAACTAAACGCCGCCACTCGTTTTTATGATTTTTGCATAACTTTAAATGATATTGTAGAAAAAACTATAGTTTGTTATAAATTTATGGATCGGGCTAATTGTAAACACGTTTCCTTTGATACTAAATGTATATGTTGTTTATGTAATACGATATTATTTTCAATTATATCAACTTAACCGTGACTGCACTTAAATACAATGGATATGGGAATGAAATACATCTAACTTAATTTTGATAGAATACAATTATGTGAAAGAACTTTTAGCTTTTAAACTATAACTATCTGCTTTATGGTTTATGGACTAAAGTGAGGATTGTGGAGTTTTTATCAAATATTTTTAAAATATATTTTTATCTTTATAGACTACTATATATTGTAGACTTTATAAATGCAATGCCATTTTATAGTTCATTAATAGACGACAATATTTACAATGACCTTAGTATATTGCATACACTGTGCTAAATTCCTAAAACCTGTAAATATGACCTCCATTATGTACATACTATTATTAGAAAAAGTTAAGTGAATTTGACTACACGAAAGCGAGCGACCCTCACCTCACTCATATAGATTTGACAGCATCCGTAAATGTAAACGCTACGTGAATCCAACTTATGTAAGATTTCTAACAAACATGGATCGGGGCATGTCAAGTATCTGACATATTCATTTGCGGTTTCAGTAATGCAAGTATTTGAAATATAGAGATTATATACAGATAGGTATCTACGTGGATACTGTCGTAGATGCTTTAGCAATAATGTTTGTAAAATCTTGTAAGCGTTTGTAATAGGAACAGCAAATAAAGGGAAACTATGAAGTGCTAACTCCACATGGTTGCTTTTTGTGTCTAATTTCCGCAATAGATTTAAAACTTTACGTTTAACATATGGTAGAACATTTATTAAAAAGAAATTTAACAGTTTTGGTTATTTTGACGTGCAGGCATCTGTACATAATGCCTTTCCATATTTTAACAAAAATTTACTCGCCGGCCGGCCGCCGCCGTAATGTTTTCATACAAGAAGCCGTGGTTCATCGCCATGGATTGATCGGGGTGGGATATGATGATAGCCGACAGAGGGTAAACGAAGGAGGTCAATATACCGATGGAGAGGTCCATACTCTGTACTCCATGAGTCGGAAGTATGTATGTAAAAATAAACTTAACAATTGTTTTTTATTTTTATTAGTGCATGAACCTTTATCTGCATAATATTATGTACGTGGGCGTAAGTGTGTGCTATGTAAAGCTACTTTATCGGTGTGTTAAAATTTATATAATTGAGTTTTAGTGCGGGTGTGTGTTTGCATACGTAGGAGGTGAGAGAACTCGCAGGTTTACACTAAACAGCGTAAATTTCGTAGGGTTGATAAAAATTATGCTACATTAACCAGCCAACATTAGGTATTTCTATATACAACGAAGTGTATTTAAAATGTTGCCTTAAAAAGGTTCCAACATTCGTCCGTTAAGCTCAAATGCGTTAGCCCTAACAAAACAGGGTGAGAATAGTAATAGTCATACGGAATTCCCAACATGGTTTTCCCATCGCTTGTGCTAGTATTGAACGGTTTACGTTACGCGTCGCCATTGTTACATTTTTCTTTTATATTCTTGCTAAAAAGCGCTGTTATCGTTTAAATTCATACATAATTAATTACTACCAACGTTGTTTGACTATAAGGTCGTAAATGAAACCTCTTTTTTTCGTACTCTCGAATGTTGAGGCAATTTTTTGCTTGAAGGGTGCGTTCAACGTTTGTATCCACTCGGAGTTAATTGGCAAATTAAATGTCAGTAACTAGGAGCGGGCCATAATTGTATCAATTGTGAGCGATGCCGGCGTGCTAGGCAGCCACCACACTATATTACATGGCTGTTGTGTTGATTAAAACCTTCGCCAGTGTTTATTGTTCTTTAAAAGTCTTTTTAAATGGTTGTATTGAACTATTTACGTTCGACTGTGTAGCTTTATTGATAATTTATTTTGTATGCAACGTTTTTCTGTATTTCAATGCCTATTGTAGTGTCTTTAAGTTGTGGACGGTTGATGAAATATGCTTTCTATGTTTGAGTTAATGTCATAATTTTATTTGTTTGTTACTTTAGTTTATCTAATATGTCGAAGTTTAATAAATAAAATAAGGGATTGCTTCGGAAGGCACGTTAAGCCGTTGGTACTGGCTGCATTAGCAGTCGTTATCAACCACCAATCCGCACTGGGCCCGCGTGATGGTTTATGGTCCGTTCTCCCTATCCATCCATAGGGAAGGCTCGTGCCCCTGGGGCAGTGGGCAGTGGGGACATAAAATGAGCTGGTAATAGTGATGTGATGAAGGTATAAATCTGTCGTCTGCTGTGAATAGAAACCTTCGATCAACAATACACTAGATAACCGGTCAGGGTGTCAAAAACGGCCGAGCGAATAACGCCTCACATTCAAAGTGGGGTCTTATTTCTATTTAGTTCGCTGTTGACTGCGCCAACATGATAACGTACCACAATGCATCAGTGTGTATTCAAAAACTGTAAAAATAACTATCGAAATAAAAATATATCGGAAGGAATATCATACTTTCGGTACGTAAATGCTTTTTCATAACATAAATAATAAAATACCTAACTGTTTTTATGAAATAACAATCTTTAATTTTTAAAACCAACCCACGCGCCAACATTTGCTAATGTTTGGCCAACGTATAGTTGCTCTGGGACAGTGAATCTATGGAGTAGTTTAAAAAAATTTATAGATAGGTACTTCTCAATTATATTTGTTATTTCTAGATTTCCTGGCGACCCATTTCAATGTGCAAAATGGATTTCCATAGTAGCGGAAGAGAGACAGGAGGATTTTTTTAGACCTAAAAAAAATCTGTAATTTGCTCAATACATTTCAAAAAATCCGATATTATGGGGAATGCACAAAGAAGTCGATTGAGGAAAACGTCTATCCCCAAATTTAATAATTTAAATTTGAATTTGAATTTGGTTTATTGTTCTTTATATGAAAACCACCTCAAATAATGTATATTGTTACATAAATAAAACAATTTGATTGTGATTATATTGTTGTATACATTACAATTTCTCATCAGGATTCTTTCATTTAAGCATGTTTTCCAACCATGCTGAAGGTAGGTATAGTTCAATATCAGTTAATTTGTACTGAATCTACTATTACATAAATGTATGCAAAGTATAATAAATTGCTTTTTGTATACAATTTTGCAGTCAAAT
Organism: Eudonia mercurella; assembly: GCA_963082485.1. Lineage (NCBI taxonomy): Eukaryota > Metazoa > Arthropoda > Insecta > Lepidoptera > Crambidae > Eudonia > Eudonia mercurella. The sequence continues at coordinate 11,710,171 of OY720028.1, forward strand.
GCATAAGCCATAAAATAAAATAAACCTAATTCCTTATTAAAAATAACTTCCTTAAAACAAAAAATAAATTACTAAGTGCGACTCCATAATACACTATTCGGAGCAAGTAAAGTCAATAATGCAAAAATTCGAAATGAAGTAAGTAACATATCGTGTCTGCCATTTGCTGTTTTATTTTTATGTAATAAGGTCGAATTTGGACGTAAAGGGTCTTTGTATATATTTTTAAATACACAAGTGTTTATTTAAATTTCTTATCTCTTTCTGTCGTTTTCGACGTAAGATCGTAAGTGAATGTCTTAATAATCAAAACTGTGCTTTATTCCTTGCAAAAAAAGTATAAATTAGGTTGAAATTATCAAAACTTAGGATAGTTTTTCTCCATTTATAGTAAAGTCATCCAGTGCCATATTTGAGATTTGTTTTAGTTCGTGAGGCGTTATCTAGTGTATTGTTGATCGAAGATAGAAACACAATAGAATTGTAATTGTTTGTTGGAAGGACCTGCCACTTTCAGACGAAAGGTTAACCAAAGTTATTTGTCTTAGTCCGTATTTCAATCATTTTCAGTTACAAGAATTTGATATCAACTTACCAGCTGTGTTCAAAGTGATCAAATAAAAATTGCTATATTTAAATACCAGACACACAAAATGCGTATACCGTACCGAACGTCAATAAATTATGTCAACGAAAAATAATAATAAATGATATGACGACCTGGCTACTTGGACTGCATTATAATATATTTTTTATTTCAGCATCGTGATCCAACGAAAAGAAACGAAGTTGACATGAAGACGCGTGAAGAGATCCTGTCGCTGATCTCTCATCACGTCACCGCGGTCAACTACATATACAGAGACACCAAGTTCGATGGCCACCTAGAACATAGAAACATCAAGTTTGAAGTGCAAAGAATTAAGGTATGTTAAAAAATTTGATATATTTAACTTCTCTCAACTCGATGTAACTACAACACACAACTGTCTGTGATTATATTTTTAAATAATTATTAAAGCAAAAATACTATTGACGAGACGAGGAGCTCGATGGCGCAGTGGCTAACGCACCTGGTCTGTGATTGTTGAAGTTAAGCAACTTTCGCAAAGGCTGGTCATTGGATGGGTGACCAAAAATGTATAATTTCGAGCTTCGCTTTGCTTCGGAAAGCACGTAAAGTTGTTGCTCCAGTCGTTTACAACCACCAACCCGCACTGGGCCCGCGTGGTGGTTTATGACCTGTTCTCCTTATCCATCCATAAAAAAGGATTGAGCCCCATTAGTTGGGTCCCCATAAAAAATGAGCTGGTGATGACGTGATGATGATCATTGAGTTTGACATAATTATTGAAGCATAAGTTCCTGTATAGTGTATGGCTCTCTATTATATCTAGATATTACCTGTTATATGTATCTTAAAAAATTGTAATACTGTTTACGTAAACTTTAGTGTCACAAGTTTTATTTTCAATCTTCATTTTGCCGATATTCTTCAGCTTTAATTAATTGTGTGTGTAATATTATAATTACATAGTTTTTGTTCCAAACTTACATCGTCTTATTCCTAATACGTGGACTAAAATCAAACTTCGCTTTAAATAATTAGTTTTGAGAATAAGACCAAGTTTGTTTCAAATAAAACTGATGAAATAATTTAAGACAAACACTTTTACTTTCCATATTTCGTAAAGAAGAGTAACCTTTTTATCTTTGTTCTCGAGCAAACTTGTGTTCATTCGTAAATGTACCGACCCGTTGGCAGATCATGCTTCTTGAGAGAAGAAGGGAATGGTGTACAGACTTATTCGTGAAAGACTACCTTTCAGCACACCACCTGTGATAAGACACAGAAAACGTCAAAATAATTACTAACATAGTTTAAGTTTGCCGTGCTTCGGAAGGCACATAAAGCCGTTGGTCCTGGCTGCATTAGCGGTCGTTAACAACCACCAATCCGCAATGAGGCCGCGTGGTGGATAAGGGCCCGTTCTCCCTATACATCCATAGGGAAGGCTTGTGCCCCAGCAGCAGAGACAAAATGAATTGATGATGATGATAGTTTAAGTTTTACATTACTAACAAAAAAATGTATTAGGTATGTTAAATTCTAAGGTATTTGTATCTGGGCCATCGTAGCCTCAACTAAAGGTTTAGTATTATTATTATTATAGATCGACGATGACTCCATGTGCAACGCCCACCATTTCGCGACGGAGACGAACCAGTTCTGTTTGGAGAACATCGACGTGTCCAACTTCCTGAACCTCCACTCGCTGGGCAACCATGAGGACTTCTGTCTTGCCTACGTGTTCACCTACAGAGATTTCACGGGCGGCACCCTTGGTAAGGATCACTGTTCACTACGTTTTTTGTTTATATTTCTGCAGCAGAAAATCCGCCTGTAGGAAAGCAGCCACCGCAGCCCATATACGTTTGCTGCACCAAGGAACCCCTTGAAAAAAATTGTCTCAGTCATGTATCATTGTTTGGCTGGATCCTACGTGGTATATTGGTTTATCTTTTTTTGCAATAACTTTACGAATATTAGCAAAACAACAAACAACAACAACACTGGATTTAAATAGGTCATTTTGGACAGTTATGATTCAATTTAAATACTAAAATAGTCTGTTGGAAATTCATGATCATGAATTCATAATTCGTTTACCGTACGTATTTTGCGATTATTCGTCTGTTTAAAAGGTTGCCATTAAGATACTTACAAAGCTCAAAAATACTAATCTGGTAATAGTAGAATCATATAAAGATACTCAAAAACAATTCCTCATGTGACCTAAACCGGTGGTAGGCTTACACACATGCCATCTGGATGGTTACCACCCTTATACCTGTATTACTGTTCTTGCATTGTTGTGTTCCTGTACTATACAGTCCACATTGATCAATGCAACATAAGTTGTCCAAAATGTTTTCGTTTAAGAAAAACCGATCTTACACTTATTTGAGTATGCTTGCTTACGACTAACATTTTCACCTTTTTTGTTTAACCAAATGTATACTTAAAACTAACGTTTTAAAGGTTATTTTACTCAAATGCAATGATGTTTTTGACCGTTTAGTTGGCTTCGATCAGGTAAATGTTTTTTCTTTGTACAATTAAGAAGCACGCGCAAATTATACCCATTACGTAAATAGGCCCGACCGTGGTGACCGTTTACCATCAAGCTGGCCGTACGCTGTATATTGTTCGCAGAGTATACAAAAAAGAAATGTAACACTAAACGACACATACACTAAGCAACTTTTGCTATACTCAAAAAGAGTTATTAAGTCGTAATTAAGTGCCTTATTTACAATTTAGTCTTAAAGACATTAATTCATCCATGTTAACAATACAGATCAAAATCACCTTTATATATATGCCTATATTGATAAAGTACACAATACAAACAAATATCTAAATTTACTTGTGTGCCGACTCAAGAAAAATAAGAATAAGAATAAGTTTATTGAAAAAATGGTAAGTACAAAAAATAAAATAAAATATTATAAAAACACAGATCAAAATTCTTATCTCCTAGTTACCAGGGGTTCCCAAACTAGGCTATGCCTGACCCTTGGGAAACCGTAATTAGTTAAGTATAATTAGTTTTTGGCAGAGAGTGTGAAAGTGCTATGTGTGTTGAGTAATTGCTTGTGTAGTATAAAAAGTAACAATTCCAAGAACAGTCGTCATAGCGGGTTATCGCATAATTTCAACAACATTGAACCAAACAATGATTTGCTTGGTTGTTTCCTTTATGATTCAAAACCATCGAATGAATCACTACTTCTTAATAACTCAATAAAAACGTGTAATGTTATGTTACTGTGATGTTTTCGTTGAACAGTTTGTTACTCTTTTTCCTCCTTACATTAAGTTTGAATATACGGTAAATAATAGATTTTAAAGACTTATTGAATGACCTTTGAATAAAACCCTCACGGTAATAGGTAATTGTAGATTGTAACATTATATACGAGCGATTTGTAACCCAAGTTCCTTATGCAACAAAGATAAAACTAAGCTATTCCGCGATACACCCACGCGACCAAAACGAGAACTGTTGCAAGAAGTGTGCAAGTACAATTTATAGGCATAAGTGAATTAATCATATTATGCGATTATGAACTATGCGTATTATAAAAGTAAGCACATTTTGAATAGCGTATTACGTAAACTTTTTATCTCTTATCACAGCGATCGACACTGCTATGGTTAACTATTATTACGTGATAGGCTGATTATGTGTTCTAATTAGGCGCATAGAAACTCAGCTACCTTATAATCTACAGATCCCCTTTCCGAGTTTCCATTTTACTTCATGACTTTGTTTAAATTACTAAATAACTATTCACAAAATTAAGTTATTCTCTTTATAATGGTCAATAAATGATTCTGATAGAGAACGCATCATTACAAACTTTAGTGGTTTTAGAATATGGCTATATTTACTAATATGTTTATAATTATCTATAGGTACTAATATTATAAAGAGGAAAGCTTTGTATTTTTGTATGTATGTATGTTTGCAACGAATAAACTCAAAAACTACTGGACCGATTTAAAAAAATCTTTCACCATTAGAATGCTACATTAGCACTGAATACCATAGGCTATATTTAAAAAAAAACTAAAAAGTACCAAGTTCGTCGGGTCAGCTAGTAATAAATAAAGTAATATCCTAACTTATTAATATACTATAAATGCGAAAGTGAGTTTTTTGTTTGTTTGTTTGTTTGTTTGTTTGTTTGTTTGTTGTTTGATACGCTTTCACGCGTAAACTATTCAACCGATCATCATGAAATTTTGTACACATACTTATTCTCAAGAGTATAAATTAAAGACATAGAATACTTATTATTGAAAAAAGTGAGTTTGTTTGTTTGATACGCTTTCACGCGTAAACCATTTTACGATCTGTTTGTGTTGTTGTCATAGAAACTGTCAAAGAAGTACAAAGTCCCCCGAAGTATCTACGAAGTGCATGGGCTACAAAAGTATTTAGTTGTAAATGTGTCGAGATCGTGACTCTTCCGTAAGGGAACATTTTTGATTGTTAGAGACTTAGCAATAATGATTGTCGACAGGCCTAGCTTGGGTGGCGAGCGCGAGCGGCGCGTCTGGCGGCATATGCGAGAAGTACAAGACCTATACGGAGACGATAGGCGGCATGTACCAGAGCACGAAGCGCTCCCTCAACACCGGCATCATCACCTTTGTCAACTACAACAGCCGGGTGCCGCCTAAAGTCAGCCAGCTCACGCTTGCGCACGAGATTGGACATAACTTTGGATCACCGGTCAGTACTAAGGCTGAATTCAAGTACGAATTCTAATTTATTTATCGTAATATACTAATTTTATTTGATTTGAAAAAAGAGACAAAGTGTGGAAAAAATTCTACGGGCGGGATTGGAACCTGCACCCCATGACATGCCGGGTGAGGTGCAGTACCATCTATGCCAGTGGTTCTCAAACTTTTTTAATGACGGAACCCTTTTGGGAAGCAAAATACTTGATGGAACCCTACAATAAAACAATTGTTTTTATAAGTGTATTCTTTATTAATCAGCATAATAAAAGTACAATGTAACAGTTACTAATTATTATTTACTTCACCACTTGCCAAGGACAATAATAGAAAACATTAAAAAAGAAAAAATCTAACTAGTGGGAGGTATGAAACTGTTTTTTATTTTTCATCAATTGGTTGATATCAGGTTTGATGGAAGAAAGTTGGAGTCTCATATCAGCTTTGGCGTCCAGTCTATTGCGATATTTTGTTTTCGTGGCTGCGTAGGTAGAGAATCCTGTTTCGCACAAATATGTAGTTGGGAACGGGAGAAGAATATCCAGAGCCATTTGGCCAAGCATTGCATATTCATCTTGGATTTTGCACCAAAAATCATTGAGAGGCGTCGTTTTGAACAGTGACTCCATACTTGTGTCTGATGACATTTCTAAAAGAGATTCATATATCTCGTTTGGCAAGTTTTCAGGCTTTTCTAAGTTGGGTAAAAAAGGATTATAAATCCATGAATTCACTTTAATTTTTGTATTGTGTTCTTCGGGAAAATACTTTTCAAAAGATGCGCGCATCGAACTGAGATATTGGACCAATTCTTCAAACACATCATCTTCAAACATTTCTGAGTCGTTTTCGCTAACAAACTCACTGAGTAACGTAAAGCTTTCTATTTCTTTCTTACCAATGCAAATGATCCAAAAATCTAATTTTCTTTTAAAAGCAGTTATTTTATTATAGGCCTGAAACACTGTTGTCTGTTTACCTTGCAACGATAAATTCAATTCGTTAAGTTTTTGAAAGATATCCGCCATAAAAGACAATCGGAACAACCAAGTTTTATCATACAAACGGTCCTTCAAATTAAAAGAAGTATCTGCTGAAAGAAACATTTGTAACTCGGCTCTAAGTTCAAATAGCCTTGTTAAAGTTTTACCCCGAGACAGCCATCGCACTTCTGTATGGAGCAGCAGTGTTTTATGTTTGCTGCCATAATCTTCACACAATAATGAGAACAATCGGGATTGTAGTGGTCGTGATTTGATAAAATTAATTATTTTTACCGCTTCATCCATAACTAATTTTAGATTTGACGGCATTTGCTTCATCGCAAGTGCTTGTCTATGCAGAATACAATGACTGGAACTACAATTAGGCGCTTTATTTTTCATTCGTGACACTGCTCCTGCTGTTTTACCTGTCATCGCCTTGGCCCCATCTGTACAAATGTCAATGCAATTGTTCCAACTGACATTATTTTCTTCAAAAAATATATTTATTTTATTAAAAATTTCTTCCCCGGTAGTGTTTGCAAGCAGCGGTGAACACATAAGCATGTCTTCTTCAAAAGAACTTTTATATGGATATCTCACAATAACCAGCAGGATAGCCAAACCAGCGACATCAGTCGACTCGTCCATTTGCAAGGCGAATCGTGTATTTTGTAGACGTGTAACTAGTTCTTGTTTGACGTAGCTTGCCAGATCATGGATTCGTCGTGAAACAGCATCGTTTGATAGCGGAACAGTAGAAAGATGCTTTGCAGATTTTTCATCGAGCATACATTTTGTTATGTCTAATACACATGGTTTTATTAAATTTTCAGCGATAGTGTGCGCTTCACCTGCTTGTGCAATGCGATAGCTAACTAAATATGATGCCTCCGTGGCCTTTTCGTTGATAGTTTGTGTTACATGCATCATATTTTTTTGACTTTCTAATAACAGATCTTTTTTGCGAACAAAAAATTCTTTATTCTTGTCTTTAGACTCGGGGTGTACAGTTTCTAAATGTCGGCGCAATTTGGCAGGTGCCATGGAACTATTAGGAAGCAGTTTACTACAGAGCATGCAGAGAGGTGAGCCGTTGGAATCAACAAATCCGAAACTGATATAAGATTCATCATACTTCCTTCTTTTCGTCTTTGAAACCGTCGAGCTTGACGTCGTGGCATCATCTTCTGGATCGGTGATTGCTATATTCTCCGCGCGCACTGCTTTTGAACATTCAGCGTCATTAGAAGATGTTGTTGCAACACGTTTAACACCTTTAAGCCAACGTTTCATTCTTCTTTATTTATAATGTTACACGTCAGGATAGTGGGGTTTAAATAATGCACAATCGTTACTGCGTATAAGAGACTAAATTTAGTACCTACAGTGAAGAAATGTATAAAACTGAGACAACAGAATACAGCAGGCAGTAAAACAATGAACACTATTTTCTCGCTAGCGAGCTTGTAAGTAGGTAGTAACTTATCGCTCTGACTGAACGCTAATCGTCAACTGACGACGCGCGACGCGCGATCGCCGCTTTTATAATTAGTCCTAGACTCGATCTCAAATATTCTCGAAAATACTCGAGTCGGCACCTTTGATAAACAAAAAGCAAAAATAAAAACAGAAATTTAAACAATATCGACTTTATCCTTTGAAGTTAGAGTCGAAAGTCGCTTGTTGACAACTATAGCGTCTAATTCAGAGGCGGCTTTTATCAAAGAGACTGCGCGCTCACAAGTATACTACCCGCTCGCTTTAAGTTTGCCGCTGGCGATAGGTATGACGTTCGAAAAGTAGCGTCAGCAAAACATAATATAAAAATATTTTTTATTTAATTGTAACAATAAAAATTGTGTACGTACATATTTGGGTAAAACTATGACACATTATAAGTTTTGTTGTCACGTGGGGGAGGGTACGCGCATTCCACAGACCGTCAAACTTAGAGCGAACGGGTTGTACAAGTATAAAATTGTTGATACCAAACTTATGAGATATTGTACCAGCTATTGTAACACATGTTTATACAAATACAAATAAATAAATAAATAACGTTCATAGCGTTTTGTCCCCGCGCGGCCGCGGAGTCCGCGCAGCCGCGGAGCGACCAGAGAGAGGTGTTTTGATTTTTTTTTTCTAAATTCTTGCGGAACCCCGACAGAGGTATCATGGAATCCTAGGGTTCCGCGGAACACACTTAGAGTATAGCTGATCTATGCTATAGTGGCTCTAACTTACTCGCCGAAATTAATTAACACTTTCTACTCTTACTGTGTAAGCCAAAGGAGTATTCAATTTAGACAACTACGTCATCAACATCCGATCTTAGTATTTGATTTGTTTTAATTTTTACAACTTTAAATTTAATATTTTCCTTTGACTACCAACGCTTTATTTCTAAATATTGAGCTGATTTGGTTACCTTCGTAATGTTCGATTGCTATAAGCCTACATTGTATTAAGAATTTTTAAGTTAAGCATAAGGCGCTGCAAGCAATTCCAAGGCAATTTCACTCACTTTTAAACTAGACTTTATTAACCATCACATAAGGTACACCGCACTTGAGTATTAGTTGTTGTGCATTGCAAATAATAAAAAACTCAATCACAACTGGCCTTGAATTGGCACCGTTCCACGAACTCTTATCATCCAAGTTATTGTGACAGCGGAGCGGTATGAGCAGCCGCACAATCCGCGGAAATTTGCGGTTTCGTGTTTCCATTGTGTCGTTATTTGTATGGGCGCTAATTACGTTCAATAAAACCGTTTTTGACAGACGACACTTGCCTTTTGTTCTTGATAATGGCACTGACGAAGTTATTGCAAAGTTTAATTTATAATTTGTGATGATATTAACATCTTGAGTAACGTCTTTGAACCTGATCTCGATTGCTTTATCAGTCACATGATATAACTTCTCATCGGAAACTTTGTTTTAAAAGTGTTCACCATTCAGCCAAATAATATAAGATATTTATATAAATAAAATACAGTGAAAAAATTAAACGCCCACTTGACCCAGCCAGGAATCGAACCTGGGTCTTCCGCAATCCGGGCGGCTGCACTGACCGTTATGTTACCGGGAAGGCTGACGTAAGCGCTGATTTTTTCCACTGCTTTTTGATTTTTGAAATGCTTTAGAGCGACATTAGTGCCATCTGTCCAAAGTTGATTGCAACCGATGCACGATGGACATGCAGATTCATCTATGCAAATGAATACCACAAATTGATAACACAACGCTATAGTAAATTTTTTACTTTTTATTTTAAGTGTTAATTGCTACTGAATTAAATATTTATATAAATAAAATACAGTGAAAAAATTACAACGTTCAGAATTAAAATTTTCACTATATTTTATTTATATAAATATTTAATTCAGCTTAAGTGTAGCAATTACCACTTAAAATAAAAAGTAAAAATATGATAGGAGCTTGATTGCGCAGCATCTAGCGTGTTCGTGTTGTGATCTTGCTTTGAATCACTGGGTTATGGTCCGTTCCCCCATGTTTATGGTACACGTGGGAGAACCTGAGACAAGCAGCGAGACGTTTATATGCTGATGATGAGGACTATTGAAGACTTGTCGTTTGTACTCTATATGAAAATAAATGTTATCAATATAAATTTACCAATATTTTTTTATCATAATAATGATACTGTTCAAAAATTAGGTTTTGCCTTACTGACAATCGTATTGACAGCACGACTACCCGTCCGAGTGCCGGCCGGGCGGCGTCGCCGGCAACTACATAATGTTCGCGTCGGCCACGTCCGGCGACCGGCCGAACAACAGCCGGTTCTCGGCGTGTTCAGTGGGAAACATCAGCGCAGTACTCGACGCCGTTAGAGACGGCCGCAAGCGCAACTGTCTGTCCGCTAGCGCTGGTGCCTTCTGCGGAAACAAAATTGTCGAAGTCGGAGAAGAATGCGACTGCGGTAAGTACAAACTGTCGTGTGAAAGCGTCGGTCTATTAACAGCCGGTTCTCGGCGTGTTCAGTGGGAAACATCAGCGCAGTACTCGACGCCGTTAGAGACGGCCGCAAGCGCAACTGTCTGTCCGCAAGCGCTGGTGCCTTCTGCGGAAACAAAATTGTCGAAGTCGGAGAAGAATGCGACTGCGGTAAGTACAAGATGTGTTGTGAAATCGACAGACGATTAACAGCCAGTCCTCGGCGTGCTCAGTGGGAAACATCAGCGCAGTACTCGACACCGTTAGAGACCGCAAGCGCAACTGTCTGTCCGCTAGCGCTGGTGCCTTCTGCGGAAACAAAATTGTCGAAGTCGGAGAAGAATGCGACTGCGGTAAGTACAAGCTGTCTTGTGAAAGCGTCTTTCGATTAACAGCCGGTTCTCAGCGTGCTCAGTGGGAAACATCAGCGCAGTACTCGACGCTGTTAGAGACGGCCGCAAGCGCAATTGTCTGTCCGCTAATGCTGGTGCCTTCTACGGGAACAAAATTAAGGAAGTCGGAGAAGAATGCGACTGCGGTAAGTACAAGCTGTCTTGTGAAAGCGTCTGTCGATTAACAGCCGGTTATCGGCGTGCTCAGTGGAAAATATCAGCGCAGTACTCGACGCCGTTAGAGACGGCCGCAAGCGCAACTGTCTGTCCGCTAGCGCTGGTGCCTTCTGCGGAAACAAAATCGTGGAAGTTGGGTAGGAGTGCGACTGCGGTTAGTACAATCTGTGTTACTATGGGTATGTTCCGGTATACACTGCGAGCACTGTCCAGTGCTCTTACTGGTGAGAAATTTGTTCCGTTATGGACTGACAGTATACTGCCGCAGTATCCTAGGGAAATATGTGGCGTCATAAATCGTCGCCATTTATGTACTGTAAGCACTGGCATTTTCGAGGTAAGGTGCTCTCAGTGCTTTGATCACGTGATCAACAGCGTCCAGAAATGATGACATGGATGACAGTATACTGGACTGCGTTCCATTTTAAACAGTAACCAGTACAGCTAACTATAAAGGAACGGCTTCGCAGTATACTAAATTTGAGAAGTGATAAGCTGTCTCACTACTGCAGTGTCGTTGTTCTTATTTATATAACCAATTATTAAGACACTTGTTAAACCTTATTTTGTAAAAAGATTAAAAAACCAACAGACGGGTTAATCTATTTAAAAACATTTTATGAAGTGCTACGCTCGTCTTAAAATCCATCAGTAAATATTTTTTTCTCGACTATGACACGGTTGTCATGACTATGTTGAACATTTGTTTTTGTCTCACAGGTTATGACGAAATAGAGTGCAAGGACCATTGTTGCTACCCGCGCCAGGTCAGCTCGTACGACAAGGAAAAGAATATCACTGCCAAAGGATGTACGAGGAAAGCTAATACTCAGTGCAGGTAAAACTATCTTATTACTTATTTTATGTGGTAATCTCCTGTCGTTGCTTTTTTGATAAGTATTTTTGTAGTAGTTGTATTATAATAAAGAAAACTAACTAAGTTAGCGCAGCGACCCAAAGTGTTGACCTCAGATAATAAGAGCATCCGTCTTGATCTGTCCTGCGCCTGCGCCACCCCCTGTCATCCGCGTGAAGCCCGCGCAAGTCCACCCCGACTAATCCTAACCTCATCCCCGGCGGTACTTGGGACGACTAACTGGCCGTCGCCGTCTCGTCCACTAGCCTACCCCACGAACGCCACCGAGCAAGCAAAGACTTGGGACTTTTTTCTCGACGTTGATGTTCGGCAGCTACCAGATCTTCAAGCTCTACATTCGTCCTCTTTCTCCACACATATATTACATGCATTCATATTTTTGACTTTTGATTAGTATCGTTACTAACAACGTTACCAAGCGAATGGCCTTACGTCTTTAAAATATATTATTATGAATATTTAATTAATCTATAAAATATATTGCAATGATGTTTTCTTTAAGGGGGTGCCGCGCGGAATTTCGAAAATTTACGTGTTACGAGGGCGGCACTGAAAATTTCGGGAATCAAGGAAGTGACACAACATAACTATTTAAAAATGTATTTATTGCTTTTCGAAGTATTCTCCGCGAAATTTGACACATTTTTCCATACGATGGAACCAATCATTGAAGCAACCATTCCATTCGGAAGTTGGGGTCTCCAAAATGGCCGTTTTGTAGGCGTCCACAGCTTCTTCAGGTGATGAAAATCTCTGACCACGCAATTTATTCTTTATTTTAGGGAAAGTATAGAAATCATTAGGGCTTAGGTTGGGGCTGTACGGCGGATGGTCTAATAATTCTATGTTTTCTTGCTCTAAAAACTCTTTTGTTCTGTGCGCGGTGTGAGAACTCGCATTGTCGTGATGGAGGATGATGCGACGGTTGCAGTTCTCTATACGGAGTTTAGAAACGACCTGTGGCAAACAAATGCTAGCATACCATTCTGCATTAACCGTTCTTTGTCCTTCAAGAGGAATAGTCGCAACATGGCCGGTTTTGGAGACAAACGTGACCACCATTTTTTTTGCAACACTCCGTGATGTTCGTTCACGGAGTGTTGCAATTTTTGTTGGCTTTAACTCATTTTCGAACACCCAAACTCGTGACTGGTTTTTTGTTTCGGGTTCGTACGCGTATATCCAGGATTCGTCACCTGATACGATGTTGTATACAGCATTTGAGGATCCTGCGTGGAATCTTTCGAGAGTTCTGACACACCAAGTAACGCGAGCCGCTTTTTGCTCTTCACAGAGCGAATGCGGTATCCATCGGGAAAACAACTTTTTTACACCTAATTGTTCATGCAAGATTATTTGTATTTGACTCATGCCAATGTCTAAAGTTGCCTGAATTTCGCGGTATGTCACATGTCGATCTTCCTCAATCAGCTTACGCACAGCATCAACGATTTCTTGGGTGACTGCAGTTTTTGGACGACCTTGACGGGGATCATCACTGAGCTTGACACGTCCACGTTAAAATTCAGCAAACCAGCGATAAATTGTGGTTTTGGATGGGGCTTCATCACCAAATGCAGAAATCATCCGGTCAACACACTGTTTTTGTGATAAACCACTTCGAAAGTCATAATAAATCATCGCTCTTGAATTTTCTCGAGTCAATTCCATTTTCTCAACGACTAAACAAGTTTGACAAAACTTTGTGACAAGACCGAGAATCTTTTTTTAAATAAATAAATGGTATTCGATTTTTAAAACCAAGGACTTTTCAATTAAAAAGATTTAAATATGACAAGAACAGTGGTAATATTCCATTCCCGATACTTTTAGTGCAGCCCTCGTATTAAGTCGCTGAATAGGTCATATACATTAAAAGAACTAGTGTAGGTTAGCTAGATCCTTTCACAAGGCCATGATTGTCTTGGAATTTGAAACAAATACCCAGAAACTGTATAAACAATACGTAAAAGTAATGTAATATAAAACTTATTTCTTCAGAAACTTTGTAAATATAGCACAAATGAAACAATGATCCGACATCAAAATGTTTGTATTGATATTCCGCAGGCCACTGTTGTCTTATTTTTCAATTTAAAAATATGAATATGAAAATATTAAGACTTTTATTATTTTTTACCCAAACGCCTATGATTTTACGAAAGTAAACATTGCTCTAATTAAATCACCAGCCTACTCTGTACAGATGTTAGTGTGCGTGCGTATTCGTAGTCGTGCGCCGTTGTCACACCACTGCCACGCGACGCTCGCTCGCTATCATAAAGAAACTTGGAACTCGCAGTTTTGCGTCTGCGCTGCACCCCCTTAACTCAAGTCAACAATGTTAATGACTGTGTCCATACTTTTTTTTAAATAAAAGTCGTTACTTCTATAAAAGCTGTGCAGTTTCTTGCGCCCATTCTTCTCCACAACCAACTATTCAAAAGTACTTATTTTTAAAGAACTTGAGTAATAAAAATTTTGAGTTTGTCTTAGAGAAAGAGACTTAGTCAACATACTAACGTATAGTGTCAATTGCAGCCCGTCCCAAGGGCCGTGCTGCCACTCGCAGTCGTGCCAGTTCGTGAACGCGCGCGCCAACGAGACGTGCCGCGAAGCCTCCGAGTGCAGCCACGCCTCCTTCTGCTCGGGTGCCTCGGCGGAGTGCCCCGAGTCGAGGGCAATGTCTAACCACACCCAGTGCAACAATGGTGAGCATATTACTTCATTAAATGGCTTATTTTTCTGTTTGTTTGTAAGCAAAACGGCAGAAGTTGCATTATTTCAGCCAAATTATTCGCAGCAATAAGTACAATCTCCTACAGCTCATACTATTGCTCATACGTACCCTTGAAGAATTCATTGAGTACTTCTAAACTTTTTCTAGCCGTAACATCACGAGCCCAAGTGGCCATAACAATAGCCAACCTCCGATAGGAGATGGCACAAGAAGAAGAGAAGATGTAGAGGTTATATTTGCAACTACTAAACCGATTCCCATAGTCAAAGCATTCGTTAGTATTTTGCGTTTTTGACTTGTCCAAAGATAAAGATATTACTTTAGTCTACTTAGTACTTTTTACTATCGGCTACAATGTTTTATTTACACAGATTCTCTACATAAAGAGTTACATGGTTACAGATTTACAGTGGTATTTCCGACAGTTATTTTTGTAACTTGCTAAAAACCATAAAACTTGTGCTTGATTAAAAGAAAATAATAATCAGTTAACTTAAACATAATTTTCTCACTAAATAGTTTTGAGAATAAATAGACTACTCCAAAGGCACTCGTTTGCAATGGTGATTTCATCTCCAAATTAGTTGACAACAAAATTACAATATTCCAAAAGCGCGTTCAATAACATACAGCCAATAATAATTTAAAACCATGTCTATCAACAAAGAGACTGCTACTATTAAAAAACCACGTCGTTCCCACAGGCACTCAGCTATGCATCAACGGCGAATGCAGCGGCTCCATATGCCTCGCGTGGGGCATGAAGGAGTGCTTCCTCTCGTCAGCGCCGACGCGCATCGGCGACGGCGTCACCGCAGTGGTGGATAGGCGGACTCTGTGCCAGCTCGCCTGTCAGACTGGTCCCGGTGTGGAAACATGCCAGAGCACCGCGGAGTTTGCACACAGAGTTGACCTGCCAACGGGCGGGATCAGTTTGCGACCTGGTTCGCCTTGTGATAACTTCCAGGTGAGTTGATACCTGGTCTCTTATTATTTGGTGATTAAACCAGTGGTAGATAGGTAGGCCCTATGCCAGCTCGCCTGCCAGATCGTTTCCGGTGTGGAAACATGCCAGAGCACCGCAGAGTTTCCACTCAGAGTTAACCTGCCAACGGGAGGGATCAGTTTGCGACCGGGTTCGCCTAGTGATAACTTCCAGGTAAGTCGAGAGCTCGTCTCTTGTTATTTGGTGATTAAACCAATGGTAGATAAGTGAGCCCTGTGCCAGCTCGCCTGCCAGACCAGTTCCGGTGTGGAAACATGTCAGAACACCGCACACAGAGTTAACCTGCAAACGGGCGGGATCAGTTTGCGACCGGGTTCGCCTTGTTATAACTTCCAGGTGAGTTGAGAGCTGCTATTTAGTGATTAAAGCAGTGGTGGATAGACGGGCTCTGTGTCAGCTCGCTTGCACCGGTCCCGGTGTGGAGACATGCGAGAGTAAAGCAGAGTTTGCACACAGATTTGACCTTGGCGGGATCAGTTTTCGTCCCTGGTGTTTAATAAAATTAGTTTTTGTGTTTCATGACCATGGGTATGATCATGCTATGTGAGGGCAAAGTAAGTAATATACCCGCCAACCTGATGTCAGAATGTCGATTGTATTCTAAATCTAAACAAACCATTTTTGTCGTAATGTACTTTTTGTATAAGTCTATTAATTACTCTATTTAAGAATATGTTTCCCTACAGGGTTACTGCGACGTGTTCCTCAAATGCCGCGCGGTGGACGCTGAAGGCCCGCTCGCCCGCCTCAAGAACCTCCTGCTGAACCGC
Source organism: Eudonia mercurella (assembly GCA_963082485.1). Taxonomy (NCBI): domain Eukaryota; kingdom Metazoa; phylum Arthropoda; class Insecta; order Lepidoptera; family Crambidae; genus Eudonia; species Eudonia mercurella. The sequence continues at coordinate 11,726,398 of OY720028.1, forward strand.
GCCACGCTGCAGACGGTGCAGGCGTGGGTGACGGAGCAGTGGTGGCTGGTGCTCGTGGGGGGCGTGGCGCTGGTGGTCTGCTGCGGCGCCTTTGTTAAGTGTTGTGCGGTGCACACGCCGTCTTCCAACCCCAAGCGGCCGCCTGCGAGGTGAGTGGACTTTTTTTCTCTCTGTGTTTTATATAGTATAGGAAATCTACCTTCGTCAAATGTTACGAGGTACTGCGAGGTACGTCACATCACAGCTCATTTGATGTCTTTAAACTTCTGTATGAACACGCACTAAATGATGATGACTGCTGGGGTACAAGCCTACTCTATGGATAGAAACAACAAAGTTAAAACGGGCCGTAAACCACCACGCGGGCATAATACGTTGGTTGTTAACGACTGCTAATGCAGCCGGGACCAACGGCTGCTAGATGAGTAAGCTCCTGAACCGCGCGTCGCTGCAATGAGCAGCGTCACCGCTGCTGCTGGTGTTGATGGTATGCTGCGGCGCTTCTGTCATGTGCTGGGCTGTGCACAAGTTTTATATTATGTCTATTTTCTTATATATCCCTTTGTTAATTTTGTGCGACTAAGCGCTCTTACACACGAACAACTCTGCCGACGACGTAAATAACTGCAGGCGCTGTCATGAGCTCTTTTTATCAAATTCTGCTTTTAAATGTGGTAGCTTGTTATTAGCTCATAAGTTGTTACATGTCGAGTATATTGTGAATAATGTTGTTAGCTCGCCAAACAAAATAAAATAAGTAAAAGTAAATAGCCTTTATATTGTCTTCACTGCTGGGCAAAGGTTCCATCATTGAAATC